>CM014271.1:75948444-75990235 GCA_004135705.1 Alloteropsis semialata | reverse complement strand
GGTTTAACCGGTCTGACCATATGTTCTAGCAAGGCTAGAAATTCTGGTGAGCCAAATAAGAAGGTGAAGCCGACATTTGAAGAGCTTTTGGATAAATACAAGAAAATTGGAGCTACTCAGAAGCAAAGGAGTCAGTCAAACATAGTTAAACATGCAGAATCTTCACCAGGGTATCAAAATAGATCAAATTCTTGCTCATCTCAAAATAATTCTGTTGCTGCACCATATTCATCATGGAGACCGGCTACACCGTGGTCTTGGTCATATCCTTGCTATTATTTGCCTTGGGATTATAGTAGTATGTATATGGCAGCCATTTATTGTTCCATATCATACTTCATACTACAATTTTGAAGTACCACAACGACCGATTGTTGCTGAAAATAATTTGGTTAGACAAAGTACATCTGCTGATACTAGGACAGGTGAGAAGAGCAATAAGCAAGATTCAAGATATATGCAGCCGAGGTGGTGTCCCTCAGGCTTGTCTCACACACAAAAAAGGAGATTGCAGCGCATACGGAAGCAAGGACCAATGGAACAACAAACTGAAGAGAAGCCAGCAAGATCAACACAATCCAAGAGAATGTGGAGGCCAAAGCAGGTAATTGCCGCTTCAAAATAAGTAAAGCATTGTATTATGGCCGATAATGTTTATCGACCCTGGAAGTAGTTTATGGATGATGTTTTTCTACAGTAAGCATCGTCTTGAGACATTTTGGTCCTAATTATGTTTTTTGGTGCGCAAGCTTCACCAAAAAAAAACAGGGGGGCATATGTTTGCGACCAAAATTGGCATAGCTGGGCAAACCGGTCTAACTTGGTTGTGTAAACCGGTCAGACCGGTTTTGGCAAATTGCCCCAAATGCAAATTGGACTTCACCGTTGCATAGCTCTCGTTGAGGCGATCAAAATGCATATATAGAACGTCCAATTTGGAGTTCGGATGAGAGAGTTATGGCTTCGGGAAGACAGACACCCGGAGAAACCGGTCAGACCGGGTTCCACAACCGGTCTAACCGGTTTTGTTCGTATAGTCTGACTTAGGAATTGTATTTTCACACGGGATTTATGTAATCTTATATTCCTAATGGGGCAAGATCTCCCCTCCCTATAAATATAAAGGGTCACGGCCGATTGAGGGTATCCAATCGACAAAAACACATTTATCTTTTCTTTTACCTTTACTTTTTGTTTTTCTAAACTCTAGCTTTTCCAATCTCCATACTTGCTGTTCCTCCTTCATCTCTACAACGTTTGAGGACGTTCTTGGTGGCCTGCCGATCCTAGAACAACATTGCGCACGCTTGCCCCAACAGGGTCCCTCCCGGGCGAGCGTTCGTTGGTTCATCGTCGGGTTCTCCGGCGAGAAGCGGTCTTACCGGTTTGCTCAGAGGTGCTGCAAGGAGCACGTGTGTGAGTATTTGGCGTAGCACGTTTTGGTGTAGCACGTTTTTGCGTCAACACACTTCTGTTGTCATTCCCATGTACACATAATTTTCTACAATGCTATTTAAGTTCCCGCTGGTCTTATCTTCATCAGAAGTAACCTGAATTCCTATATTTTTTTAACAAAAAAATGCAGGAGAGGTGCCTTTCATACTTTCATTATATTAAGAAGAAAGAAGGGTTAAGAACCCTTTACAACTCACATCTTATCTATGTGTCTCACTAACCTTTTCCTTGATTTTCTCTATGTATGCGATTTAGTCAATTTGTAAAGTTTGTAGGACATTTGGACGATTCGTGTTTCTTAGAAGCAGCTCAACCTTAGCAATTTTGAGGTAAGCACAATTGAATATATGTACTCTATGTTAGTTGCATGAATTTGGATACATAACATTCGATCTTCCAAACACATGGAAAAGACATGCTTATCTCCATCGTGAAACCCATTGAATGTCCCTTGAGTCTTTTTTTTGGGACTCGGAGTTTCTTTCATATCAAGATACGGTGATTACGATCAGACTCTAGCAAGCTACGGATGCGTGACGGGTTTCGGAGAGCCACTCCACCATCGTCACAGTAACAGCCATAGCTTGCTTGACCATCTCATGAGCGACGTTTTTACACGATCTACTCGCATACATAATAGAAAGGGCAGAAAATTTGACTTCGCTCTGGCATCTACATCAGAATGTGGGCGATCAACGGTCGTGCTTCATGTCCGTGCTTCCAGAGCCAGGTGAGCTCCAAACAATCTGTCCCCAGACATAAACGTTGTGTCGCATGCTTCGCAGCGAGTTCCATTCCATCCCAACAAGCACTAGCTTCCGCCGCCAGTGCATCCACGAACTGGTCATATAATTTCGCTTGCCCTCAAGAAATCTTCTTTGATGGTCGCGTAAGACTCCAACAATTGCACCATGCCTGGTTTCAGCGCTGAATGCAGCATCCACATTACACTTCACCCAGCCGGTGTGCGGAAGCTCCCATCTTGTTTTAGCCTCTGTCCCTTTGACTTGTTTCTGCAGATGTCCCTTGAGTTGCTGCTCATGCCTGTTGCATTATAGCATCCTGTTCTGCATATCATCTATGAATGTTTTGCAGTGGCATTCATTAAGTTAGTGCAATGATGGGTTTTCATGGTATTCTTGGCCCCCATCATTTGATTTATATATGTCGGATCAAAGGATATGCGAAAAGCGTAAGGACAAGCTAGTCCCAAGTGCCATTTGGAGTTGAGAGGCACTTGGATTAGTATAGGTCTTTGTTTTTCCTTTGGCCGTACTATTAAGGTGGGCAAGAGTTGTAGCTTGACCTAAATAAGACTAGAGTCTAAAGGTGATGCACACTTGTGAAATTCTAGCACTAGGTAGCTCAGATGAAGCCATGGAAGCTAAGGAAGAAGTTAGAAACTCAAAAGGATTTGAATTGGTCGAGTTTCATAACTTGGGAGTGCATTCCTGCACCCAACCGACTGTTGCGGTGGTGACCAAGATGGTCACCGCAAAAGTCGGTCACACTAGGGCCGTCAGGGCCGTTACAGGCAGAAGCCACCGACTGTTGTGGTGGTGGTACTCAGGTACCACTACAACAGTCGGTCAGTCATGGGCCAGGAGGGCCCAGGGTCTGTAGACCATCGACTGTTGCGGTGCTCAGCTGAGCACCCACTGTAATAGTTGGTCCCCCAGGGCCAGAGATAAATTTGTCTCTGGTTTGACGGACTGTTGCGGTGAAAACGGGGTTTTTACCCCACCGCAACAGTCGGTCACCTGTCAGTGACCATTGGAGATGTGCTAAAAAGCAGCCACCGACTGTTGCGGTGATGGTACTTGGGTACCACCGCAACAGTCGGTCCTCACGACTTCAGTAGCATGTGAAGCCCAACGGCTAGTTGCCTTACTTGGGGTATAAATACTTCATGTATTGGTACATTTCAGCTCTATTGCGACCTGAGAAAGTTCATAGTCATATTTGGGAGCTAAGAGCAAGCAAAGCACTAGAAGTGATTGAAAAGTTCTTGATTGTGAGGATTAAGGACATCATTAGTGCTTAGGGAGTAGCAAATGTGCATCTACCTTTGTCTCTTGTCTTGTGCAGGTCAAGTGAAGTTATTGCTTGTTACTCTTGGTGATCTGCATCACCTAGACGGCTTCGTGGTGGTGTTCTTGGTGATCTCTCAAGGAGGCGTCTTGTGAGAGGCCCAAGAAGGTGTATGCGATGTTTGGAGTCTGCCGTTTTGGAGGGGACAATCGGCATCCACTAGAGAGCACTTGATCCTCGTGTTGGATCAAGGGAGAGCAACACCCTCATGTTGGGTGCTCCAATGAGGACTAGGGGAGAGTGCCGACTCTTCGATAACTCGGGAAAAAAATCCAGCTTCCTAACTCTCTCTTTACTTTTGGCAATTTACATTTCTGCATTTACATTCTTAGAATTGCCATGCTAGAGTAGGATTGGAACTAGGTTGCAAAACTCCTTTTTACCGTCTAGATAGTCACACTAGTTGAAACTAGGCACATGGGGTGAATTGGCTTGATTAGATGTTTAATTCCGTAAAAAATTTGTTGGAAGCCTAATTCACCCCCCTTTTAGACATCTTGATCCTTTCAATTGGTATCAGAGCCTCGTGCTCTTGGAGTAGGCTTCACCGCCTAGAGTAAAATGTCTAACGGAGATGGTCCCCCTCCCATGTTCGATGGCGATGATTTTTCCTATTGGAGAATTCGTATGGAGGCCTATCTTGAGGCTGTTGATCCCGGTATGTACCATGCCGCTTTGTATGGTTATCCCGAACCTAAGAAACCCAAAGCACTCACTCCCGAGGAGTCTAACGCTTCCAAGTGGAATGCTAAGGCTCGCAACATCCTCTTTCCTGGCTTAAACAAAGAGGTGTTCAATCGTGTGCGTTGTAGCAAGAATGCTAAGAAGATTTGGGATAAGTTGTGCAACATGCACATTGGATCCAAGGATGAACGTGAGGAGCACCATAAAGTTATCATGGATAGAATTAATGCTTTCAAAATGCTTCCTCATGAAAACGCTAATCAAATATACTTTCACTTTGGTGTTCTTGTAGAGCAATTGAATGATCTTGATATGGGGAGAATGGAAAGTGTGGATATCATAAGAAGATTTCTTGGTATTCTACCAAAAGAGAAATATGCAAATATTGTCACATACTTTCATCAAGTTGATCTCAAGCTTGTCACTATTTCTCAAATTCTTGGCAAGATTGACGGCCATGAGATGTATATGGGTATTTGCCAAGATGAAAGCACCTCCTCCTCCAAGAAAGATATTGCATTCAAGGCAAGCAAAGAGAAGAAGGTGGTTGTCAAGAGAGATTCAAGAAGCTCAACAAGAAAGGAGTCAACTTTGACTACATGAAGAAGAAGTTCTTCACCAATTACAAGAAGAAGTCCCTCAAGTACATGCCATGTATCAATTGTGGTGTGAAGGGTCACTTGGCTAATGGATGCCCTCTTCCGACAAGAGAAAGCAAAAGAACAAGAATCAAGAGGAAGAAAGTGATGATAAGATAGATCATAAGAAGAAGCATCACAAGAAGAAAGATGATGAGAAGAAGCATCACAAGAAAGGCAAGAAGAAAGAAGCCAAAGCCTATATTGGAGAGTGGGTGACCGATGTTGAAGATTCGGATAATTCCTCCTCCTCTTCAAGTGAAAGTGAAAATGAAGGCATTGCCGGTCTTGCTATCAAGGCTTCTCTCCCTCCACCGCCAACATCACTCTTCTCTATATCAAGCTCACACATTTGCCTCATGGCAAAAGGAGATCACAAGGTGAGCAAAAGCAACCATGGCTTTAATGATGATGATGCTAGTGGTAGTGATGATGATGAGTATGCATAGCCTTCTTATGATATAATGAGGCAATCATTAGCTCAAAGAAAAAGGTTGAAAAATTGAAGCTAGTCAAGATTGAGTTAATGAACAAGGTGAATGAGCTTGAGGCTAGCAACTTAGAGTTCAAGGGTAGCCATGATGATTTGATGAAATCTTACAATGAACTCAAGTCTAAGTATGGAAAGTTGAATGTTGAGTTTCAAGAGATCAACTCTAGATACAAGAATCTTGAGTCCAACTTTGATGCTATGTCAAATGAGAAGTGTGTTGAAGCTATTCAAGTAGAGAAAGTTGATTGCTCTACATCATGTGATGACTTGCTTGATTTGCCCAAGAGTTCTTCTATTTGTGACAAGTGCAAGGGAAAAATATTGTTGTTGTGGAATCTTGCAATGATGAGATCTCTTTTGATAATGACGTGCTCAAGAGAGAAAATGAAGCTATTGTCATTGAGAATGCAAAGCTCAAGAAACAAGTTCTTGATCTCAAGAATATGCAAGCTCAAGTGCCACAAGTCAAAATATTGAAGCCACAAGTTGCACAAGTCAACAACAAGAATGAGTGTGACCCAATGTGTCAAGGAAAGAAATTGTATGCCAATTTGGTCAAGTCAAATGAGAGCAAGAATGCATTTAAGTATCATTCTCCCAAGGTCATGGCAAACCGTCCTAGTGTTCCTCCCGGTCGAAGACCAAGATATTGCATGGAATGCAAGAGAGAGGGTCACTTGTCCTTTCAATGCAAGACACCTCCTCCTCCCAAGCTAGCAAGTCACCTAAGACCCATGGCTTTCAATGCACCTTATTGTCAAGATTGGGAAATGGCAAGTTTGTTGTGAGGTTCTATGGCCGCAAGGATAGTTCACGACCTAAGCAAAATTGGGTGCCCAAGACTCTCATTGCTAGTGCACAAGCTCATCCTCATTGCTCCACTACAAATGTCACATCTAGTTCTAGTTCTATCACTCAAGCGTTCAACAAGGTTTGGGTAACTAAACCCCAAGCTTGATCATGTTTGTGGATGTTGGTGAACTACAAGACCGGAGGACACCATTGGGTTCTTGATAGTGGTTGCACTCAACATATGACCGGTGATCCCCGGATGTTCACCACATTAGATGAAGATGTTAGTGGGCATGACAAGATCACATTTGGTGACAACTCAAAGGGCAAGGTTGAGAGGTTTGGGAAAGATTGCTATCTCCAATGATCATTCACTTTCAAACGTTCTCTTGGTTGATTCTTTGAACTTCAACTTATTGTCTGTGGCTCAAGTTTGTGATCATGGTTTCAAAGTTACATTCACCAATGAGGGTGTGGAAGTCACAAGGAAATCAAACAATGATGATCTTATATTCAAGGGCTTTAGATATAACAATCTCTATCTTGTGGACTTCTCTTCTAGTGAAGCTAGTTTGTCAACTTGGCCCGTCCTCCTTGTTCGGATCCCGCGTCGCGTTCTCTTCCTCGGCGTCGGTCGGCTTGATGGGCTCCGATGACTTGGCGGCGACGCGGCGGCCGCGGGGGAGCGGATTCTCCTGCTTCTGCAGCGGCGGCTCCTCCACCACGGCCACCGCCTTGACCGCCGGTTCAGGGACGGCGACCGGCTGCTTGACGTACTCTTCGATCCCATCGATCTGCAACGGAATTACCGCACGGGGAAACTAGCAATCAAAAACCACAGCACCCATATCTAACGATCGACGCGCGTGACGGAACGGGTAAGCGNTTATTAGTTATTGATTATTGTTTAGAAATGATTATTAGTTATTGTTTTGAAATGATTATTAGTTATTTTTTAGAAATGAATGTGTTAGGATATTTTATAATTACATGCAAAATTTATTTATTATATGAATGAATGATTATTAGTTACTTGTTTAGAAATGATTACATGCAAAATTTATTTATTATATGAATGAATGTTGTCATTTGTGATTAATGCAGAGGATGTTTTACCATGAAGTGCTCCCAATGAAACAAAAAGCAAAAGCTATTGCGGACCAACTATTTGGATTCATTATGGACCAAGTTATAAGTCCACTGGGAGAGTGCCACCATGACGGAACCGCTATCGCTCAATTGGACTCCCTTTTCGCTCCTTCTTCCAGTTCTGCTCGTGAATTGTAAATAACTTTTAAATGCTCTAACTTTTGTATTGGCCGATCTCAAATGTTTATATGTGAATGTTCGAAAAAATGCAATCAAAGTCGGGTCAAAATCAATTGACAATTGCGACGACTTCAATCTTATTGCGTGAAAGATCGTGTACGACATATGACATATGACGAGCAGACACGTAGACGCGTAGATTTGTATATAACTAACCCAAATATCAAACATTTTAAAAAAATAACCAAAACAGCCTTTGGTACCGGTTGGTAACACCAACCGGTACCAAAGGCCCTCCCCCGCATGCCTACGCGGGGGGTCCTTTGGTACCGGTTGGTGTTACCAACCGGTACCAAAGGCTCCCTTTGGTACCGGTTCTCGGTACCCGGTTCCAGAACCGGTACCTATGAGGGTTACGAACCGTGACCGATGAGAGGTTTTCTGGTAGTGCGAGCTCCCTGGAGAGTACAGGAAGGGGATAGGAGAAGGGAAACTGGAGCTCAGACCTCGGGGGATGTAGATGTATGTGAGATGGAGCTTACTTGCTGCCTTGCTGCCCAATTGGAAGGCAAGCGGCCCATGGAAGAAGACCAGCTCGATGGGTAGTTTTTTAATGGAAGAATAGAGAGAGGGAAGGAATTGGAGAGGGGAGCTCGGCAGCAGCCGCGGTTCATGATGGGCAAGCAGCGCCTGCATCCCACATGTCAGGCGCGTGGACATGACAGACGAGCAGGAAGAACACGAGGCCGGAACTGGAGGGCGAGACAACGTGCCGAGGATTGTCGGGCGCGCTCAGTGCGGAGCTCGGTGTCGGGGCAGCTCTGGCGAGCACAACCTCGACATCCTTGTATCCCGGAGCTCAGACTCAGCTTCCCGTGGCCGGGAGGAGCTCAGCCTCGACCTCATTGGCTCGGAGCTAGGATCTTGAGCGCGCGATAGCGGTGGTGACAGAGGAGGAACGGCATGGTGGCGCACGATGGAGGGTGGACGAGCCTGCCGCTGTACGACCTTCTCCACACTGCATCTAGGACCAGCATCTCCTCTGGCTGGAGCTTCAAGGTGAGGGCCTCGGGGCTCTATCGGATATGCTGCCGGTGACGGACCAACACAGTTAACAGCGAAAACTAACGGAATGCTAGATTACGGAACGGAGCATCACTTTTGATGGTATTTTCAGTAACGGCAATCTTTCGATGGTATTTTTCGGAAGTGACGATCTTTCGGTGCTATAAAACTAATTTTCCCTTAGTTAATTAAGTTATGTAGTTAAATTAGTTTAGTTTATATAGTTGAATATATATTTAGATATAGAATTGTAGATATAGAATTTTAGATATTGAATTGTAGATATTGAATTTTAGATATATAATTTTAGATATAGAATTGTAGATATAGAATTTTAGATATAGAATTGTAGATATAGAATTTTAGATATAGAATTGTAGATATAAACTTTTAACTTGTTATGCGTCTCAATTTGACTTGTCATACTTGTCAATTTTAGAGGGAGAGGAGGCCTTCTTTGCCGCACTCGCTACCGGAGGAGGAAGAGGAGGAGGAGGAGATCGTCATCGAGCCCCTAGGTGAGCCTCGTGGCGTGCGGCTCTGTATGCCATATGTCTGGCCATCGAGCCGTGGGAAGAAAACTCTTGTGTAGCCCGACCTTCGTGTCGTGGTTTGTTTTGCAGGTTTTGGAAACCTCACCGTACAGGGGAGGTGCTGCCGAATTTTTGAATAGACACTAAGCATTGATCTATTTTTTGCAGGAAAGCTGCCATCGCCGCAGCCACCGCCGAAGGAGGAGTAGGAGGCCGCGCTGCCATTTCCTCGAAGGCGTCGTCGACCCCCGTCTTGCCGCCTGCCCCCGCCTAGCCATCAAGTTACAAGGTGAGCACGTGCAAAATGCCCCATTTCCGTATCGTGTTTGTAGATCACGTAACCTAGTTAGGCGTCTCTCGTTCGAAAGAGATACGGTTGAAAATATGCATATACTTGCATATCTATGACCGTATCTGTTTCGAATTGTCCACGTTTTTTGGACAGCCCGAGGATGTGTAGATGGCTTTAGTTTCCATGGTCTGCTCTGATCTGGGACAGAGTTTCGGCATCACCTCTCCGTTGTTCTCCGGATACACAATCTCCTTGGCAGGACGTGTATTTGGAGAACAGCGGGGAGGTGCTGCCGAAATTCTGTCTCGGATAGGAGTAGAGCATGAAAACTAACCCCATCTACACATCCTCGGGTGAGATTAGGACCTATCTTTACCTATTAGAGCATGATAGACATCGTGTAGATAAACTGTTTGTTATATCACTCGCTCATATGTTAAAGGATGGATGACCGTGAGTGGATGTACATGGCTGGCCGGGTAAGCGTGACTGGACCGAAGAATTCGTTCACAAGGTCAAAGATTTCTTTAAAAAGGCAGTTCAGAACGGACAGAGTAAAGCGCCGTGTCCCTGTAGCAAGTGTGCAAACAAGATACTTCAATCTCAGTTCCAGATGGGTAAACACATTTGCACCTATGGGTTTGTGGCAAACTATACCCGGTGGATCTGCCATGGTGAGGCCCATCGTGCGAGAGACGAGGTGGTGCGACAACGCATCGAGGATTTTGATGGTGATGCCGGTTGCGGGGACATGTTAGATGACTTTCATCAAGCCCAGTTTGATGAAGGACCCAGTCATGTTAGGGAGGATCCGCCAGAGGCAACCGCAAAGGCCTATTACGACATGTTGTCTTCGGCACAGAAACCATTCCACGACCATACCGATGTTTCTCAATTGGATGCCGTCGGACGCATAATGGCCCTAAAGTCTGAGCTTGGCATAAGTCGAGACGGCTTTGATAAGATGTTGACAGTTTTTGGCAGCCTGCTTCCGGGTGGTCACAATCTGCCACGCAACCTGTATGAGGCACAGAAACTTCTTCGTGCACTTAAGATGCCATACGAGCAGATACATGCTTGTACAAAGGGATGCATCTTGTTTAGAAAAGAACATGCAGATGAAAAGTATTGTCCTAAATGCAAATCATCTAGATATCTGGAGGTAGACTCGGGCGATGGTCATAAGAGGCAGCTCGAAATCCCCGTGAAAATCCTACGGTATCTTCCGTTCATACCGAGAATCCAACGGCTTTACATGACCGAGGAGTCCGCGAAACAAATGACATGGCACAAAGAAGGCAAGCGATACCGTCCTGAAAACATGGTACATCCAGCCGATGCTGAAGCATGGCGACATTTTGATGTGTGTCATCCAGTGAAAGCAGTGGAGGCTCGTAATGTACGTGTTGCGCTGGCAACTGATGGGTTCAATCCTTATGGAATGTCGGCTGCACCATACACTTGTTGGCCCATGTTCGTTATTCCCCTCAATCTCCCTCCCGGCGTCATCTTTCAACGGCAGACCATATTCTTGTCATTGATAATTCTGGGATATCCAGGGGATAATATGAGTGTGTATATGGAGCCTCTAATTGATGATTTGCTCCGTGCTTGGGATGAAGGAGTATGGACATACGACCGAGCTACAAAGACAAACTTCAAAATGCATGTATGGTACATGTACTCCCTGCATGACTTGCCGGCGTATGGGATATTCTGCAGCTGGTCTCATTATTGCAGAACCAATCCGCGGCATCGAATACGCCGGACTTGTCGCCAGGCATCTCACCGACGTTACAGCCGCAGCAGTTGTTCCCGCCGGATAACCCCCTGCCGTACCCGCCACCGTACCCCCCAGCACCGTGAATTTGAACTTTGGAATAATGAACTTGTGACATACTTTGGATTTCCGAACTTGTGACATTGCGAACTTGTCAAACGTATAATGCATTTGTGAATTTGTCTATATTATGTGCCTGTGATGCTATATCAATTGCCTGTGATGCTGCTTGTCATGAAATATATGTCTGTGATGTTTGTTTGAGAGGGGACCTTTTTACGTGAAAAAACAGCAAAAAAATGGTGAATTTGGTCACTTCGCCGTGTGTGGCACACGGCAAAGAAGGCCTTTGCCGTGTGTTTTTGCCATGGCACACGGCGAAGCGGACCAAACCTGATGGTTCTGGACGAAACATTGCCGTGTGCCAGACTTTGCCGTGCCTTTTCAATAGTTTGCCGTGTGCCGCTCCAAAGGCTCACGGCAAAGTCTGAAACTTTGCCGTGTGCCTTTGCCCAGGCACACGGCGAAGTTTGAAACTTTGCCGTGTGCCTGGTTATGGGCACACGGCGAACCTGTGGGCCCACGGCCGCCGTCGCCGTCTGCTGTCGCCGTTCCCCGCCGTCTCGCCATTTTGTTTGCCGTGTGCCCTGTCTGACACACGGCAAAGGTATTGCCGTGTGCCCGACAAAGGGCCCACGGCGAAGCCGGCTTCGCCGTCGTGGCTGGCCGCCGTCGGGGCTTCGCCGTGGGACACACACGGCAAACCTTTTGCCGTGTGTGTTTAGGCCGTCGCCGTGTGCCTCGGGCACACGGCGAACTGGTGTTTTCCGGTAGTGATTGGACATTGGTGCAAATTAAAATCATGCCTATCGTAGTCCTTGTTTAGGGTGCAAGCTAGATGGTATCCAACCTAAAGTTAGGCAGGAGTAACATAGAACATCAAGTTTTGGGAGCTGTGAAAAGTGTTAACAGGGTCAAGTACATGTTTCAGATGTGTTATGCCAATCAGAAATTTATCTTCATGGTCTTAATGGCATATTGCATGTTCCTCCAATTTGATTCAAACTGTACAGCGATTTTGAATGATGAACTAATCACAAATCCATGTTCTCGTGTTTCGAATCTACGACTGGCAAGTTACTGGCAGAATGCAATTGCTGAAGTCAACAAGATCACCAACTCTCTCTATGGCTCAGCCTGAAGGTTTCAGTTGCAGCAGCTGAAGATTTCACCAATATTTCTTTCCACTTCACATTAACATGGGTGACCCCACAGCACACTGCACACTCAAGTCAGAAACATGGGACTCTGGCACTCTGTCATCTACATAGATATAGGTATCCCCGCGGCACACTCAAGTTTTGTGCCCATGACAGCTAACTGATTGCTTACACACTTCACTTGGTTATCACTTGAGATGCAAAACTGGTGATCCACTGCCCCAATAGTTACATATCTGGAAATATTACCAGAGCACTGGATCACGATATCCGAGTTTTACATCTCACCAGATCAACCTGGTTCCTATATTAAGTCATCCCAGCATCACGTGCTTGTAACATCTCAGAACAAGCTTCAGCTTTTGGACAACAAAGCGATCTAGTCATGTATGTCTTGCTATACCATAAATAATGCAAAAATCAACAGAAAAACAATTGAGTGAGCACAATTCAAAGATTCAGTCTTTTTTCACAAAATATAGGATTGCAGATAGAGTTTCGCACGATGCTGGTTAACAAGCATAAAGCCAGCAAGATATGCTGGAAAATCATGAACACATCAGATAAATTTCTAAATGTTATTTTCATATTTTACAGAACCGATTGTTGCATGACCACAACACAAGAAATGGATTCAGCGCTCACAAAAAAGGAAATAAAAGAAAAGTAATTACACATGGAAAAACTAAGGTGCAATGGTAAAGCAAAGAAAGAAAATGGTGAAAGTATTGGAATACACAGGAGCCACATGTTCAACTATATCTGAAAATTTCTTCTATATTAATATAAAGCCTGGCAGTCTGCCAGCTTTAAAAAAAAACTATATCTGAAAAACTGAATCGTACATATTCGAGTCTTCTCGTTCTGACTCTGCTGCAGTATCGCAGCTGAAGATTACAGCAAACAACGTGCTCTGTAACTGACAGAAACAATGTGAATAATTAAAAATCAATGCACATTTATATACTGCGTTAAGGCCTAAGGATGTTTCACATAAATCTTTCAGATCCACAATCTTGTAACTGTCCTGTACTCCTATGAATGTTAAGCAACTACCATTCTCAGCCTGCCTTACCATGTGCTTTGTGCTAGTTTCAGAGAAGCTAGCATAGTAATTTTGAAAGATTCCTATATGAACATACGCTCATCCATGAAGCATTCATATATTGCAAATGGAACCTAAACATTTCCATGATGACTGATGCTTCCGAAAAGATCGATGGGATCTTTGGAAGCATTGAGGACCTTGGATTGTTGAACATGCATGGTGCAAGGATCTTCCTTTCTATCCTAGTTGTAATATTCAAGCTACAAGATGTTGAAGATGAACCAAACTAAAAATAAGCAGAATATCATATGCTCATTTTTTATATTTTATACTGTGTGAACTGTATTCACATCAACCTTCCATTGCAACCTAAGAGGTTCAGAAGTGCACATTGACTAGTCAACTTCAGAGAGGTTACTAGCTTACAGACAAGTCCAGAGAACTTCACAGCATTGGCCAAAGGTAACAAATTCAAGGGATGCCCCTTGAACCAAATGTAGCAGCACCTTTAATTAAGATCACTATACCTTGCTGCTGCTAAAGAGTTGTTCCACTACGAGTCTTACATTATTTATCATTACCATAACACAATTCACCGTGGATCCAGAAACCCAATATGGAGCATCTTTTCTCTCTCAAACACTTGAGGCTCCTACTCTTGTTCAGCACCTATAGAGACGGCTCCCAATGCTGCGGACATACACACAAATTTCAAAAATATTATTACTTGTTAGAGGATACAGAACCAATTTGGCGATAATGAACATTTTAAGTTTGTAACTAATCAGACACGATAAGCAACCCAACAAGTTTCTGTGCTTATACAGACAAGCAGCAATAATAATTATCCAAATCTGAATTCATAACTCAAGAAAATAACACCTCTCATTGTATAGCACTGACATCATCATATAAATGTTAAACTACATCCTCAGACCATACCCAAATTAACTATAGTGTTAACGGATTTTCCTCCTTTCTTCCCTACAGGATACTCTGCAGGCCCAAAATATATTTAAATCAATTTTGATGGCAGGTTAAAAGATGGGGCCAACACCTATTTTCTCAATTTCAAGAATGGTTCATATATAAAAACTTAACATTGGAAGTATTACAGTCTTTTTGTGTAACTGTGATATTCCACTTTCACAAGTTTGAACTTTGAAAATAGCATCTGCTAACTGAGGAATTGATTTGCGCTTGATGAATATTTGCTACTCACAAAACAATGACACCAAGTTGTTGCTAATAGCAAACCAAACAACTCTTATGATCCCCATTTACTAGTTAATAGTAACAACAGTGGCACAAAACCATTAAGTGCAGAGTGACTCAAAAATCAAACAAACACACAATTCTTTGTTTACCGCACACCCCATCATCCATATCTTTTACATTATTAAGTGACATGGATTGTATCAAAGTTAAGCAATGTTCAGTACCAAAATTAGGCACTAGGCAGCTGGAGTGTAGAGTAATTACTTTACTGTGTTCCAAAGCTGTCAATACCTCATCATTTGTCCCAAAAAAAATTGTATAGATGACTAAATTCCTAGGTAACTCTAACAAAGAAAAAAATGGTCAACAAACCATCACAAAGTATAGGTAAAATTACCACGGTTTTACATCTATCCCACTTTATTAAACCCACTAGTCATGAACACAGATAATATCATTCATGTTAGCAACAGGAAACATTACAAGTTCTAAGAATTGGCAATCATAAATCAAGCAAAGATGTACCTGGAGTGTAGAAGCTCATATAGGGAACAACACCACGGATGCTATGGCCGCTGCATGCCTTCTCGGATACCTTCCTCACCCCGCCAGACTTTAAATCAAAACTGAATAACCCATGATCTGTTCCCACTAGCAAGACTCCGACACCATGGGCAAAACCAATAAAATGGGAACAGATGGAGTGGGCATCAACAGAGAGCAGCTTCTCAAGCTTGATGACTCTTCTTTGTGCCCATTGCATGCCACCGTCCGGATTTACCTCCATTGACCACAGGGAGAGCCTGACCCCTTGTGTTCTTACACGTCCTTCCATTCTTGCAAGTCCCAGCCTACCATCCTCCGTCGTCATGATGGCAATACTGTGGACAAAGCGGTCGGAAGGCTGGTCAATCACAGATGTTTCTCGTGTGGTCAAATCATACTTCAGAATGTTTCTTCTCAATCCAATCACGAAGTGGAGTGCATTTCCCACAATGACACCGGGCACCATTTCGACGCCGAACTGGACGGATTGAGCAACATGGGTCGCCTTGCTCCAGGCACCAGCCTCTGACGAGAAGACCCACAAGGTCATATGATTTTGTACAGAGGCCAGGACGACGACGAGAAAGGGACCACGGTGGCAGTCGAGGTGGTCGCAGGCGCCACCGGCGGCGGCACAGAGCACAGCCGCGTTCGATCTGTACTCCCGCAAAGCCGGGTTCGAGCTGTGCCAATACCAATTCGAGAGCGCCAGACAAGAGGGGAGCTGCCGTCGCTCGTCTGCCGTGGGGTCCCAGACGACGAGGTCATCATACGTACTGCGGAGGAGGACGCGGCCGTGGCGGGCGTCGAGCGCCGACCACCCGTGGTTGTCGGCGCGGGGCGGGCAGGAGGAGGAGGCGGGGACGAAGCGGGCCACGTAGTCGCCGTGGTCGTCCCTGAGATTGCAGATGAAGCCGAGAATGGGGGGCGTGCGGTGGAGCTCACGGAATCGGCGGCGGAAGCGCGGGGAGGAGATGAGGCGGCACCATGGCTTGCAGGCGAGGGCGGCGCGGACGAGGCTCGCGGGCTCGGCCGGTGGGAGGCGCAGGAGGATCTCCTCCACGATCTCTTCCATCAGAGGCCCTGAGGATTCCGGCGCCGGCGCCCCCATGCTGATTGGCCGGAGTCGGACCCCGGCGGCCGGCGGGGACGGGGAGCGACGAGCGATGAGATCGAGACTCGAGAGAACGGAGGAGGCGCCTGGTGCGGTTCAATTCAACCAGCCTGGTTGGGCTTGGGCCGAACGCTGACCGCTGAGGCCTGAGGGTGAGAGGTGGGCTCTAGACAGGCCCTTTTCTATGTCAGTAGAAACATTTTTTTTTTCAAATTTGAACACTGATGAATGCATCAGTTCACAGCTGAAAAAGCAGGAGCTCGCTAGATCAATTTTTCGATTTTTTTGCCAAATATTTTAGAGAATTAAGCTTTGCAACCTGGACTCAAGAAACAGTTTAGTGGACAGTTGCCCTTGGAAAAACTAAGCTTGGATATCAGAGAAAGATTATGCTGACAATGTTGCAATTCATGGTATATGTTTTGACATTGTACAAACCTGCAAATGCAAAGACAGCAAGGTTACAAAAGTCGCATCCCTCTCTCGTTTACAACATGCTTGTGTGCGTGTATGATAGGAAGGAAAGGAAAAAAAAAATCAGATCGTCAGATTAGCATCTGATGCACATGCTGTATAGATAGACATACATCCGTAAATAGCATTATATCAACCAGCTTTGGTGTGTAAACTGAAATAAGAACAAGCAAATTGCTGTCTGAAAAAGTTACTACTCTGGAACATATAAACTGAGCAACAGAAGTGATGGTTCCCTAGCTGGCATACTATATCTGAAACACTAGAACATGTGCATCGAGTTCAAGATCTCTGTCGTTCCAACCTGGCTGCAGAAGAGTGCAGCCATGGTCCTCTAAGGCTCACAGACATACAGAAGAATGTGATCAGAGCTTGTGCAAAAAGTGGTTTCATCTCATTCCACATTGACATAGTATTTCCCAGAGCAACCTCATAAACATGAATCTCTGCCAGCCAGCTTAATGACTCTAGTCAGTGTCCACCTAGCATCTCCTTCCGGGCTAACCTGCCCTGACGATGGCAAGCTGAAAAGGTAAGCGGTGGTCGCAGGCGTCACCACCGTGGCTCTCCAGCTGTAATGTGGCTGAACAATGCAGTAATAATTCTCTAACTGACATACAGAATGTGAATGATTCAACGATCAGGGCTTGTGTGTGGCATATGGTTGTTTTCTTTCTCCTGAAATTTTCAGATATGCGATCCTACTGCCCTGCCAGTTCCTGCATGCAGATAACGTAACAGCCTTTCCATGTGCAAGTGAACTACTGAATATATCAAAAAATTAAAGGGGCCTAACAAATTCATGTAACATTCATATATTGAAAGCAGTGCCAAAAAAATTTCATCACTGGTCCTTACCGGAAGCAACATGATGCTTAAGAGCTTTGAGCACCTCCTGATTATTGAACTTGGAGCAAGGAGTATTTCCTTTGTACCTCACTTTTCAAGTTCAAGCCACAAGATGTCAAGGTTGAAGCAACCTAAACATAGTAACATGGTACATGAAATTGAATAGTTTAGTTTCAAATGTATATTCTCTTCAGCATAGATATTTTTATACAAAAGAGAAACATATTCATTGCAGGCTTATGTTACAAGATAAGGTTCAGGAGTACACATAGACTCTAGGACAGATAACTAGACAATCCCGAAAAACTTGGCAGCTCCAATCAAGCTAACAAATGTAAGAAATGTCATAACTTAAAAAATAACGCCAAGCCCGTGAAGGCCAACAAACTAAGACCCACCACTAATCTCCTGATGTTCAAGAGTTGCCCCACCATAAAGCTTACATTATTCACCACTACCAACACCCAGTTTATCCTTGACCAAAAAATCGCAACTGAGTATCGTCTTATGTTTGTCAAGCACTTGACGCACCTGCTCTTGATCCCTCACCTGTACAGGCTCCTCCCAGCACTGCAGAAATACACAAGTTTTGGAAACAACATGAGTTGGCCAGCCTAAATGAACATTTGCTTCTTATACCAGACACACACACACACACACACACAAAAAAAAAACAGTTGCTGGCTAACACTCATGCAAGAAGTGCTAATTTACTATCTAGCGCCACCAGGTAACAGACACACTCAATAGTTAGGGGAGAGTATATGCTCTAAAAAGTCAAGAAGACAAGCTTTCTCAGTTTAGAATAACTATTATGATCCATATTTGTATGCTGTCAAGTGACACTGACAGATCATATATATGGAATGTAAAGAGTTACAGATTATTGAGAGTGGACTAAACAAGGATCCGAAAACAAAAGGTCTTTCCTGGAAGTTCCATGCTGGCCCTGTGGCCTATTGCGAATACAGAACAGTTATCAAGAGATGTCATGAATCCATAACAGTTAAAAAACCAGACATGTCTAGCAAATTTGAAGAATGTCAATATGCAGATTGGAGTAACCTATGAGATTGCAGTATTATTCTTTCACAAACTAATTGCTTTGATCACAAATAAGCACAGCTGTAATTGGTTATGATAGAGATAAAGTTTGGAGATAGTACGTACCTGGGAGGTAGAAGCTCATGTAGGGAAAAATGCAGGGGATGCCACTGATCTTGCATACCTCATTGACCTGGCTGGACTTTAAATCAACGGTGAAGAGCCTATCATCCATGAGCACAAAAAAGACACCAATACCATTTGCATTGCCAACCATGTCAGGAGGGTATAAGAGGGGACCAGTGAATAGCATCTTGTTGAGCTCAATGACTCTACTTTGTGTCCACCCAGCATCTCTTGGGCCAACTTCCCTCGAGCACAAGTAAAGTTTGGAATTCTTTGCTATGGCTACACCCAGCCGACCAGTGTCCGTAGTTATGAGTACAACGCGTTCAGCATCAAAGGATACATGTGAGTCAATCACAGACATTTCCTGTGTGGCCAAATCATACATGAGGATATCGGCACTCCACCCAAGTGCAAAGTAGAGTGCATCCTCCACCAGAGCACTGGGCACCTCCAAATAGAAATGGTCATCCTGGTACTTCAAATGGGCTGTCGGCTGACTCCATGCATCTGCCTCCGATGAGTAGACATAGGCTTGAAACTGCTCAACATCAGCTGTGATGATGACAACCTGGAAAGGTCCACGTCGGTAGTCTATGCCGCAATCATCACCATTGGCGCAGAGCACCGCCGCGCCCTCGATAAGCTTGTCCAGGCACCTCAGAAAAAATGGGCAGTTCTATCCACTCGTCCGTGATTGGATCCCATATAGCAAATGCACTCCCAAAGTCCCCTCCNCCGGCCATGACAGCCGGCGGGTGGGCCGAGCCAAGGGCACCGGCCGCTCCTCTTGCCGTCAGGACGACTTCACCTGGCCTCCACGACGGAAAGACGACGACGACCACGAAGAGGGGGACTACGAACATCCCGGCCAGGGGCTGGGCTTCATGGAGATCGACCTCTGGGGCGAACCGTTTCGCCGGGAACGCTCCAGGTCCCCGCCACGCCGCAACTACGACCACCGACGCCATGACGCCAACACACCGGCAATGGGGCTCCAAACCTTCTTCGCGGCAGCGCTGCGGAACAACCCGCCGGCCCAGGTTCAGGCGTTCCCCCCCCTTCTCCTGCTTCACTTAATGCTCACAGCTACATCGAGAGGATGTGCGACCTGATGGACAGAGCAGGCATGGGCGGCTCACTGGGGAATGCAGGCTGGTCCGAGAAACCGACGGATGACACCACACTGGTGCCGGTCCCTAGGGTGTTCAACACCCTGAAGGGATCTCTGATGGGGGCGACGCCGTCGGTGGCCGAGGTGGAGAGGGCCCTGGACGCCCTCGAGCTGCAGGTCAAGCAAGTTGCTGCTACAGGGCTGCCTCCTGGAGCCCAAGATGCCCAAACTAATTTTCTGCAACATGAAAATATTCCTGTGCAGGAGCAGCAAGAGATGCAGAGCGCTCCTGGGGACTTCGACACTCTGTTTGGGGCGCCGGATCCTGCCCTGCTGCCGCTTCCTGCGACGCGCAAGCCAAGGAAACGCCGCACCTTCGACATGACGGCGGTGAGACGCAGTGCACGGCTGGCCAAAAAACCGGTAATGCCGGTGGCTGAACGTGCAAAGAGGAACCTGTGGCGCAAGCTTGGCATCTCAGACGATGAGATGACACCCATTGAGGAGGTTCTACGTGACTTCGTCGCCATGTTTCATGGCCCGCTGCCAGAGCACGTCGTTGCGGCTATGACGGCCATCTTCGACTTGGAGGACGGTGATGAAGACGGTCTGGATGCCGCCTTAATGCAGCATGCAGGGGCAGCGGCACTGGACCTGCTACAGGAGGAGGCGGCGACGTCTACTTCAGCTTGAGCGCCGGCACCATCTGAGCTTCAAAACGTCATTATGTATCTTTTATTCCTACACCTTAGCGCCCTGTGTACTGCAGCCTTCAGGCAGACGATTGCGGCCCTGCTGGCTTCGACCTTCGGGCAACTTCAACTTGTTAGCCAAACGACTTCTTGCGCCCTGCTGGCTTCGACCTTCGGGCAGCATCGAACTGTATGTTTAAGCACGATTACGGCTACTACTACTCTGTGTTCCATTATGGTGCGAGCGTCGATTTCGTCATGCAGCGCAAAAACGTAGAGATTCTTTCCTGGAACGTCAGGGGTCTGAATGACCCTGACAAGTGCCTCGCGGTGCATGAGACAGTGGCGGACACCCCATGCCAAATAGTGTGCCTGCAAGAGACTAAATTGGCCACAATTGACGCAGCGCTGGCCAATTTTTTAGGCGCCTACCGCCTTAGAAATTATACCTACAAACCGGCGATAGGCACAAGAGGAGGAATTCTCCTTCTCTGGAACGACAATGCGGTCGACTTGGCCAATGTTAGTATCGGTCGTTACTCACTCTCTGCGGACGCAACGCTGCGGTATTGCTTGACTTCCTTCAAAATCACGACGGTCTACGGGCCCTCGAGAAGAGCGGAAAAGGACAATTTTCTTGTGCATTTGCGGCGCCTAAAGCCAACTGACGATGTGAAATGGTTGATCCTGGGGGACTTTAACCTGATATACAGGGCGAGGGATAAAAATAATCGGAACCTAAATCGGCGACTCATGAGCTCCTTTCGTCGCACCATTGATTACTGTGGCCTCAAGGAGATCAACCTACAAAATCGCAAGTTCACCTGGAGCAATGAAAGGCGGCGCCCGACGTTAGTCCGTCTCGATCGGGTCTTTTGCAACCAAAATTGGGACCTCGCCTTCGACAATTGCGTCCTCCATGCCCTCTCTTCATCGCACTCCGATCACTGCCCGCTACTTCTAGCGAACCAGACAGGGCCAAGACGGCCTACGCCTTTCAAATTTGAAAACTTCTGGGCACGGCTGCCGGGCTTCCTAGACATTGTGCAACAGAGTTGGAACGCACCGACGCAGCATGTGGAACCTTTCCACAGACTCGGCCACAAGCTTCACGTCACTTCACTAGCGCTCAAATCTTGGAGCAAGTCCCTGCTGTCAGATGCCAAACTAAAACTTCACATGGCCAGAGAGGTGATCCTGCGTCTGGACGAGGCACAAGATTTCAGGGAACTGTCTGACGCTGAATTCTCCTTGCGGGCAAAACTCAAAAAACGCTTGATACGCTGGCTGGTCATAGAGAAGGCTAGGAAAAAACAATGCTCCAGGATAAAAAAACATTAGAGAGGGAGACGCCAACACCCGGTACTTCCACCTTCGTGCAAACGGCCGGCGGAGAAAAAACTTCATCCTGCGGTTGCGCAATAACGATAGCTGGGCTTTTTCGCACGACGACAAGTATCAAATTATTCAGGAGCACTTCGAAAACATCATGGCAGCCCCCGCAGCACGAACATGCGATTTCTCTTGGCCTGCGCTACAACTCAACAGGGTTGACCTCTCGGCACTCGACATCCCGTTCACAGAGGAGGAAATCTGGCAAGCTGTCAAGCAGATGCCAGCAGACAAGGCACCAGGCCCGGACGGCTTCACCGGCCTTTTCTTCAAAAAATGCTGGCATATCGTAAAGAGTGACGTCACTGCTGTGATCTTTTCACTGTACAGCTACAGATGCCAGGACCTAAACCTTTTGAATAAGGCTAATATCATACTGCTGCCGAAAAAAGATGGTGCCGAAGAAATTAGCGACTTTCGCCCAATAAGTCTGATCCACTCCATTGCCAAGATCATCACTAAAATCTTGGCCCTGAGATTGGCACCGCACATGAATGCCCTGATATCGCCATGCCAGAGCGCTTTCATTAAAAAGCGTAGCATACACGACAACTTCCTCTACGTTCGTAACCTGGCAAGACGCTTCCATAGAAATAAAACTCCCGCGCTCCTGTTGAAACTAGACATCTCCAAAGCTTTTGACTCCGTGCGGTGGGACTATCTTATTTCACTTATGCAGCAGAGGGGTTTCCCTGCGAGGTGGCAAAATTGGATCTCTGCGTTGTTAACGTCCTCCACCTCTACAGTCCTATTGAACGGAATCCCTCTCGACCCCATCGAACATGGGCGCGGTCTGAGGCAAGGTGACCCACTTTCGCCGCTTCTTTTTGTCCTAGCCATTGACCCTCTACAACGTCTCTTAACGGCAGCAACTGACCTCGGGCTTCTCAGTAAGCTGAATGGTAGAGTGGCGCGCTTCCGAGCCTCCATCTACGCCGACGATGCGGCTATTTTCGTCAAGCCAACCTGCCATGACGTCACAAATCTGAGAGAGCTACTACTTCGGTTTGGTGCAACGACTGGCCTTTGCACGAACCTACAGAAGACCAGTGTGACACCCATCAGCTGTGACAACATCGACCTCGACAGAGTGCTCTCCAACCTCCCTCTATCCAGGATACCCTTCCCCTTTAAATACCTGGGTCTTCCCCTGTCAACCAAACGACTCCGGAGGCTAGACTTCCAACCGATTCTGGACAAGGCTGCCGGGAAACTCTCCGTCTGGAATGGAAGAAACCTCACGCAGGCCGGCCGAGCGAGTCTTACAAAGTCAGTCCTTTCCTCCCAGCCGGTATATTTGATGACTGCAATCAAACCATCAAAGGAAGTCCTAGAAGAGCTCGATAGGATACGACGACGATTCTTGTGGGCGGGAGATAAGGAGCTCTCGGGTGGCAAATGCAAGGTTAACTGGACTAAAACGACACTTCCTACGGAATACGGGGGCCTTGGGATGCTCAACCTCGACAAGTTTGCGCGAGCTTTACGCATCCGGTGGCTTTGGCATGAGTGGTCAAGCCATGACAAAGCGTGGGTGGGAACGACGGTGCCTTGCGACGAGACTGACAAGTTGCTCTTTGCGGCCTGCACACACATCTCCTTAGGCGACGGTCGGAAAACACATTTCTGGTCAGACGGCTGGGTACATGGAAGACGACCAAAAGACATCGCGCCACTCTTGTTTGCTAAGACAAGGAAGAAAAAACGGACCGTGGCAGAAGCGCTGCAGAATAGCAACTGGATCAGGGACCTTAATCACAGGGTAGGTTTCACGACGGCCCACATCAGGGAATTTGTCACCCTGTACACCCTCATCAGTACGACAGAACTGCAACCGGATCAGGAGGATTCCATCGCTTGGAAACTTACCAAACACGGAGAGTACACAACGGCTTCAGCCTACAAAGCCCAATTCTTCGGCTGCACGAGGGCGCCTAGGCTCGCTACAGTCTGGACAACTTGGGCACCGCCTAAATGCAAATTTTTTGCATGGCTAATTCTGCAAAATCGTGTTTGGACTTCCGACAGACTAGCGCGCCGCGGATGGGACCACAGTCCATCGTGCCCTATGTGTCGACGGACAATGGAGACGGCCCATCACCTTCTGGCCGACTGCCGTTACACAAAGAGAGTGTGGGCCCAAATTGCAACCTGGGTAGGACAACCTGACCTACATCCGACGGAATGGGCACAGAGCAGGACGACTATAGGATGGTGGACAAACATCACAACCATACCCGGCACACCCAGAAAGGCCATCCGGTCATTAACACTCTTGCTCAGTTGGGAAATTTGGATAGAGCGGAATGCCAGAGTCTTCAGGAGGCAAGAGTCTTCGGTTTCGGCAATCGTTGGCCGCATCAAGACACAAGCGTCGCTATGGATTACGGCAGGAGCAAAGGATTTAGCGAGCCTTTTGGCGCATCTGTGAATATCTGTATAGTTGTTTTTCATTTCCTTTTCCTTTTCTTGCTCCCCGGTTCGCCGGTTTGTAACATCTCTGCTCTTTCAATGAAATAGGCACTATCTTGTGCCCGTTCGTTCAAAAAAAAAATAAACTGAGCAACAGAAGTGATGGTTCCCTAGCTGGCATACTATATCTGAAACACTAGAACATGTGCATCGAGTTCAAGATCTCTGTCGTTCCAACCTGGCTGCAGAAGAGTGCAGCCATGGTCCTCTAAGGCTCACAGACATACAGAAGAATGTGATCAGAGCTTGTGCAAAAAGTGGTTTCATCTCATTCCACATTGACATAGTATTTCCCAGAGCAACCTCATAAACATGAATCTCTGCCAGCCAGCTTAATGACTCTAGTCAGTGTCCACCTAGCATCTCCTTCCGGGCTAACCTGCCCTGACGATGGCAACCTGAAAAGGTCCGCGGCGGTCGCAGGCGTCACCACCGTGGCTCTCCAGCTGCAATGTGGCTGAACAATGCACATACAGAATGTGAATGATTCAACGATCAGGGCTTGTGTGTGGCATATGGTTGTTTTCTTTCTCCTGAAATTTTCAGATATGCGATCCTACTGCCCTGCCAGTTCCTGCATGCAGATAACGTAACAGCCTTTCCATGTGCAAGTGAACTACTGAATATATCAAAAAATTAAAGGGGCCTAACAAATTCATGTAACATTCATATATTGAAAGCAGTGCCAAAAAAATTTCATCACTGGTCCTTACCGGAAGCAACATGATGCTTAAGAGCTTTGAGCACCTCCTGATTATTGAACTTGGAGCAAGGAGTATTTCCTTTGTACCTCACTTTTCAAGTTCAAGCCACAAGATGTCAAGGTTGAAGCAACCTAAACATAGTAACATGGTACATGAAATTGAATAGTTTAGTTTCAAATGTATACTCTTCAGCATAGATATTTTTAGGAAAAAGTCCATTTTCGACCATCCAACTTTTGTCTCAGTTTGGTTTTGGCCATCGAACTTCAAAACCGGGTATCTTTGGCCATCCAACTATCAAAACCGTTCAAATTTGGCCATCGGGCTGTTTTGATGAGTGGTTTTAAATTTTTTATTTACAATTTAGTCCTTAGATCTTAAAATAATTATTACCTTTTGCCCGTACCTCCGATTTAGGTGATTCTTGCGGTCACGCGTTCATAACGGTGAGCTTTATCTTTTAAAATTTTGTTCATATTATTTTGTAACTGTTTGTTTTACTTTTCTTATATTATTGTTTTTACACAACAACATAAGAATAATATAACAAATAGTGATAAAAATAGTATAAAGACCATTTTAAAAGATAAAGCTCACCGTTATGAACGCGTGACCGCAAGAATCACCTAAATCGGAGGTACGGGCAAAAAGTAATAATCATTTTAAGATCTAAAGACTAAATTGTAAATAAAAAAAATTTAAAACCACTCATCAAAACAGCCCGATGGCTAAATTTGAACGGTTTTGATAGTTGGATGGCCAAAGGTACCCGGTTTTGAAGTTCGATGGCCAAAACCAAACTGATGCAAGAGTTGGATGGTCGAAAATGGACTTTTCTCATATTTTTATACAAAAGAGAAACATATTCATTGCAGGCTTATGTTACGAGATAAGGTTCAGGAGTACACATAGACTCTAGGGCAGATAACTAGACAATCCCGAAAAACTTGGCAGCGACAATCAAGCTAACAAATGTAAGAAATGTCATAACTTAAAAAATAACGCCAAGCCCGTGAAGGCCAACAAACTAAGACCCACCACTAATCTCCTGATATTCAAGAGTTGCCCCACCATAAAGCTTACATTATTCACCACTACCAACACCCAGTTTATCCTTGACCAAAAAATCGCAACTGAGTATCGTCTTATGTTTGTCAAGCACTTGACGCACCTGCTCTTGATCCCTCACCTGTACAGGCTCCTCCCAGCACTGCAGAAATACACAAGTTTTGGAAACAACATGAGTTGGCCAGCCTAAATGAACATTTGCTTCTTATACCAGACACACACACACACACAGTTGCTGGCTAACACTCATGCAAGAAGTGCTAATTTACTATCTAGCGCCACCAGGTAACAGACACACTCAATAGTTAGGGGAGAGTATATGCTCTAAAAAGTCAAGAAGACAAGCTTTCTCAGTTTAGAATAACTATTATGATCCATATTTGTATGCTGTCAAGTGACACTGACAGATCATATATATGGAATGTAAAGAGTTACAGATTATTGAGAGTGGACTAAACAAGGAGGAAAACAAAAGGTCTTTCCTGGAAGTTCCATGCTGGCCCTGTGGCCTATTGCGAATACAGAACAAATCAAGAGATGTCATGAATCCATAACAGTTAAAAAACCAGACATGTCTAGCAAATTTGAAGAATGTCAATATGCAGATTGGAGTAACCTATGAGATTGCAGTATTATTCTTTCACAAACTAATTGCTTTGATCACAAATAAGCACAGCTGTAATTGGTTATGATAGAGATAAAGTTTGGAGATAGTACGTACCTGGGAGGTAGAAGCTCATGTAGGGAAAAATGCAGGGGATGCCACTGATCTTGCATACCTCATTGACCTGGCTGGACTTTAAATCAACGGTGAAGAGCCTATCATCCATGAGCACAAAAAAGACACCAATACCATTTGCATTGCCAACCATGTCAGGAGGGTATAAGAGGGGACCAGTGAATAGCATCTTGTTGAGCTCAATGACTCTACTTTGTGTCCACCCAGCATCTCTTGGGCCAACTTCCCTCGAGCACAAGTAAAGTTTGGAATTCTTTGCTATGGCTACACCCAGCCGACCAGTGTCCGTAGTTATGAGTACAACGCGTTCAGCATCGAAGGATACATGTGAGTCAATCACAGACATTTCCTGTGTGGCCAAATCATACATGAGGATATCGGCACTCCACCCAAGTGCAAAGTAGAGTGCATCCTCCACCAGAGCACTGGGCACCTCCAAATAGAAATGGTCATCCTGGTACTTCAAATGGGCTGTCGGCTGACTCCATGCATCTGCCTCCGATGAGTAGACATAGGCTTGAAACTGCTCAACATCAGCTGTGATGATGACAACCTGGAAAGGTCCACGTCGGTAGTCTATGCCGCAATCATCACCATTGGCGCAGAGCACCGCCGCGCCCTCGATAAGCTTGTCCAGGCACCTCAGAAAAAATGGGCAGTTCTATCCACTCGTCCGTGATTGGATCCCATATAGCAAATGCACTCCCAAAGTCCCCTCCGAATTTCCAGCCGTGGAGCAGGACACGGCCGTGGCGGGCGTTCATGACGCACCAGTTGCAGCAGTCGGCACGGGGCGGGCGGATCGAGGAGGTCGGGACGAAGCGGCGAGATCTCCGGCGTTGCGGCCCCGTTCCTCATCTACAGAACTGTAGAGGAATCCCAGCATGGGCGGCGCGCGGTGGAACTGGCGGTACCTTCGGCCGAAGCCCGGGCCGGCAACGAGGTGGCCCCATGGCTTGCAGACGAGGGCGGCGCGGACGAGGCTCGCGGGGTCGTCGGGCGGGAAGCGGAGGAGGATCTCTTCGATGAGCTCCTGGGGCAGCGCCGGCGGAGGGCGCGGCGGCGGCTCCATGGCTATTGCTTCGCTTGGTTGGGTGGGTCGCGGCGGGCAGCGGGGCGAAGATTTGATCGGCCTGGCTTCTGGGGAGGCGAAGCGAAGGGCTCAACGTGGGTGGCGATCCCAGCCGGGAGCGAGGCGGCGACACGCTACTTGATCGGACTCGGACCCCGCCACCCCGGCCGGCGGCGGACCTAGGGTTTGGTTGGGTTGGGCGTGGCGGGCCGGCCTCGCGATCTGTTTGCCTTCCGGTTCAACCATGGTGGGCGGCTCTGGCAAGTGGGACCAGGGTAGCAGCGCGAATTTGCACAGTGGAAACAAACCATCGTTTCAGATTTGACTAAAACCACCTGGAAAGCATGCAGACACATGTAAAATACCCAATAATTTGGAATATGGAAAGAGAGAAAGAAAAAACTTAACGTGCTCAGGGATGAAGTGATATTTTAGCAATTTAGGATGCAGATTTATACCAACCGGTGTATTTGCAGAGTATCTGTCAGCAGTCCTACCAACCAATATTCCCTCCACCTTTTGAAACAGAAATGAGGAGACACCATATCCAGTGACCAGATTTCGCGCCATAAATTCTTGTACTTAAAAGATTAAATTTATTGCATTATACAACCTGAGCATTAGGGATACCACAAGATCCAATAGCATCTATGTAAGCCACAGAGATGTGCTCAAGCAATCAGTATTTCCAGCAACAGAAAATTTGAAGTATTCCTGCTGTCAGGTTGAAAGATCCATAAGAGTTGCAGATCCATGGGGCCCAAACATTTCCGTCACTGGCGCTTACCAAAACATCAACAGGATGTTCTACACAGAGCATTGAGCACCACCAGATTGTTAAACATGTCAAGAGTACTTCCTTTCTACCTCAGTTTTCTTGTTCAGGTGACAAAAATGTCAAGCAATCTAAAATTAGCCACGGTTAATATGAACATGAAGTTGCAGGGTTCTAGTTTCAAATGCACACTTTCTTGAGCATAGATATCTCAGGTGAAGCAGAACATATTCATTAAAAAATCCTAAAAGTCCAGGAGTACACATGGACTAGGAGAGGCAAGCCCAAAACAACTTGCCAGCGATGAACAAGCAAACAAATATAAGAAATGCGGCCCCTTAAAAAATGCATAGCCCCTGGAGGCCAACAATCTAAGACCACCTCTAATCTCCTGATGCTCAAGAATCATCCCTCATAAAGCTTACATTATTCGCCGCTACCATGACCTAGTTCACCCTTGATCAAGAAATCCACAATTGAGAATCTTCTGTTTGTCAAGCACTTGACACTGCAGCTGCTCTTGGTCCCTCACCAATTGAGGTGCGCTCCAAGTGCTGCAAAAACAGAGAAATTTTTGAAATAGCATGGGGTTGGCTTGCCCTCAATGAAGAAACTAAACCGACGAGTCACGGGCAAACAAATCAGGCAAAGTGCATTAATTACTTGACAGCACCACTAGGTAACAGCGACAATCGATCATAAAGCGATATCCTCTAATAATGATTATCATTCAGAGATATCCTCTAATAGTGATTATCATTCATAGTAATTCTTTTGTTGCCTAGCGACACTGATGAATCACAGGATTCACAGCTAAGCAACATAAAGGGTTAAAGATAACTGGGTAGCTGATGCATGGACTGTGGAAGGGAAAAATAGATTTCACTTGCGGAAATCTTACTGGCCCATCCTAAATTTAGATAAGATATCAAGACCTATCACTGGTCCTGTAACAGTCACGGATGAATAAATTCTTAGGCATGTCTAGCCAATTTAAAGGATTGTCAACATTTAGGTTGGACCATTGGAGTAACCTACGATATTGTGATTTTCTTGTTTCACAAATTCATTGTTCCTGATCATAAATAAACACAGTTGTAACTGGTTACAGACAGAGAGTTGGCATATGATGCTAGTACCTGGGGTGTAGAAGCTCAAGTAGGGAAAAATGGGGCTACCACTGACATTGCATACTTTCTTGGCCTGTCTAGTCTTTACATCAACGGTATATAGCACATGACCCGTGAGCACAAAAAAGACACCATTGCCATCGATCTGCCCCAACCACACAAGGTGAGGTTGTGAGAGCACCAATTGGTAGCAACTTCTCTAGCTCAATAACTATGCTTTGTGTCCACCCATCACCTCGTTCAGGGCCAGCTTGTCTCGTCCAAAGGTGAAGATTGGAATCCTTTGCCATTGCGATACCCAGGTGACCACCCTCCATCGCCGTGAGCATATTACGTTGCCCATAGAAGGATACAGGTGCATCGATCACAGAAATTTCCTGTGTGGCCAAATTGTACTTGAGGATGTGGGCGCTCCTCCCAAATGTGAAGTGGAGTGCATTCTCCACCAGGGCACCAGGCACCACGAAATTGAAAAAGTCATCGCTGCGATGCAACCGCGGGGTCAGCTTGCTCCAGACGCCGACCTCCGAGGAGGAGCCATCAGGATGATGCAACCACGGCCTCAGCTTGCTCCAGGCACCAAACTCCGATGAGTAGACACAAGCATAGACGAAGATGAAGTCGGTTGCAACGAAGACAACTTGGAAAGGGCCCCGGTTGCAGTCGAGGTGGTTGCAGGCGTCATCACCAGCGCAGAGCACCACAGCCCTCCAGAAGTGACGGCCCTTGTAGGGCCCGAGAACAGGCAATTCCCTCAGCTCGTTCGCAATGGGGTCCCATATGGCAAATCTATTACTGAAGTTCAGCAGTCCCCAGCCCCACCGCGCGTCGTAGAGGAGGACGCGGCAGTGGCGGGCGTCGATGGTGCGCCACTTGCGGTTGCGGCGGCAGGGGGCACGGGGCCGGCAGAATGAGGAGGTGGGGACGAAGTGGGCGAACTTTTCCACCACCTCATCTCTGAGATCGCATACGAATCCCAGCGTCGGCGGCGTGCGGTGGAACTGGCCGAACCTGCGGCGGAAACCCCGGCCGGAGAGGAGGCGGCACCATGGCTTGCAGACGAGCGCGGCGCGGACGAGGCTCGCGGGGTCGTCGGGCGGGAAGCGGAGGAGGATCTCTTCGACGAGCTCCTCCGGCAGCGCCCGCGGAGGACGCAGCGGCGGCGGCTCCATGGTGATTGATTCGCTTGGTTGGGTCACGGTGGGCGGCGGCCGGGGCGAGGATTTGGTCGATCTGGGGAAGCGATCCGCTCAACGGGTTGGCAATCTACTCCTCACGTGGCCCGCCAGCGTCCAGCGCAGCCGGGAGCGCGTCGGCGGCGCCGTGCTGCTTGGTCGGACGGACCCCCCGCGGCGGCAGAGCTTGGGATTTGGTTGGGTTGGGAAGCAGGAGGAGCGAAGGGGGATATAGGTGCAGTGCTGCAGGAGCAACCAGGGGCGGCTTCAGATTCCAGTTAATCAGCAGAGTGGGCAGACCCTTCAGATTCCAGTTAATCAGCAGAGTTCAGAAAATTGCTAGATACATTCTGACAAGCTCTCAGTTCTGGACACCGATGAATATGAACAAGGATGAAACCGAACTGCACGGCCAGTTTTGGTTGCCAATCTTGGTGTCGCAAGGCAATCTGAGCTCTGAGAGCTTGGAACGGGCAAGACATCAGCCAGCCGCTGCACCCGCTTGACGAGCTCATCGTCCATCAACACTAGTGACGCTGCCATTCTAGTACTGCCCTTACTGTCAACACCAAAATTTTCAAATCAAATAAAGCAGTAGCTCACTAGCTCTTCTATTTTTCAATAAGCTTGTACAAACCAGATTTTGTGCCACAATTTTTCTTTACTAAGGAAATAACAATATTATGGTTAGCTCATTAATCACAAACAGTAAATTATTGGCGTATCAGCTCAAAAGAGCACCACGCTGCAATGCAGTATCACTACTTGGCATTGGTGAAACCACATGACCCAACAACATCTGAATATCTGCTGCATATTTCTGAATATCTGCTGCATATATCTGTTCAGCTACTGTCGGTCAAGGGAAACATCTGCTCAGTGTAGCTCAGTAAAAAAATGGCACAGGGCGACCTGGTTCCTATGTCATCTCAGCAATTTCCGCAGCTATATATGGTTCATCATTAAACAACAGTCAGGCATACATAGAAGTCATATTGGGGAACCACCAAGACATAAGTACCCCAGATAACTTCAGAGGCTGCTACTTCAACAGTCTCTCGAGCTCACATTCCACAACACTGAGAGTGAGAGATGAAATGCAGTCTTGACACCTCAATGAATGGAATGCCAGATAATTAAGATTCCTGGGTTGTCCCGTGACAGTGCTCTCAGCAGCGAAGAGAGCGACATGCACGATTTCAGAGTTCAGATCTTGCTCTTGTATAGTACTTCAATATCTGAACCGTTTGCCCATCTTGCCCCTTTAGCCCTTGACAAAGTTGTAGTTTTGCTTGCCCCTTTGGCCCTGTTTGTTTGCAAGCAAGATTATATAATCTGAAATAAGCATATTTTCAGCAGCTTATGGATTATTATAATCTAGAGGGTATAAATTATATAATTTGATGAAAAAGCTAGAGTGTTTGTTTCCTTGAGAGATTATCAGATTTTAAACTGGATTATATAATCTTGAGTGGAAACAAACAGGCCCACCTGATGAGTCTAAGAGCACTCTCACTGCATCAGGTACTGCAAACCACAAGCAAAACTACAACTTTGTCAAGGGCTAAAGGGGCAAGATGGGCAAACGGTTCAGATATTGAAGTACTATTCAAGAGCAAGATCTGAACTCTGATGAATCTGCACTGAACACTGGCAACTCTTTCATCATGTGTACATGAATGGATGGTCGGTGATCCTGATGTTACATTGCTGGACAACCAGAGGATGTGAAACCTGAGGTCGGCTAGCTATGACTGCCGATACCTCTTCTAGCATGATGAACACCATACTCTATGCATGGCAGAGACACCAGCCTTCCATCACTGAAGAAGAAGAATCAGCATTTGTTGCCACCTGGTTCCAGTATATGCCTAGCAGAATAAATCATACGTCTATAGCTGAAATCAAGATGATAGATGTGTGTCGTAGTGGAAACTTTTGTACTGCTACGCTTCGGTTGGTGATGCCAGTGTTTCATCATTGTGGTTTGCCTGAGGACAATGACTTAACCTCAAGCTCCAAGGTGTGTTCAGTTTTCTGAATATGTTGTGGTCCGATTTTATAGTTGTCCGATTTTGGACGTCCACAAGATTGGTCAAAAAGGAGATATTAACAATAATGAATTTAACCAACAAATTTCAAGACACAAAATATTGAACTAGACTTAAATTATGTAGGGGAAACACAGAGCATAAATTGAAGTGTTTCAGTTTTGTATGGCCATTTTTTAGGGCAATAACATTCTTGGATGGGAATGTTCATATGAAATTGTAAGCTGAAGTACTGCAACAGGAAAGTCAAGGTGTTAATGCCTTAAAGTCAAGCTTGATAATATAAGAGAAACAGACCCTTCAAAATGAATAAACAACGAAGCCGACAAACTAATAATGGCACCACTCTCACTGATGTTGATGAATTGTCGCATCTCATCAACCACTACCAAAAATCCTCCTTGATCAAGACGCTCAAACAGGAGCAACCTTAAATTTGGCAAGAACTTGAGGCATCTGTTTTTGCATCCCCACCTGTAAAGGCCGCTCCCAATGCTGCAGAAGTAGTATACTCAGCTGGTTAATAACCATTTTATCATAATCGACCACATGGAATCCTATACTCAGCAGGGGACAATAAGTGACAAGCCTAAATTCAGACAAGTGTCACAATTACATCATTTTGGTCACTGACAGGTGTAACAGAAGAGTAAACTCCTAGGCATATGTACCCTATTTTAAGAATGCTCCACAACAGACAAAAGGTATTTCCTCTGCATCAAAATATTTATCGCCATTCAACTTTTCTAAAATATTTGACCTTTTATCTTATTCATCTTTTTTATGCAAATGTGCAAAAGGGTAAATCACACTTATAATATATACATTAATGATAATGCGAGTCACAAACAAAATAAAACAAATGGTCAAAGTAAATCACACTTAAAATAAACATAATATTTTAAATAAGATGAATGGTCAAAGTCGTGATAAAAAGTCAATGGCGACAACTATTTGTCTATTTCGATACAGAGGGAGTAATAGTAAATTAGTAACACAGTTGTATATGGCACTATGATATTTTGTTTTCTCAAACTTATTGTTCTTTAGCAAATATACACTACCAGAAATCGCCTCGCTGCCGTGTGCCGTCGCCTTTGCCGTGAGCTAAAATGCGAGCACACGGCAAAGGACCTATTTGCCGTGTGCCAGCCCAGAGGCTCACGGCAAACTCGCAACTCACGGCAACAAGCAGCTTTGCCGTGCGCCTCGAGGGTCCAGCCCTCGGCAAAGACAGAACATACGGCAAAACACGGATTTGCCGTGTGCCTGACGCCCGGCACACGGCAAAGGAGACGTCACAACATAACGGCCATCTGCCGGCGCCCTTTGCCGTGAGCTGCTCGGGGGACACACGGCAAAGTCAAATTTTGCCGTGTGCTGCTCGGGGGACACACGGCAAAGCCAAATTTTGCCGTGTGTCAAAAAAATACACTCGGCAAAGAAATTCTTTGCCGAGTGTTTTTTTTTACACTCGGCAAAGCTATAATTAAAACCACATTTTGAAGTAGTAAATCAATTCAAATCAAAAAGTTTTGAACTACAAAGTTGTATAACTTCTCAAGATGCCGTGTGTCAAAAAAATAAAGCTTTACTTGATCTGGCACTTGAACTGGGAGGTGGGCCCAAGGGTGGTTTGGTTCTATTTTCTGCAGCCATAACCACCTCATTGTTAAAGCCCAACCCATAGATTTCAGATCTGATATACCCAGGCCTCCAAGCTCAATTGGTCTGCATACCTTGATCCATGCCACCAAACAGTGCCCTCCCTTGGCATGATTCACATCAGTGACGAAAGTGATGTGAAATTTGCCGTCAGTAATTAGCTGATATGTATGCCTGCTTAAGGAGTAATATTTACCCTTTGAATCTGCTTCTTGTACAGATGGTACTGTTAGCAAGGGATACTTCATCTCCTAGGCTCTAGATACGCCAGCGGCTTAGGCCCATGGCCCATGCGCTGGCCATGATAGGATTAGGGTAGGTGTGTGTTTGTTTTTTTTTTTGACACGAGGTGTGTGTTTGTTAGGCAACGATCTGCTGTGATTGGGTATTTCTATAAACCCTAGACCATCCTTGCCTATATATGTAACCTGTACCTCATACCCTAATCAATCAATCTTTCCGAGCCATACTGCTTTCATGGTATCACGAGTCCGGGTCCTTGCCCCGATTCATCTTCCGCTGCCATAGCGCGCCGTCCCCTGGCTGTGCACCAGCGTTGGCTTCCCGCCGTTGTTGCGTCCACCCAGATGGCCAGATCCCACCACCCCAACGCTGACGCGGACGCCGCCGCCGCTGCGGCTACCGCCGCTGCCAAGCAACCCGCGAGCGGTCAGGCCATCCTGACGCTGATCGCCTCGCTGCCGAAGCACTGGAGCACGAACGCGTCCAGCACGCCAAGGCGTGAGCCGACGCCCGCACCGCCGCCTGTGCCGCCGCCCTGGAGCGTGCCAAGGCCACCGAGGCAGAGGCGGCTCTCGCCTCCCAGGAACATGATGCCGCCGCCGATCGCGCCTGCGCAGCTCTTCAGCGTGCGGCTGCCGAGCGCGCCGCTGCCGATGCTCCTCCCTCCGACACCGACGCCAACGCCGACGGAGATGCCAAGGACGCAAAGGTTGGCGGTGCCGACGACATCCAGCAGGCTCTGCTGATGCACGAAGCCGCCGCCATCCTCAACCTCCACGCTCAGGCCGTGGGTGTCCAGAACATCCGTAGCCTTGTCCCCATCCTCCTCGATCTCACCGTCGGCAACTACGCAAGGTGGCGCGATTAGTTCCTCCTCGCTGTTGGCAAATTCTCCCTGGAGGATCACGTTCTACGCGACCTCCCGGCATACGCCTTCCCAGACTGGACCCACATGGATTGTGTGGTTAAGTCTTGGATCTATGGTGGATTCAAAAAATTGATATTGTAGATGTCGTTATATTTTTCTAGAAACTTGGTCAAAGTTGAATAATTTTGACTTAGGACAAAGCTAATACGACATGTAAAAGACTAGAGGGAGTATTTGCCAAATTTCGCTAAATTGAATTGTAGTATTGTTGATTTGATCAAACCAGGTTCATTAGCTCGACCTACCAATTGTATTCCCCAGAAAAAAATATTTATAAACACATAATGGAAATTTGGAACATATATACACCACACCTTAAACTAAAAGGCAAGCAGTATAGTCATTACGTGCTACTTCAAATTGCATTTCTAGACAAGAGCTGCAAGGTGTTAATTAATTTCTCTTATTTAGAAATGAGAAAAACTTTTAACTTCTATGTAGTCGATATTTATGGTTGTTGACAAAAATTATTCTAATTGCTATCATATAAAATCAGGTACCTTATTTTGATTGATGATGTATGGACAATAGCTGTGTGGGATGCCATCCGAACCGTACTGCCAGAGAATAACCAGAGCAGTAGAGTAATTGTAACCACTAGGATAGAGACCGTGGCCAAAGCCTGCAGCCCAGCAAACACTTGGGAGGACACCATCTATCCAATCAAGAGCCTTAAGTTGGAAGACTCTGATAAACTGTTTGTGAATAGAGTATTTGGCCCCAACAATCCTTGCCCCAATCATCTCTCAGAAGCAAAAGAGCAACATTCTGAAGAAATGTGGTGGGCTACCACTGGCGATTGTTAGCATTGCCAGCCTATTGTCCAGCTACGCATCGCCAGGAAGTATAGACATGTGGAATAGAATCTGCAACTCTATTGGCTCTCAAATGGAGAGCAACCCTAGCCTTGAGGCCATGAAGCAGCTCATCACGCTCAGCTACAACCACCTTCCACAACATCTCAAGGATTGCATGATGTATCTCAGCATCTTCCCGGAGGATTTTGCGATTGGCAAGGGTCGACTGCTTAAAAGATGGATCGCCGAAGGCTTGGTTCCAGAGAAACGGGGGCTGACATCGTTGGAGGTCGCAGAAGAATTCTTGGGCGAGCTCATGAGTAGGAACATGATCGAGCCAGCATCAGTGAACTACGATGGGGAGGTGAAGGAGTATCCCGTGCATGATATGATGCTTGAAATCGTCGTGTCCAAATCCCTGGAGGAGAACTTTGTCAGCCTGGTCGGGAGCACATTTGGAAGGCCATCCCATGACACTGTCCGTCGGCTCTCTGTCCAGGGAGAGGACCCAACAATAAGGTCCTTCCAGGAGATGGGAATGCAGCATGTGCGGTCACTGACAACATTCCGTTCTCAAGGTCACCGCAAGATACTCAACCGACTACCTGAGTTCACCCTGCTAAGGGTACTCGACCTTGAGTACTGCAAGGACTTGCGAGACCAAGATATGAGGCATGTTTGCCGTTTGTTCTTACTCAGATACTTGAACTTGCAGGGTACAGATATTACTGTGGTGCCCAGCCAGATTGGTGAGCNTAACTTTGACCAAATTTATAGAAAATATAACAATATTTATGATACAAATAATATGTACTATTAAAATATATTCTATGGTGGATTCAAAAAAAATTGATATTGTAGATGTCGTTATATTTTTCTAGAAACTTGGTCAAAGTTGAACAATTTTGACTTAGGACAAAGCTAATACGACATGTAAAAGACTAGAGGGAGTATTTGCCAAATTTCGCTAAATTGAATTGTAGTATTGTTGATTTGATCAAACCAGGTTCATTAGCTCGACCTACCAATTGTATTCCCCAGAAAAAAATATTTATAAACACATAATGGAAATTTGGAACATATATACACCACACCTTAAACTAAAAGGCAAGCAGTATAGTCATTACGTGCTACTTCAAATTGCATTTCTAGACAAGAGCTGCAAGGTGTTAATTAATTTCTCTTATTTAGAAATGAGAAAAACTTTTAACTTCTATGTAGTCGATATTTATGGTTGTTGACAAAAATTATTCTAATTGCTATCATATAAAATCAGGTACCTTATTTTGATTGATGATGTATGGACAATAGCTGTGTGGGATGCCATCCGAACCGTACTGCCAGAGAATAACCAGAGCAGTAGAGTAATTGTAACCACTAGGATAGAGACCGTGGCCAAAGCCTGCAGCCCAGCAAACACTTGGGAGGACACCATCTATCCAATCAAGAGCCTTAAGTTGGAAGACTCTGATAAACTGTTTGTGAATAGAGTATTTGGCCCCAACAATCCTTGCCCCAATCATCTCTCAGAAGCAAAGAGCAACATTCTGAAGAAATGTGGTGGGCTACCACTGGCGATTGTTAGCATTGCCAGCCTATTGTCCAGCTACACATCGCCAGGAAGTATAGACATGTGGAATAGAATCTGCAACTCTATTGGCTCTCAAATGGAGAGCAACCCTAGCCTTGAGGCCATGAAGCAGCTCATCACGCTCAGCTACAACCACCTTCCACAACATCTCAAGGATTGCATGATGTATCTCAGCATCTTCCCGGAGGATTTTGCGATTGGCAAGGGTCGACTGCTTAAAAGATGGATCGCCGAAGGCTTGGTTCCAGAGAAACGGGGGCTGACATCGTTGGAGGTCGCAGAAGAATTCTTGGGCGAGCTCATGAGTAGGAACATGATCGAGCCAGCATCAGTGAACTACGATGGGGAGGTGAAGGAGTATCGCGTGCATGATATGATGCTTGAAATCGTCGTGTCCAAATCCCTGGAGGAGAACTTTGTCAGCCTGGTCGGGAGCACATTTGGAAGGCCATCCCATGACACTGTCCGTCGGCTCTCTGTCCAGGGAGAGGACCCAACAATAAGGTCCTTCCAGGAGATGGGAATGCAGCATGTGCGGTCACTGACAACATTCCGTTCTCAAGGTCACCGCAAGATACTCAACCGACTACCTGAGTTCACCCTGCTAAGGGTACTCGACCTTGAGTACTGCAAGGACTTGCGAGACCAAGATATGAGGCATGTTTGCCGTTTGTTCTTACTCAGATACTTGAACTTGCAGGGTACAGATATTACTGTGGTGCCCAGCCAGATTGGTGAGCTTATGCAATTGCAGACACTCTGGTTGTACAACACGCTCCTGGAGGGAGTCCCCAGATCGGTGATCAAGCTGGAGAACCTCGTGCATCTGGGTCTCACCAACAGGAGACAATGGCGAGTACTCTTGAGGCTTCCCCTGGGGCTAAAGAGAATGAGATCACTATATGAGTTGAATCGGTTTGAACTCCGCGAAGATGATGCTGAACTTGCCAAAGAAATCGGCGAGTTAGTGCAGCTGCGAGTACTCGGTGTGTACCTCAACTGCTCCAATTGCTCCGAGAAGCCTCTTCTTAAGGAGCTCGCTAGCTCCGTATGCAAGATGGCCTCGCTCCGTGAATTCTATGTTCAAGACATGAGCAGTCACTCAAACAATACGAACTTTCTTCACGACCTCCCATCTCCGCCACAGCAACTGCGACACCTCACCATTGGTGGCAAGATCGACAGATTGCCAGAGTGGGTGGAGTCACATAAGAACCTCGTCTATGTACAGTTTTGGTGGATAGACCTGCACAGTGACGAAATATATGGTGTGCTGTGCAAGCTGCCCAATCTGCTGAAGATCACCTTGGACAGGAAGTGTTGCAAGGATGAGGAGCTGGTAGCACGATCCGCCTTCAAGTTCCCGGTGCTCAAGGAGTTGGCGTTTATACCTTACGGCGATGTGCCGAAGCCGAGAGTTCTTCGGTTTGAGGAAGGATCCATGGAAAGGGTTGAGAGGCTCACCATGAAGTTTGGACACTTCGAGAGGAGCCTAGTTGGTGTGGAGAACTTGACAGGCCTCAGGGAGGTGAAGCTCCATGGTAACAGAGAGAACAGAGCACTGCATGTTGCCCTGGACCAGCTCAAGACTGAAAGCACCAGCCGGCAGGAATCGGATCGGTTCAAAGTTGTTCTCAGATATGATTTATCAGTATTCAGTGTGTCGGACTCCTGCCATTCGTTGCCTTACGATACAACTGTATTGTTGTTTGCAAGCCACTTCTATACCAGTTAAAGTAAATAACATTTACTTTTTTAACGACAGCGCTAGCAGTTTGTGAATCTAGGGATGCAAGTGGGCGCAGGCCCACCTGCAAACATTCAAGGCCCGTCTGCAAAAAAAAAAGATAGTGGGCGCCTACAGAAATTTGCAATTTGCATGTAGGCTTGAGCAGGCAAGCCTGCTACACCTGCTGGGCTTTCGCAATACTGCCAAGCCCGCAATGGCCTGTGGGCTCTGCATCTTCATGTCACCACCTCCAGGCCTCCGTGCTTCTCATTCTCTTTTGCAATGAACGGCGGCCCTCCGTCGTGCGTCTCCGCCCCTGTCGCTACACGTGGGTCCCTTTGGTTGAGCTGTGCTTTTTGGAAAAGCAGCTTTGAGCTGTGGGCTGTGGTAAAGCAGATGTGGAAAAACAGCTGTGAAAAAAGCAGAAAACCGTTTGGTGAAAGAACTGTGGCTTTTGGAAACATTTACAAGCAGACCCACGTGTCATTCACAGTCCACCCCTCTCAACTCTCTCCCTTTCTCACTGACAAGCAGACCCACGTGTCATTCTTGTTCTTCCCACGCCAGAACATCCTCGCTTCTCAGGGATGAAGGGGGCGGAACATCACCAGCGATTGATTCCGCCAGGGCCGCACCTACCACCGCTCGCCGGGGCCGCGCCCGCCGCTGGCGCCGGGGCAGGGACCGCCACGCCTTTGTGGAAGCCGTAGAAGCAGCGCCCGCCGCTCCATGGCCTTCCTCCCGAGCTCCGATCCACTGTTGCTCCTACCCCTTGTCCTGTTCTCCTTATCCTTCCTGCATGGCTGCTAGTCAAACTAACAAATTGATTGGATATTTGTTCTTGCTGCAGGTGGAGCGGATGACGATTGGATGGATGGCGTCTACACCAGGAGGAACTCCTGCGGAGCCAAGAAGAGCAGGACAGATGAGGAATTAATTTCTGCTTCCGATTGAAATTGAGGCCCCAGACTCTGATTTTTGACGCGCATTGCCCAACGCCATGGGATTCTCGATCCAGAGAGGGTGTCACGGAGGAGCCACGAGCGGTCGCGACGCAGCAACGTCGGGGCGCGGCAGGGAGGCCCAGCGGAGCTCGCGTCGGGGCGCGGCAGAGAGGGGCGGCCCAATCCGAGTACATCTGGATCGGTTTGTCGGACTGGCTGGCCCACCAGTCGGAAGGCCCACCAGTCGGGCGAACCGGATGGGCGCGACGACGCGCGCGGCAAGGAAAGCACACGGCGTATCCCGCAAGAAGCTCGGAGATCAAGATAAACTAGCCGGAATTATAGGGAAAGATATCTGTAATCGTTATAGGATCGAATCCTTGTATTTCGGGTAGGTTACGATCTCTAGCCGACTTGTAACTCAAGGCAGCCGGACTATATAAGGCGCCTTGAGACCCCCCTCCAGAACACGAATAACAACATCTACGAAACCTAGGACAGAACCCAACTACGGAGATCCTTCAGGAACTTCATACACAGCAATACAATCACCCCAACACAGGACGTAGGGTATTACGTCATCTGACGGCCCGAACCTGTTCAATCCTTGCGTCTTGTGTTACCATCGACTTCTGATCCTCGATCTGTCCCTCGACAAATCAACCACGCGGACTACCCTGTGTGGACTGCCGGGTCCATAAATCCGACACATACCCATGGTGAAACTTCAAATTATATGGGGGAGATGGCTACATAATCCAATGAAAAGAGTGGTAAGC
>CM014271.1:75923493-75937993 GCA_004135705.1 Alloteropsis semialata | reverse complement strand
GGTGACTCATGGACTAACTTCGATTCAATTCATAGTGACAAAGCTATAGAGGCTCGTAATGTCCGTGTTGCGCTGGCAACAGATGGGTTCAATCCTTACAGAATGACGGCTGCACCGTACACTTGTTGACCCATGTTCGTTATCCCCCTCAATCTCCCCCCCGGTGTGCTCTTTCAACGACAGAACATATTCTTGTCGTTGATAATTCTGGGGTACCCGGGAAAAAATATGAGTGTGTACATGGAGCCTCTGATTGATGATTTGTTCCGTGCTTGGGAGGAAGGGGTATGGACATACGACCGAGCTACAAAGACAAACTTCAAAATGTATGTTTGGTTCCACTACTCTCTGCATGTCCTGCCGGCGTATGCGTTGTTCTGTGGGTGGTGTGTTCATGGCAAGTTCCCATGTCCAATATGCAAGACAGCTCTGAAGTTCATTTGGTTGGTGAAAGGTGGCAAGTATTCGTGTTTTGACAAACATCGACAGTTTCTCCCTCTTGACCATCCATTCAGACGAGACACCAAGAACTTTACGAAAGGCGTCGTTGTTAAAGACCCTCCACCAGCAATGTTGACAGGTGTGGATGTTCGTGCTCAGCTAGATGCTCTCGTGGTCAATGAAGAAGGTGGTTTTGTCGGATATGGTGAGCAACATGCCTGGACTCATAAGTTGGGCTTGTGGAGGCTTCCCTATATGGAAGACCTTCTTCTGCCACATAACATTGATATGATGCACACAGAAAAGAATCTCGATGAGGCACTTTTTGGTACAATCATGGACATGGTTGATAAGACAAAGGACAATGTTAAGGCTAGAGTGGATCAGGCGAGGTTATGCGATAGGCCAAAGCTAGACATACCGCCTCCCAAAGACAGCAAGTCATGGAGAAAGCCTAAGGCCGATTTCGTCCTGTCAAGGGCTCAAAGGAGGGAAGTTCTAGAATGGTTTCAAACGTTAATGTTTCCCGATGGCTATGCAGCGAATCTAAAGAGGGGAGTGAACTTATCTACTATACGAATCAACGGGCTCAAGAGTCATGACTATCACATATGGCTAGAGCGACTTCTTCCGGTGATGGTTCGAGGATATGTCCCTGATCATGTCTGGCAAGTGCTGGCTGAGTTGAGCTTCTTCTTCCGCCAGCTGTGTGCTAAGGAAATATCTCGGTCCGTGATTGAAGAAATGGAAAGAATGACACCTGTGTTGCTCTGTAAGTTGGAGAAGATCTTTCCACCCGGTTTTTTCAATCCAATGCAGCATTTGATTCTGCACCTCCCGTATGAGGCACGAATGGGGGGGCCTGTGCAGTCCCGTTGGTGCTATGCAATTGAGAGATGTCAGAAGGTTCTTCGAACCAAATGCAAAAATAAATGCAAAATTGAAGCTTCCATTGCTGAGGCATACATTCTGGAGGAGGTTTCAAACTACACAACAAAATACTATCTTGACAACCTTCCAAACGTGCATAATCCACCCCCTCGTTACAATGCTCGTGAAGAAGAATCGAACCTCAGCCTTTTCAGAGGGCAACTCGGAAGTGCAAGTGAAGGGTCATACAAAACCTTGAGGCATGAAGAGTGGCGCACTATCATGCTTTATGTGTTGACCAACCTTGATGAGGTGGAGCCGTACTTGCGGTACGTACTCCTCAACTACCTCAGTCTTTTAACTCACAATTCTACATCCAACACCTTGTGTTTGTTGTTGATATAGGGAATTTCATCGTCTATTCTGGCGTCGTTCAAGGCAACCTACCCCGCAGGAAAGCGAGACCCTTCTTAGAGAGGGCGCGGGTGGACAAAAACCCGATTTCATTTCGTGGTTCAAACATAAGGTACCAACCCAATTACCTCGTGGGTTTTTCATCGTAGCGAATAATATAACGAACTATCATCCATGAACTTGCAGGGGCAAACTGATGCGTCTATGAGTGCCGAGTTGAGACAGGTTGCCGATGGTTGTGGCTATAGGGTGAGAACATTTAATGCTTATGACGTGAATGGATATCGCTTTCACACAACACGCCACGAGAAGAATCGGCCGAACCGAAGAACCACAAATTCAGGAGTTTTTATGCCGGGCATTGATGGGGTCGAGTACTATGGAAAAATTGAAGAAATATACGAACTCATTTTTCATGGATCCAAACCTCTGAACCCAGTCATATTCAAATGCCATTGGTTTGATCCCAAAGTAGTGAGACGAACTCCAAATCTTGGGCTAGTCGAAATTCGACAATCAACCGTCTTGCCAGGAGATGACGTATATATTGTGGCTCAACAGGCAACACAAGTTTACTATCTCTCGTACCCATGTAAAACCGACCCACGCCTTCGGGGGTGGGATGTTGTGTACAAGGTATCGCCACACGGTAAAATACCTATTCCAAACAATGAAGATTACAACATTGACCCAAATACATATGTCGGGGAGTTTTTCCAAGAAGATGGGCTAGAAGGGAATTTTGAGATAGACTTAACCGAAGCGATCCAAATGGAAGTAGACAATGAAGAGGACGCTGGAGATGAGGTATGTGGTGTGAAGGACTTAGAGTTACTAGAGCGATTACAGTTAGGCGATGACAGTGATGAGGACATTGCTCCGTTGGAGAATGAGTATGAAAATTTTGACAACCGTGATAGTGATGATGAGACTTATGATCCAGTGAATCCCAACCACGATGATTATTTCTAATACATGTATGTTCCGCATTTATTATTTGCAATACCATGTTATTTCCAATTTATGATTTGTTCAATTGCATTTATTTCTAAGTACATTTTGTTTATCTGTACTGATTGATTTTCTCTTTGTAATTGCAGATGGTGGGCGGTGTCACCAAGTCGTTAGCGGGGATTTTGAGACGGCTTCCCGGTGCAGGTGGAGGGTCCTCTGCCGGTGAGGGGTCCAGCAGGGGGACGGGTGGAGGCAAGGGTCGGGGGAAGGGTGGAGGCAGGGGTCGGGGGAGACAGGGTGGAGGCAGGGGGCGAGGGAGGCAGGCTCCAGCACCGTCTCCTGAGGCAGACTCAGAGTCTGAGTCTGAGGACGAGGTTACACCTACACCGGAGGCGGCCTCTCCCGACCACGTCGTGGCACAGGATGGCCCGGACCAGGAGTGGCAGCAGGGGGAGGAGGAGGAGGAGGAGGAGGAGGAGGAGGAGGAGGCTCTGCGGGCGGAGGAGGAGGAGTCGCAGCCATTTGGTTAAGAGGTCCCTCGCAGCTTCCCCAGCGACCCATACCGTTTGAGAGGCGGCCGATGATTCGGCCCATCGCTCCTAGGTAATATGGTTTATATTTGATCGTAACATTTTCATTTTATATTGTTATAACTTGATTGCAAACTTAAAATTTCTCTTAATCACTTATGCAGGAGTTGGATTATGGTCGCTCCTGGGGTTCACGACCGCCATGTCAACGGGATCCTGGGTGGTTTGTGCAGGTTGCACTTCCCAGGCTTCGTTGACAGAGGCGGAAGACAAGAGCCAGCCTACACGTTTGACCACTACGTAGCCTTCCCCGACTCGATGGATCGGGACAACAGGATATTCCAGAACAAGGCGGCTCGTGTCACGGGCGAGCTGTGGGTAAGTCTTCCTCGCACTACATTGCTTAATTCGTTGCACATTCATTGGATATTTTCTTCAAATATTGAATGTCTACATCGCGTCTGTATGCAGGATTTCTACAGATGCGAACCGGGCTACGAGCAAGCGGCAAATGAGACGGCTCACAGAGCATGTTTCAAGCTTGTGAAGGACATGCACTACGAGGCACGCGTCCAGTCCGTCATCGTGTACTACGCTACATTTCTCCAACAGAAGTGCTCTAAAGCTGAAGCTCGAAACATTAGGCTCACCCGGGAACAATACTTGCAGGTACATATAGAAATTCAATACAAAACATTTAATTTGTTATTCTCATGTCCTAACCTTGATGATGTGTAGGCTCTTGTATGGTGGTGTGCACAACATCGGCAGTGCTGGGAGATCATTGTCGACAAGTGGTTGTCGGAGGAGTGGGTCCAACAGCACGAAGCTTGCCGGGAGCGGCGTTTGCTGATGCCGGGTATACCACACCATCAGGGCAACCTTAGCCTGCCTCTGTACGCGTCTAGATGGGTAAGAGATTCCATATCTTCATTAATATACTCAGTTGTCCATAATTTCTAATTACGTCGATCATTTTTTTTGCAGTCGGGGGCCCATGGTGGTGAGTCTTGCTCGACGTTCAAGGCGTATGCTTTGTCCCACAAGGGCAAGGCGACGTCCGACGTCAACTACAACCCGGACGACCCTCCCTCGGCGTACAGCAATGCAAGCATCCACAGCCGCCTCAATGACTACACATCGATGGCAAGAGAGATCCGCGGGCCAGAGTTCGATGTTGTCAACGAGAACCTCGATGGAGAAGTTGTCATGACGATGGGAGGAGGAAAGAAGCATGGACGCTTCTATATGGGTGACGGTTGCATCGACACGGCCAGTACTCCTACGCTTAACCAGATTAAAGCTAGGAGTACGGACTCCAGCCCCGCCATACGACCAAGGCCGACCGTAGCCCAGCACCAGATACAGGAGCTCCAGGTTGTTTCTGTTCTATTGATCGTTCATTGATATTTAAATACGTTTGATTTTCATTCTAACATTTGGGTGGTATATTGTAGACCCAGATGCAGCAGATGTTAGACGAGAGGTTGGCGGCCCAGCGGCAGCAGTTAGAGGCCGATTTCCAGATGCGGTGGACGGCCGAGCAGCAGAAGATGCAGCAGATGTACATGTGGATGCAGAGCATGGCCGCAAAGCAAGGTGTGCCGGGGCCAAACATCCAATTCTCTCCAACGCCGGCATATCCTGGATCACATACACCTGTGAGTCACTTCGGACAACCTTCAAGTTCAATTTCTTACAGAACCTAGAAAATTTAGATAATTAGAGAACTTAGAAGAATTTAGAGAATTAGAGAACCTAGAAGATTTAGAGACTTGTGAGAATTCATATAGCAAAGTACATTTAGAGAATTCAGAAAACATTCACAAATTAGATAACTTAGAGAATTTAGTCCATTTATAAAACTTATATGTTCATCTCATGACTTCTGATGTATAACTTGTCTAACAAATGCATAATCTTGTCCTATGTGCAGAACCAGTCGGCGGGATCCAATGTGCCAAATGAGGACCAAGATTTGTCAAATCCGTCGCAGCCGTGGTCACAGTGGCCTCCTTCTTAGAGTTTATTATGTTAATGTCAACTTAGGTGATGGATGTGATATTTATTTCTAGATTGTGATGGATACTGTGATGGATGTGTGTTTGTGATGGATATTGTGATGGATTTGTTTTTCTGATGGATATTGTGAGATATATTTGCGTTTGTGATGGATATTGTGATATATTCCTGTGCAATGTGATATTTGTGAGTTGGGGTACTTTTAACGAGAGAAAACAGAAAAAACGTTTTTGTTCTGGTCACTTTGCCGAGTGCTTTTACCATAGCACTCGGCAAAGTGACCATACTGGGATTTGCTGGGAAGGCCCTTTGCCGAGTGCATTTACCATAGCACTCGGCAAAGGGGACATGTATTTGCCGAGTGTCATGGCGGGACACTCGGCAAAGGGGACATCTGTTTGCCGAGTGTCAGGGCGGGACACTCGGCAAAGGGGACATCTGTTTGCCGAGTGCCTGACAGCGGACACTCGGCAAAGGGTGTATATTTGCCGAGTGTCAACCATCGGACACTCGGCAAAGGGCGCCTGACGCCGTCTCTGGCCTTACGGCCGTTAGTCCCATTTGCCAAGGGGGACCATGTCTTTGCCGTGTGCCAGGAGACACTCGGCAAAAGGTTTGCCGAGTGCCCGATGTTTGGCACTCGGCAAACAGACCTTTGCCGTCACCTCTTTGCCGAGTGCGCGTTTGCCGTGGGCTACACTCGGCAAACCCCTTTGCCGAGTGTATAAGTCCCTTTGCCGAGTGTACTTGACACTCGGCAAAGGGGGGGTTTCCCGTAGTGCTGGAGTTGGCTCCTAAATCCATTTTTTCTTGGAGTTGAGTTTCTAGAGCTAAAGGGTGTTTGGCTAGAAATTTTTAAAGCAGAGTTGAAAAATGTAGGAGTGGAATATTTCCAAACACGCCCTTTAATTGCCAATTCTAAACTAACATCATTTTAAAAATTTATGATTTTAATTTTTTTAAAGTTCTGCTTGCGTGCCGCATAAGCAACCAACCATAGAAATCCATTTTACAGGTGTGGTTATCATGTAGCCCGCCAATACAATGTCCGCTATTTCTAGACGCGAATGCTAGCTGGTAAGAATACCCCATATTTTTAGAGGTGGTTAATATTAATAACGCCAATAAAGAAAGATTACAAATACATTTGTAGTAGCATGATCCTGTACGTCAACGCTCACATGTGCTACCCCCTCTATCCCAAAAACAATACAACTCCAGGTTTAGATAGAGTACGCCACAGACTTTTTTAATTTTGACTAAATTTATATAAAATACTATTAACATTTATGATTCTAAATAGGTATACTATGAAAGTACATTTCAAGGTGAATTTAAATATAACTATTTGGTATCATAAGTTATATTACTTTTTTTATATATCTTTGGACAATGTTGAGACAGATGACTAAATGGAAAGTTGCGTTCTTTTTGGGACAGAGGTAGTCTATATATGAATTGACCATGCAATGATAGTTCAAATCTAGCGCGATTGGTCAGAAAATGAGAGGCTTGGAGGACATAGCGAGCAACTTCGTTCACTGTGAAGGAATGCTATTTTTCTGTCACATATAATCCATTTTTCTACTGCATTTCCAACACTGTATCTCCTGAGAATCAGAAGCAAGTAAGCAACGACTTAATGCATGGCTGGTTTCTGTTGTTCCAGAAGAGCTTAGCTACGACCCGTCTGATTGTTGGCGAACCTGAACGATGGGATAGTGCAGCTGCCGGCGGCTGAAAAGGACAAGGTTCAGAACTTCAGATTGGGTGACGGCCGCCGGCGCCGCCCAACCGCCAGGAGATCGAGGAGCGACAAGTCGGTAGTACTGTCCGTACTTGATGAGGACTGAACAGGGAACACACGGCTATTGTTGATCTGAGTGTCTCATGCATGGGCTTTGCTGCGTGCTGCTGACTCGTGCGAAAGCATGCATCATATGCATGTGCTTTGACAGTTGCTTGACATTTGTTACTCGCGTGTACATCTCTTTTCGTTCTTTTTCAGTTTTCATGCATGTGCATCATTACAGAGGGTTGTTGAGTGTTGCGGAGGACTTGATGGTTTTTGTGCCTTACATCAAGTAACAGTGCGTTCATCTTTGTTCGGCCAATAATGTAACAAGTTTCTTAATATTTTCTAATGACATATCAAGTAAAAAGAGTTCTTTTAACTAAGATCCTTGTCATGCACTTTCCAGCTAGTGAACGAAGCACCGTTGATCACCAACCCACCACCCACCAAACAATGGCTACGCTCTCGCGCAATTTTCCCTGTTGGGGCATGGTCTCCATTATTTCCTTCCAATGGTTTTGTCGGGTGAAAATTTCGTCCTCCGACGAACGGTCGATGGCATTGCTTCTGCGTCGTACCCTTCCTGGAGGCATCGTCCAACAGTTCCTCCTATGCATGCCTTCTGGTCTTTGGACCCTTGGTCGCCTTCCCCGTTGCTAGCGAGGTCGTTTTCGCTATGATGTGCCTATCGTTTGGTCGCTTGGTAGTTTTGGTAGTCGCAAGTTGTTTTGGTCGCTTCAAGACACCAGGAGGAGCATTCGTAGAGGCTTCCTTCCGATGTGTCCCAGTTTGCTAGTTTTGGCGCTCTCCGCTCTCCTCCAATAATTGGCGTCCTGGCGCTTGTGGAGCCGTGGTTCTTTTTGCTTGTTGTTGTAGTTGTTTTTGGACATCTCTAGCGTGTGGTCGTCGTATCCTTGTTTTGTATCTTTTTCGAATCCCTGTCTATAATTGGATACTTTCCTTCTTCTCTTAATGAAATACGTGCTAAGCACGTTCTCTAAAAAAATAAATTCAACCGTCTTTGTTTCGGAAAAGAAAATAGAAGATCTAAAGCTAGGCTTACCGCAACTACATATAAAAGCAGTTATCTATACCAACTTGACAACTAACAAGGGCCTGTTCATAGATTCGGTGTTTTGAGAGAGAAATCGGTTATGCTTCTTTGGCAAAACAAGTTTCAAGTACAATCTGAACAATGTTTCGGTTCTCTCTCTAAATCCCTAAATAGTTTTGTAGAGATTATTGTATATTTATCCATAATCAGATTTGTTTGGTGGGGATTCTTTGTGAGCAACATTTTGTAGAATCCCTACCAAATAAGCCCTAAGAATATTAGAGAATTCCATCAAGATTCAAGGTGTGTGTCTCTTATTAATTCTTCAAGTCTAGAGAATGTTTGGTTGCTCTATCATATTTTTGACATTTTTTCCATATGAAGTTGAAAACGATTCACAAAACCCATTTGACTATCATTCAACACAATTACATAGGTATATATAGCTATTTCAAATTTTGGATAATTTCTAACATAATTAAATATCTGATTAAACCATGTCAATTCCAATTTACTGTGTCATTAATTAACTTATATATCTGTTGTAAGAGTTTTTTTTTTGCGGGAATCTGTTGTAAGAGTTTCTTACCACAAATAATTGTATGTATAAAATACAATAGTAAAAAATGTGGGTTTGATTTACCAATTAACCAAATTTACCAAGGAATCATCCAAAATCCAAAAGAATTGTGGAACTCAAAGATTCCCTGATATTGATCTAGTAACAGAAATCTTGGTCTTTTACATACTGCCCCCAAATTTCTGAGGTTCAAGAAGAAATGTTCTAAAAAATTAAATACGGAAGTTTTGCTAGAATAAAACTACAACATCATATATTACTACCTCCATTTTGTTTTATCTGACGTTGGTTAGTTTGTATTGAAGGGCCGGGAATACATTATCGAACGGAGGGAGTACATGAGGAGTATGGCTATCCATGACATATATGGATTCAGGTAAGGACACATTTCATTGATTCTATATATCAACATTCTGAAAAATGCAATCTGGTTTCAAAATGAAACTTATCCACCGAAGTAGTGCTTGCATTTTTCTCCTCTAAATTTATTCTTGACAAACAAAATCATGAAATAATAACATATCATTCAGCAGTTCTTTTTCTAGTATGATGCCAACGTATCCGTACTTGATATTCAAGCGATTGAGATAGTTCAAATGAAGTGCACAGCAGGCCACTGCAGCATCATAAAATATCAGCAAGACATGCAACTGCCAAGCTGAGAGGCAACTATATATTGACGTCGTATACATGTAATGTAGAAGGTATATATGCATTGTCACAGTGAAGAAGCTAGAGTGTGATGCCTACAACCACCTCTTTTTCAATCAACCGATGTCCATAAATATTAGAGTATATATGCCAGAGGTCCAATAATATAGAATCTGGCTTTTACAATGGGATAGTATACATCAATCTCCTGATTAGTTTCCATCCCTATATCTAGTATTGCTTAGATCCAAACTACTACTATGTACCATATATAAACAGCCTACAAGGCTCTATGCAAATCATGCAATAAATCTTTCTTTTATTATTGAAAAACTTATATGCCTGTCTTTATTTAGAATTGCTTCCTTGGAAACAAGGTTATCCTCACAGGCTCTCCGTTTCTTCAATTCTTTCCATCACTGCCTTCGCCGCCGTCGACACCAACTCCGCCATATCACTGCAGATCGAAAGAGAATAGCCATTACACAAATAGTTATAGTTCCAAGCTAGTTGCATCATTTGCAGAGCAAGGTGCATGCATTATTAGGTACCCTGTGGCCGTGTCATAGGTGAGGCCGACGGTGTACTTGGCGACGCGGAGGGCGACCCTGAAGCGCTCGACGTCGCCAGGGCCATAGGCGTTGGACTCGGCGACGGCCTGCGGCAGGACCAGCGCGGAGGGCTTGACGCCGTAGAAGATGGGGACGATGACCTTGCGCGCCTCAACCAGCGAGGCCAGCTCGTGGAGGCAGAACGCCGAGTCCAGGTAGTGTTCGGAGAAGATGGGCACGCCCACCTTGCACTGGCGGATGCCCTCGTCGATGCTCCCCATCAGCCTGTCCCCCGGGCTCATGGACATGTTGTCCAGGAACGTCCGGACCCGGCCATGGCTGAGCTGCAGCAGCCGGTCGTACAGCAGCCGCGCCACCGTGTGCCTGGTGTCCATTCCGCGGTGGTTGATGAACACGTCGTACGCCCTCGCGCCGCCGGCAACCACCTCCGGCGACGGCGGCGTCGCATTGAAGCGCGCAGCCATGCGCATAGACCCGCTCATCGCGGACCTGCTGCACAGCAGATTGAACGCCATTGGTGGAACCCTAGGAGCTAGCACCTGCGTTTTTTTTCGTTTCTGTTCTCCGGAATGTGGAGGAGAGACCTTGTGCTAGCACGTAATGTACGCACGCGTGTACACTTACGTCGAGGTCGCCAGCAACCACCGGTGCAACTGTTTTGCGTCCACTGAGATGACAAACTATGGAAGCTGCTCCAGCAAAGCTGAATCTATCGACGATCAGCGATTGATTTATAGTGACAAACGTATATGTAAGCTCTTACGTGCTCCTTCGCGTGGAAATCTCTGTTGTCCATCTTGTTTTTGACGTATATTACATGGTCGGCCGAAGCTTTTTGACAGAAGAAGTTTACTTCATCTCAATTATGTAAGGGCGGGTGGGGGTTTGACCCGGTGCAGTCTCCAATTAATATCATATATATCATCATAATATGATATCATCATAATACACATAGCAATCATTGGTAATTTGGTATCATAGAAAATGTTTTCAAATGCAAATGAAATCTAATATGATATCAAATATAATGTATAAATTATTAGACTAGATATTGATCAAACATTAACATGTTGGAGTTTTGACTTGCGTGCCCTTTATTTTACGACGGAGGAAGTATGACTGCAGCTTTTCCGGCCGCTCGATAGCAGTTCGTTGAAAGGTGCATTTGGCAGGAGACAGTAATTAGAAGAGGTGTGCTTACATTTTTTAAACTTCAATGTATGCTTTTACGTTTTCAATTGTCTGTTCATTTTTCACCAGAAATCCTCCCATGCTTATTTGCGCCTTAGACGATTCAGCTGTAACATTGTTTTTCCTTACAGGGAATTTCTTGCTAGTATTACTCCCAAAGCAAAAAAAACTATGCCACCGATTTACCGCATAAAAATGGAAAAAAAAACATCAGAAACAGTTTAAGCCATTCTCACCCGTTACTATCCTACTCCTTTCGTCTTAAAAAATGAGTCATTCTAGAAATTATAGGATAGATTAAAATATGAAGGTAAAATGACCTTAATTGTCCCTAATTATTAACCATATTTGGCCCAAATTGATTGTTGCATGCGCGTGTACATATTACTAAATATAGTAAAACAACTTCATTTTTGGGACAAATTTTGAATCTAGAATGACTTCTTTTTTGGGATGGAGGGAGCAATATATAGAGCTCATTACTAGGCAAGATGTTAAGAAGTTTGCTAGGTCCAGCCTGAATGGGAGTATCATTCTTATTAGAAGACACTGTTGGACCGAAACATCTAACCTTTCGGCCAAGTAGGTAAAAAGAGATAGGTCGAGAAAAAACAAGATACAATGTATGGAGAATGGAATGGCTCAATTGTGTTCCAGGGTCGAATCCCTTACAAGAGGGATGGCGACATCTATTTACAAGGAGGTCGAGGGACTTTGCATAGACAAGAATGTCCTTTGGTTACACACTATATTTCTCCAATATTATGTACATAATTTTCCCAAAGGGCATATACGTAAAAATGCATGAATAACAAATCTAAATTGCCTTCTCCTAGAGGAATTGAGCTGTAAATGCTTCATGGGTCATGAGAAGCTTCAGAGTTGACCTTAGCATGCGGATATCAGCTCAACCTCGTGCCGATCACCGAAGGTACTTATGTCGCTTGTTTCTGCCCGAACACGCCCCTCGAGCGCCGATAAAGTGATCGAGGGTAAAGTTTACCTTCACGATCACCACTACAGCCCCTCTTTATGGTTCTGAACCTTGCCCAAGGAAATGATATCAAGTAGCGTGGGTTTAACCATGAAGGTTAGGTTTTGTCTCGATCTTGATTTTTTAACTTGATTTCACCTCTTGAGCCACATTAATTCAGATCAAAGGTCAGCATTTTGTTTTTGACATTTCCCTGATTGAAATACTCACCGACAAAAGCTTGTTTGTAAGAAATATGTGGAGGTTAATTAGCCTTTCTCCAATTCCAACAGATGTCACCTAGACATTATGATGACATGGCATTAGTGTACAAGGGGAGAGAGGGAGAGAGAGAGAGAGAGAGAGAGAGGAGAGAGAGAGAGAGAGAGAGAGAGAGAGAGAGAGAGAGGTTCCATTTTCATCATGACCATATCATATGGAGGCGGCCAGTCCTCTGGTCCCATGTCAGCTTTGCCTTCTTTGAGCCACTTTTCTTCGGGTTGATCCATTTGCTAGGTCTCAACACTGCATGTGCGTCCCAGTCAGACTCCTTACTGACCAAAATTCCCAGTCACACGCATGTTCATCAGTAAGAGATCACCTACTCTTGCTTGCTTGTCTTTCCAGCTCCCTTAGCATTCCACTCATTTTCTCAGTTTTTTCAGTGCCTCCTCGGAGGCTGCAGAGACTACCCCCAAAAACATGCTAAAATGGGTATGACGATTCTGTCTTCAACCTCTGAACCGCTGCAGAATTAATCCGTCCCTGCCGCAGAGCTAGGCTGAGTGGCTGACACTAATGCTCCGTTATGGGAATCCCCGTCGTCGTCTACTCCACCAATTGCCCATGGTGCAGGCTCCTTGCCACCCACCGAAGGTCTTGCTGGCTCCGATCCCCAGTCCTCCCTTCTAAGCCCAAGAACATTAGAGGCACAACAAGCCCTGCTCCCAAAATCTGATTCTGCACGTGCATTTTAGCATTTCTGCAGTCATATATATTCGTGGTTCTGCACGTGGTCCATTGGATCGAGCGTGAAATCGCAGTACAGTGCAGCAAATCAAAGAGGGTTACTCCTCTACCAAAGAATTGACCTTTTACAATGTTTGACCATATATATTGAGGTATGTCCTCTCTCTGGAACATTCGGTTACCTAGTTATTTTAACTTATGCAAACATTTTCATATCATATGATCTGTAACCAATATATGATGCACATATCTTTACGAGTATATGCCTTGGAGACCATAAATAAATAAGTCTAATTTACAAAAAAATTTGGCCATTAATTATATTGAAGTGAATATTGCATGGCTGCACACTATATTTGTTTCATTACTTTTAAATGGTGTATTTTCTGAACTCGATATCTCCCACAACTCCCAACAAAAGTTGCTAATATGAGGACACGGGTGCCTGATGATATGACAACAAACTTTTACTATTCCTGCGACAGTATATATTTGCTTCCATTTTAATTTGCAGGTCAGCAAAGAGTCCAATGTTTTTAATATTCTGTTCTTTATTTTTTCAATTGTATATATGCTCAGACTCACTATATACATGTATCATCCTATATATATAATCAGGTCAAATGATATGTTTTCATCCGTTCACGCTGTTACCTCATGGCACGGACGGGACAGACTTCACCTTCTATTTTATTTTTCCCCTCTGTCCAGCAATTTGGCTATTCGGAACATTTCCAATATCCGAACACGTACTATGTTTCATATAACATTCAAAGCTCCTAAAAAAAGAACAATCATAATATTTGCATCTTTCATCCAGCAGGCCGGCACTTCAAAATTCTTGTAGTAAGTTTTACCAAAAAATAAGAATTCATGCAGCACTGTGTGGGGAATTCATCTTAGTTAGCTCAAACATGTATGCATGCTAAATTGCTTCAGTTGACCAATCCCAAAAAAAGAACTGAATCCATAAAAAATCTCAATTTTTCTATGTGCTGATGACATCAAAAAAGTAAAATCAATGTTTGCAAATACAAACTAGCAATTATATTTGAATACATGCATATCATTTTGCTTTGGTAAGCTTCATTTTAATTAAACTTCTATGGCCAGGAAAGTCGGTAGCAATTGTTGGCCTATTCATGGCCCAAAGCCATTAAGCCCGGCCTTAAAATGTCTGAAAATAAAGATATGCTAGACTATTGGATGGAACTAAAAAGGTCTTGAACCACACATAAAAAAATACCCCATCAACTATAGCCAAAGTCTAGATAACTCTCTAAACCTTTTTTTTCAAATAACCCCCTAAACTGTGTCAATTGGTCCAATTTACCCCTTAGTAAGATTTGTCTTTTGTGTTTCTCCACATACAAATAGAGTTTTAAGTTCAAATTTCACGATGTGATAGACAACATCATAACTTATGTTAGAAAAATATATTATGAGTTTTTAGTATTATTTTAATAGACTAGTACATCTAATTA
>CM014271.1:75892417-75922717 GCA_004135705.1 Alloteropsis semialata | reverse complement strand
ATTTCTTGAATCTTTTTTTGTATAACATTTTCTTCCACCTAAGTAAAAATAGAAAAAATATTTTTTGTAAAAAAACTATTGCTAATGTAACTTCATATTTTCTAATATTACGGTAAACATCAGGTCGTGTCCAAATTTTAAGTGAATACGAGTTGAAAAATGTTATATATGAGGCATTCGAATCCCAAAGTCTGACTTGAGTTATAAGAAACAATGTGAGAGGTGTATCTATTTGTAAATACTATATGGTCCTACTTTATTAAAATCTTTTAAATTTTTTAGGCAGGCTTATGGACGAAAAATATGTTGTCGCGTCAGTTTGTAGAATTTGTTGGCCAAATTTATATATTATTGTAATTATTATGTGGTAGTTTGAAGATGGAAGTTTGAATTGTCCCTAGAAGACAATTAATTTTTTTCATCTACATAAATGTTTTATGTCTGATTTGTACGTGAACCCCTCTCACCGCCAGTTTTTTCACCGACGACGAAAGTTCGATGGTGGTGTTGTTGGATTTTATCATCGGTTTGCCAACCGCAGTGAAGACCACCGGTTTGGGCCTCCGCCTGGCGGTGTTGCGGCCCATTTTCACTGTCGGTCCATGTCACGAACCGGTGTTCTTGATACAAACTGGCAGTGAGACTTGATTTTCACTACCGGTTTCTATTTTTTCTATATGCAAATTATTTAATTTATTATCTGATAATTTTGATAGCACAGTAATTATTACATAGCAGAAAGTTAGTCACCAAAATACACGTCACCACTAGCACAACGCATTAAACCACAAGTTCCTACAGCTGGCTCTATTCGTCAAACTTATTACAAGTTCAACAAGTATTACAAGTTCTAAATAACGCAGTACTTTCCACGAGGTTTCACAACGTGATCGAAAACAGCTAGGTGCTCTTGTGAAGTGCATACTAATGTCATGGTGCAGGCTGTGGGAGCTAAAAAATATAAGTGCATACTATACGTCATGGTGGATGCTGTAGAAGCTAAAAAAAAATAAAATCCAGAGCACTCTGTATAATTCATCAAAAATAAAAAGAAATCGACTTTAAAAAGGTTAAAGTTAACTCCTTGCACAAGGCCTGCATCACACTAGGACCTCTCGATTCCATGAACAGATGATATTGAAACTACTAAAGTACAACTCTAATAATCTCATTAAGTAGTACTGTTTTCCAGGCTCAAAGGGCTTTTTCGTCCATACAGACCAACCGCAACACAACGCATCATCTCTGGCACATCTCTAGAAGTGTCGATCTGTTGGCTGTGATTTTTCAGAAATGCCCAATTTCCAACTTCATTTGCTGTCCTCTCATCATTTAACACCAACAAGGGCAGCGCTAGATGTCCAACATCCAGCGAGCTAACTTTTATGCTACGTTGCTTGACCCACAAACCCTTTTCAATGTCTCTCATAAACCATAGGTCCATAGATGGTGAAGCTATAGAGGACTAAGCAGCCAGTAGCCACTAAGGGGTAGCTATTCTGAACTGACTCAAACCAACATAAATAGCCGTTGGAAACATTATCATCATCATCACCAAGACACCAATGCTCCTTAAGGGTCTCCGAATAATCGAAACGCCACTTTTTTGTCTCATGATCAAACGAGGCTACAAATCCTTGCTTGGCTTCGTGATCCAAATAATAATCTGACAACAAGATGTAGACAGTGCCATCGATAGCCACTGTTCCAGTTTTGAACATCGTATGGAGGGGCCTGTGTTCCCCTCCAACGAGCCTGACTGCTGCTATTGCTAGCCAGGGTGAAAACAATCATGCAGCTTTGTGCAATCTTCAGAAGAAAAAGATCTAATCACACCAAGCAGTTTGTACTCCCCGGTTGAGGGAACCAGACCGAGCGCTGCAGCATGTTCTGCAGGCAATCCTTCAGGCAAGGCATGTACTGCTCGAGTGGCCGGGTTGAGCAATCGGCATGCTGTTAATTTATATATTAATATATTATAATGCTGTTACCGTATCGATTTGCATAGTCACAAACCACGTAGAACTCTTTTATTATAGGACCAAGAAACATTTGTCAATATTTTTATTTCTTGAGGTGAAGGTAGGCTCAAAACATTTATCAAAAGAAACCAGCACAAGTCCAAACTCTGCTGGCCATTAAGAAACAGAAGCAAAATGAGGCCCAGCAAGATCTCTCTTGTGGGCCGGGCAGTTCGTGAGATGGCTATCACGGCCCATTCATTTTGCTACCGCTGGTTGCTACTCTGCTCCCCCTCCCCAGCAAGGCAGCAACCCAAAGCCCGCGGCGGCGGCGTCCCAAACACCAGCCGGCTCCGCTCCGCCACTCGACGGCAGTCCAACCTTGTGGATATCATGGATCTGTCTAGACACAGCATTAAAAAGATGCTTATGAAGTACGGCGACTGGGTCAGGAGCATGGCCTTGGATCTTGTTCTTGTCAATGATATAGAAAGCCACAGATGCCGATTGCTCAAGCCGGCTCCTGGAGCTGTGTATCACTTATCAAACAGGATGGCAGAAGAGCATGTGCATTTCCAGATGAATCGGCTAGAGTACACTGATCCCATGTATGTGTTTGGGCAGATTGCCAGCACAGGGGAGTTTAAGGTGCTTCCGGTGGCAATAACTGAACTTTTCAAGCAAAGGAAATACACCCTTCACAAAGTTCTTTTTTCGTTTTTTTAGGAGTACCTCACAAAGTTCAGAAACATGAGAACACATAATGTCGATAGGATCCGTCACAATATTCATTAACGAATAATTCCTGATATCACTAGAATGCACAATACTTTTATTTCTTGGGGAAAATCAAGTCATGCTGGGAGCAAAGTGATCTGAATGAACAGCTTACACCAGGATGTTATGTCTGCAAGAACAAAAGTTATGTATATAAGAACCAGATCTCAATCAAACCTTGCAATAGAGGACAACCGATGAGAACTACTCAAGTAACTAGCATTTACTCATTTTTTTAATCATGTCCTATTTAGTAATGCAGTGCAGCCCGCATAACACCCTCTTTCCTCAATGTAGCCACATAAACATCTCCATATCAACTGGATATATTAAAAGAGTCAATGCTCACCTTATGAAGTAGCACCATTTGGTAAGCTCAAAAGGCTTCCTGAATACAAACCGATTCCAATACAGGGTCCCAACTCTGCCACATCTGTACAAGTGTTGGTCCTTGGATTGTAGATCCTCAATATTCCCTTAGATCCAATGTAAGTGACTATCCTCCCATCATTTAGTATCAACAAGGGATGTGCAAGAAATTCATCACGTTGCGCACACAAATTGACTTGCATGGTATGCTGTTTGACCCATAAGCCATTTTCATAGTCCATAAGAAACCACAGGTCTATAGAAGCAACTAAATTTCGATGAACCACAACCAAGGATCCAGAAAGAGCAGCCAGTGAAAGATTACCATAATCAACAAGCTGGTCCCCGACAAAGTTGTTTACAGGACCCTGTAGAGTTGCCCTCCACTCTTCTGTCAAAAGATCAAAGGAAGCTATGCCTCTTGGTCCAACATCATGGTTTACCGCATCCTCATCCAAGAGGAAATACACAATTCCATCGATAACCACCCTGCTGAACACGCGCATATCAACAGCAGGTGGAGGGGCCATCTTCCCTCTCCACTGAGCATTGCCACTGCCAAGTGTGAAGACCTCACATAACTTCTTACATGGGTTGCCGAAAACACCGTTATCAATCACACGAAGGAACTTGTATTCCCCAGTTGAGGTAACTTTCCCAAACGCAACCGCAGCCCTGTAATTCAAGAATTCCATCTTCCGCGGTGCGTGTTCTTCGGACAAACCTTCAGGCAAGGGAAGTACTTCTCCAGTGGCTAGGTTGAGCAACTCGCAGCACCTGGTCGACCCTTTTGCAATGCAGGCAAAATCAAGCTGTGCGGATATCATCCATTCGTCTCCTGTCAAGCGAATCCGCTTAATGACCTGGCCGGAGAGGTCTATGATGTCGCAAAGGATGCCATCCTCATCGCATAATGTGTCGTGTCCTGCGACAATGAGCGGCCCATGGCGGGCGGCATGTGCGGCAATGAAGTGCGGATTGGAGAGAAGGGACCGCCACGGCCGGCAGACAGCGCGGAGGCGGCAGAGCTCCTTGGCCGGAAGCCACATCAGGATCTCGTAGAGCGCATCGATGGGCATCACCCCAGATCCTGGTTCTGGCTTACAGCGCAAGGTCGACGACGCCATAGCCGATGCCAGCAACGGCCGATAGGAAGATTTCCCCTTTTGTTGCACGGATCCAACAAAATGCCAAGGAATCAAGTTGCAGAGCGAGCCAGAGTTTGGTATTTGTGCAATAGGAGGTGGGGGGAGAAGAGCTTACCAGGCAAGTGCGGCGGAATCCAAACCGGGATCGACCGCCGCAGTAGCGTCGGTGTGGTTTGGTCTCCCACCCGGTGGTTAGGTTCGCCTGCGCCGCCGTGGCTGCTGCACTTGACTGGGGGATCTGCGGATGCGGAAGGGAAGAGCTCTCAAGCTCAATGGTTCAAATCCTGGCCAAAATCCAGCAGTTGCGGAAAGCGAGGGCGTATGGGGATAGCTTACCAGCAGATCGTGAAGGATCCCAGCGTCGCGGAGGGGCGGCGCGGTGGTGGGACAGGTGCGGTCCGAGGACGCCGCCGCCGCCGCTGCGTGAAAGGCCGAAAGCAGAGTGGCGGAGCAAACGGGAAACAGCAGCGACAAGAGTGGGCTTCGATGAGCGTTCTCGGCTTCTCCCGCAATTGGGCCTGTGGGCCACACCAATGTGTCGGTGGACCTCAGGATCCGTGGGCCCCATCATCGCTATAGAAGAACATTGGACATGGGTAAAATGCTTTCGGCCTATCGCGTCGTGGTGTGGTTGGTGTGAACGGAAACGGGCTGCAAAACTCTATCGTCATTCCTAGGTTCCTGTCTTTGAAATTTGAGACAGTTTTCTGTCAAAACATGCGAACTTGTATCATACTGTGGTTCTTCTAGTTTTCTGGTTTTACTTATGTTTTTCTGTATTTTGAAATTTCAATGGTATTGGGCTTTTATTGGGTTTATTTCGTAATGGTAAGGTAGTATATCTTTATCTAAGCATCTGGAAAAGAAATTTCTGTATAGATCTGTAACTATTCGCATCGGTTGCATTATATAAAAATTTAAAATGCCTTGGCAGGGGCTTTTTGCCTAGAGATACTACTTGAGCGTAGGGAAAGAGGTGGCGGTGAGCCGGTCTGCCGGTAACACGAAGGCATGTGTGCCTAATGGCAAATATGTTGGTGTCGTCTAATAGATGGTTCCATGCAGTTACAAGTAATCTTAGACGGTTTAACAAACTACCTATACAATGGTTGTTTTATAAGCTGTCTCGTAGTAATTAATTAACTCCTTAATTTGAGCATAGACAAAAACATTTGTGAGTTACATGGCAACCATAACTCGTACAATGGTGATTGAGTGATCTCATAGTCCCAAGTTTTAGCTTTGAGGTGATTGTCTTGCGAAACAACCCTCTCATTCTCTCACCTTCCTCTCTTTTCTCTACATCATCATCAGAAATCCTAGTGGAATTGCATGAGACAACCTATTAGGGCAAGTACATTGCTACACCTAGGCGGCTTTATAGGTTGTCTCATGCAGTTCCACATAGAATTTTTGATGATATGGAAGAGAGAGATTGAGGTGAGAGAATAAAGTGTTTGTTTCGCGAAGCAATCACCTTAAAGCTAAAATTTAGGATTACGAGACAACTCAATCACCATTGTATGAGTTGTGTGATGCCATGCATCTCACAAATATTTATTTTTATATACACAAATTAATAAATTATTAATTACTATGAGACAATTTATAAGACAACCTATTGTACATGTTGTCTGTTTAGCCATCTCAAGGTTACGACCTATTTGACGACACCAATGTATTTGTCTTTAGACTGCTTATGTATAGTAACATACTTGTCCTAACAGTGGAAGTAGAGGTGGCAACAAGGCTGGTTGGCTGCGGCATTGACGTAGGTATGGTGGTCATGGGCGGAAGCTGTGCGATTGCCGATTGAGATGCCATTATGCCAAATCTATAGATACACATGTTTTGTCGTGAGATCTTGCGGCGAAGAAGTCGAGCGAGCATCAAGGCAAGTGGCGACGTGTGCTATGGATCAGCGTGGTCTCGGGTGCGGGACTGTGGGCGAGTACAGTGTCACGAAATTCCCGATACGACCGGGTCGAGGAACCGGTACATACAATGTGGATCGACATATTTTAAGTTCCCGGTACGAAAAGGGTATACTTCTTTGGACGATGGTTCGATGCTTCGAGATTTGAACCAACTATTTCTCGGGACGATAATCTACAAGGATGTGATATTAGGCTCTCATATAAGTAAAAAATAAAGAGAAAAACAAGAAAAAAGAAATAAAAATAAATTTGCTATTGATATATCATTTACATGACCATCTAGTCTAATATTATATGCTTACTCAGGCTAATATGTGAAAAAGAAGTAGTTGAGTACCACAACTATTGAGACGAAACGGGAACGATGTACCTCCTACGAACCATGGCTACGTATCACTTTGAACCCGTACCTCGTCCAGGACGATGGACAGTACTCTGAACTATGTTACTTAGGGTGAGTACACTATAGGTTAGCACAGTGGCGTTAGAGTGCCGCGAGCTCGAGCTCTTGCCGTGGAGAGCATTTGTGGCCTAAGAGGAGGAAAAATACGTATATTCGTCGATGATAAGTGGGTTCCATGGATGACAATGTCTAATGGTGTTTGAGAATGCCATCAATGCCTCTCATCTCACCCCATCTCTCCAGGCAAGAAAAGGGGCTAAATCCTCTTTCTCATCCCTACACAAAAATGGTTCCATCGTATCCAAAAGTTAGGGACGGGTTCGACCATCCCAACTAGTCTCCGAGCCAAACACTTGCTAAAAGATTTCAGTGTGGTGAACACCGATTTCTTAATTCACTTACATAGCAGCATATGTACGTTGTACCCACTGAGTCATTTTCTTATTTTTAACAAACTCTGTTGTCTGGCTTTGGTGTCTATTTTGATAGTTCATACAATCAATTCTAAAGTAAGATATTCCCTTATGAAAATAGTTTTCCCTTTGTTTTTTTCATGTAGATGCAGATTCTAGAAGCACTTTCAGTTTCAATTCAGTTTTTTAAAAAATAGCGAGTGCCCTTTATTGCTTCCTTTTATGGTATTAAAATGTTCTGAGTTATTCCATATATGTTCTGTGGTTTTATTGTATGTTGGCAAGGACATACTTCCGCTGTCCCACAAAAGATGAAATTCTAGAATAGTATGAAGTCAATCTACTTTAACTTTGGCCAAGTATATATGAAAAATTAATATTATTTATAGTACCAAACAATCATAATTAGATTGTCCCAAAAATAATCATCATTATATTCACCATCAAACATATTTTCGTGGTTATACATAGTTAGAGTCATAATCATTAATAGTTTTTGTGTAAGCTTAGTCAAATTTTAAAGAAGTTTGACTTGGTACAGATCTAGAAATTCATTTTTTAATCGCAAAAAAATAGAAATTCATTTTTTGGGGATGGAGGTAGTATTCATGTTTTCCAGGCTCACGACATGGGTGCGTTTGGTTGGGTTTTTGGCTGTGGCTTTTGCTTTCAAAAGCCAAAAACTGAATCAAAGGGGGCCAAAAGCTCATAGATGCTTTTGCCAAAGCCAACTTTTGCCTAGTGTAAATCCAAAAGCACCTCACCCTCCCTGCTTTTGCTGGCTTTTGGGTTCAGAAATTACCCATCTGCCACTCGTTTTCTTTTGTTCCTCCTGTCTGCTCGCGTCTCCCTCCCGTAGTCCCAAAAGCCACAGCTGTTCCATCAAACGGCTTTTGGACAGCCCACAACCCACAACTCACAGCTATTTTTTCATAGCTCACAGCTCACATCTATTTTTTCAAAAGCTACAGCTCAGCCAAACACACCCAACATCCATGGATATATGGAAATGAAAAACAAAGGAAAGAGAGTCAGTTTGGTGGGGTAATACACACTTTAATAGTCTCTGCATGCTCTAAAAGTACACACTGACGGATGATACAAAAAATGGATAGTGTACTGATATGTAGTTCTTCAATTTTCCTGCTCCTGTCCATCTGTTCTGGGATGCCAAACCTAATAGTTATGCACCAGAGGAACTCAAGAAACTGGCTTATCAGTAACATAGCTCCGGCCTCTCTGACCCATGCACATACCAGCTAATGGCGTGGGGGCACCATGGATGTACTCAGTTACACCAACATTTGATACTTGCCTGCCATGCACACTGAAAATGGACGGGCGCGGCCTCCCGTCCTAGTCTGGTATTCATGGATCTGGTGCTCATTACTGCACTGTTTATTTGCAGCTTCTTTTCCTCTTCTCATGAGATTGTTCGTTCAGCCAGATAAAATCAAGTAGCCAACTGACTGCACTGTAAAAAGGGTCAGAGTTACATCTTTATTACTATCCGAGAATGATATTGATATTCACCTATACATTATATTTTTTTACTTTTTTTACATGTTTGATATTTCCTAAAAAAAATTCTGCATCATGTTTTCAGTTTTCCTTTTGATGCCAAAGTATTTCAGCAGAAGCAATTCTGCATGCATTTTTCAGAGCAAATTGTTACCATGACACATTTCCTCCATGCATTTAGCTAAATTAGCTAAATCTCTGTATCGATGTATTAAAAGAGCAGGCAATACTCACCTCATTAAATGGCACCATTTGCTAAGCTCAGTAGGTTTCCAGTGTAGAGACCAATTCCAATACGGGTACCCATCTCTGCGACATCTGTATAACTGCGCCTCCTTGGATTGTAAATCCTCAGTAATCCCCGAGATCCAATGTAAGCAACTATTCTCCCATCTTTTAGTATCACCAAGGGATGTGCGAAAACTTCATCATTCCAGGAATTGAAATGGACTTGTAATAAGGTATGTTTTTTAACCCATAAGCCCTTTTCAAAGTCCTTCAGAAACCATAGATCCATAGAAGCATTTAAAATCTTATGAACCAGAACTAAGGAACCATTAAGGGCAGCTAGTGAAAAACGGTCATGGTGAGCAAAACCTGCGTAGACAAGGACCGATGCAGGTCCTTGGAGAATCGCCCTCCACTCTTCAGTGGATAGGTCAAAGGAAGCTATGTATTTCGGTTTCGGTTCATCTTCATCATCATGGTCCACATCCTCATCCAGGAAGAAATAAACAACTCCATTCATGGCAACTCTGCTCAAGGGGCACATATCAACAGGGTATGGAGAGGCCATCTTTCCTCTCCACCGAGCTTCCCCGCTGCCACCAAATGTAAAGACCTCGCATAGCTGCTCATAAGGGTTGCTGAAGAAGCCATTATCGACCACACGGAGCACCTTGTACTCCCCTGTCGAGGCAGCTTGCCCGAACGCAAACACGGACCTATAATTCAAGAAGTCCTTCTTCCTCGGCGTGTGTTCAATGGACAATCCTTCAGGCAAGGAAAAGAAGCATCCAGTCGCCAGGTTGAGCAATTTGCAGCTCTTGCTCGTCGAATTTGCGACGCAGGCGAGGTCGAGCTGCGCGGAGATCACCCACTCATTTTCTGTGGAGCGGATCCGCTTCACGACCCGCCCGGACAGGTCCATGATGTCGCAAAGGACGCCCTCGTCGCGGTATGATTTGTCGTGGCCGGCGAAGATGAGCAGCCTTGGGTGGCGGGCAGCGTGCGCGGCGATGAACTGCGGGTTGGAGAGAAGGGACCGCCATGTCCGGCAGACGGTGCGGAGGCGGCAGAGCGGCTTGGCTGGGAGGAGCATCAGGATCTCGTAGAGCGTGTCGATTGGCAGCTCGGCGGACCCCGGTTCGCGCCTAGAGCGCAGGGTCGAGGACGACATAGCCAATGCCGGTAATGGCGGATCTGCAACAGCCGGAGAAAGAGTTCCCCCTTGTTACTGCACGGATTCAACAAAGCAAAGTGACAGAGAATCCAAGGCACACAACAACGAGCAGGAGGAGCAGGTATTTGCGCAATGGGCGGCGGACGAGAGAAGCTTACAGGGCCAACGCGGTGGAATCCAACCCGGGATCGAGCGCCGCCGCCGCCGCGGCCGAGCGGTTTAGTCCTCTGTCTTCCTCCCCTCTGGTGGTTACGTTAGCCTTCAATTTGGCCACACTATTTCCATGCGCTAATTCCAGTTCCTCACCGCCGTGCTCCTGCGCTTCACTGGGTTGGGCGACTGCGGAAGGCAAGTGCTCAAATTTTCGTATCTTGGCAAACATTCAACAGAAACCGGAATCGAATCTCTCTCTTTTTTTTTAGAAAAAAAATAATCAGCAGGAATCGATTCCATATTTCCATATATGCCAACCGCTTACCAGAGCATCTCTCCACGGATTCCAGTCTTTCCTTCGGGCACAAGGCGATGCTGCTCGACGGATTCGGGTCTTCCCTTCGGGCGCAAGGCGGTGCTACGGCGTGTGAGATCCTGCGCTGCACGGAATTGTTGATCGGAGACGCGGTGGTTCGCCGTGGATGGAGCGGCGGCGCGGCGGGGTGTGAGGAGGACTGAGGAGGTAGCCGCCGGTACGGTGTGTGCGAGGAATTGAGGAAACAACACCAATTTTTTTTTTGAGTAAAGGAAACAACACCAAATAAGTGGGCCGTGGTAAGCCTTCCGGGCTTCTTTTGTAATTGGGCCGTCCGTGGGTCACATCGTAGTTGATGAATTTTTTTATTTTTAAATTTTTTTTCATTATTTCGCAAAAACGGTGTCTGGATGATAGATTTTACAAATCTGCCACCCAACCGCCGATTGAAACGGCGGTCGCGGTATGATACGGCGGCAAAGGCCAAAACCGCCATATCAAACGGCGGAAAGAAAAACCGCCGAATTCAAAAGGCACTGTAGCGCTACAGAAACCGTCATATCAAACAGTGCTACAGTAACCGCGCGGCATTGTAGCGCTTTACTGCCAATTCAAAAGGCGGTTCCTCCCTCCCCTGTCAAAAAAATCATAACTTTTTCATATGAACTTAAATACAACTAAAATTTATACGAAAATTGTAGATCTAGACGAGATCTACAACTTTATAGTTCAAACTTTTTTCATTTGAAATAATCTTCATGTTCAAATAATCCACACAATATTTATATCTAAAATTTGAATTTTAGATCTTAACATTGTCTCGACTATTTGAGCACCAAAATAATTCGCAATGAAAAAAGTTTGAACAACAAAGTTGTAGATCTCATCGAGCTCTACAATTTTCGTATGAAGCTTATCTCCAACAAAATTCATATGAAAAAGTTATAATTTTTTGAAGATGTGCTATACAGAGAAGAAAAATTCTTCTGGTTCATTAGATCTGAGCATTGTGTGGATTTTTTGAACATGAAGATGGTTTCAAATGAAAAAAGTTTGAGCTATAAAGTTGTAGATCTCGTCGAGATCTACAATTTTCGTATAAATTTTAGCTCCAATTCAAGTTCATATATATGATTTTTTTGACAGGGGAGGAAGGAACCGTCGTTTGAATTGGCGGTAAAGGCTACAGTGTCGCATAGTTACTGTAGCACCGCGCGGTACTGTAGCTTACCGCCATTTCATTCGGCGGTTTTTCTATCCGCCGTTTGATACGGCGGTTTTGGCCCTTGCCGCCGTATCATGTGGCGACCGCCATTTCAATTGGCGGTTGGGTGACAGATTTGCAAAATCTGTCATCAGGACATCGTTTTTGCAAAATCGTAAAAAAGAAAAATTAAAAATAAAAAAAATTCGCAGGTGATGGTAGAAAGCCCTCTACGTCCGTTGAACTTGGGAATTTATTTCTTCTCAAGCATTTTTGAATACGCAAAGGCAGCCATGGTAAAAAGCAAGCATATATAATCTAGATAATAATTACCGCCTTTGACTCATAAGGCTGTCCGCACCGCAATCCACTACCCGATCCTCCAGGACGCGGGTAGCCGAAAAACCGCTGCAGCGGCGTGCGCTATGCCGCACGCTATCACACAGGATGGGCTTTCGCACGCTACTCGCCGAGGATGTAGAGGAGGTCCGCTATCCGGCACGTGGCGTCTGGAACGGGGCCCACGCGCTCGTTGACGCCCGGAGAAGCCGAGGCCGCCCCGCCGCCGCCGCTCCACCGCGCCTGGGATCTGCTCCGGCTACGGGATCTACTCGGCGCCGGAGAGGAGGGACCGACGGAGGAAGAGGCCGGAGATGAGGGGCCAATCCACCGGCATCGCTAGGAGGGGCGTCCTCGTCACTCTGCCCGGGACGAACCCCTGCGGTGGCGACAGATCGAGCAGGGGAGCCCCGCCGCCGCCAAGGCCGAGGCCGCATCCCCGCCGCCGTGTAGCTTCCCCGTCGCCTCGCCTGCTCCCTGCTCCACCCCTTCGCCGTGCCTGTCGCCGCGCCCCTGTCTCCGCCTCGCGCCGGCCGAATCCCTCCGTCGCGGCCGCCAGCGAGCACTGCCACGGTGTGGAGAGGAGAGGAGGAAGGGCGGGTGGAGCCCATGCTCCTCCGCTGCCATCGTCGAGAGAGAGCGTGTGTGGGGCCTGCTCCGTCTCGCCAGACCTGCTCCCCACGCCCTCGTGCAGGACCTGCTCCTCCTCCGGGCACCATGGAGAGGCGTCGCCCCTCGCCGCGGCCGCGAGGCAGAACTCACCCATGGCGTGCGGGTTGATGCGGGTGGTCAGGTACGCGCGCGCGCCCGCGTGCAGCAGGCCGGCGGGGGAGCAGGATGTGGAGGAGGCCGCCGCCGAGAGAGAGCGCGCATGGGGGACGGGGGTGTGGGGGCGGTCGGGTGGATAAGGGAGAGGGGAGAAAAAGAAAGAAAAATAAATTCTTATATGTGGGCCCCACATGTTGGTTAGTTGTAGTTGATATAGAGTATTAGATATAGAGGATGATGGGTGCGGAAGAACTCTATATAGAGGAGAGAATTTTGATGACCAGAACGGAATATTTCTTTTAGAGGATAAAAATAGAGTATGATGAGTGCGGATAGTCTAAGCTAGATTATATAATTACCATGGTGTCCTTACTCCTAAGCATTTATGCGGTGAGACGGCCAATTTCCAGGGTAAAGCAAGCATATATAAATATGGGTGAAAAAAAGAAGCAAATGCAGCTGTGGTCAGCCTGCCGCCGCCGGTGTGGGCGTGTCACGTGGATAGGGCTACCAGGGACTGGTTGTCAGTATCCCGATACGTATCGTAGTATCTTACGATACTACGATCCTATCCAGACAAAACGATACCGATCCCACCTAGTATCTTAATTTTCATAGTATCCCGATACTACAGAGAGGTTCCACACAATCATACTTGAAATTTCATAGTATCCCGATACTACGATCCTACGATACCATATAATAATTGATATAAATGATTTTTAAAATAATTTAATGATGATAAAATATTATTTGAGATAAGATGCATTGAATATAATATCAATTAGAGCACTTAAACTTACAAACAGTTAATTTAATTAATCAAAATAGACATTATTCACTTCGATCTATATAATATATTGCAAATCTTATATAAAATATCTATTATGCATAATCCGATAGTATCCCGATACTACGATACGATTCTACGATCTCATATTGTCGGGCAAAAAATGATACTACTTGGTATCCCGATACTGACAACCTTGCTACCAGTTCGTGCAGAGCGAATTTAACCTACGGGCTTCCCATCCTGTGCACAAAGCGGCCCATGGGCTTAATCAGCATAAAACATAAAGCAATGTTTGAAATTAATATTTAGACATTTGTATGAAATAAAAGGCATTGTGATATAAGAGATAGGGCCATGAGCCACATTCTGAGCTGAAATCTTGTATGTTTATTTTATTCAAATATTGAATTTATAGTTTAAACTATAGCATTATCGTAAATCAAAATATTTTTTGGTATGAAGAAAAGGACACCCATCTCATAGTTTCTATTTGCACAATTGTCGTTCTATGGTTAAAAAACAAATGTACATTATGACTATTCGGAAAGCACATTAGTCATATCACTCTCTTTTATGTGCTAGTTATGATTATTTCCCACAACTACTTTATCATCCGTATACATCTCTACCTATTTTTTCTTCTAAAAAGAGGACTGCTTCTTGCGAAAATTTGGTCCGTCATATACATCTCTTGATGATCGGATTAGTTATGCTCTTCATCTTATATCCCGATCGGATTAGGAAAAGTAAGTTACCTACTTTAACTCGTTTAGAAAAACAAATGGTCTTCATTCGTAGCAACACACATGCAATGTTTCTAGTCTATCTAAAATTGTAGCAAGTACCAATTATTGTTGAACAGGGTACATATGTTTTAACATTCATGAATTTTCATTTAATTTATAATCACAATTGGGATGCAGGCAGGCGCGCCTGCAGGCAGCCTGCCACACACCCGCGCCGCCCACATGCTATTTTTTGTGTCCTGCAGGAGCCTGCTAGGCTATGCATGCAGGCCCGCTTGCTCTGCTGGGCATTGCAGAAAAAACTAGCTAGCCTGTTCGGTTGGCTGGTGGCTGGTGCTGATTTGTTGTGAGGGAAAAGTACTGCTGGCTGGTTGGTGGCTGGTGCTGATTTGTTGTGAGAGAAAAGTACTGCTGGCTGGTGGCTGATAAGCCAAGCGAACAGGAGGTAGATGGGCGCCTGCAGGATCTGCCAGCAAATTACAAAGCAAATTAAATTAGGTTAGGTGGGCGAGCCGAGCGCTGATGGCCGTCTAGTGGGAGGTGAGCACCCAGAGCGAGAGGACGACGCTCTGGCGAGGTTGTTGATGAGGAGCTTCTTCTGCCCCGTGCAGTCGAATTAGGGCAGTGTTCAGATGGGGGCGTAAATTTTTTTCACCCTACTTTGACCACTAATTAGGGGTATTAAATAAAGTCAGTTTACAAAACTACCTCCACACCCCCGCAAATTCGCGAGACGAATCTAATGAGGCCTTTGACCGCACGATTAGAGGATGATTACTGTAGCATTACTGTAGCAAATCATGAATTAATTAGGCTCATTAGATTCGTCGCGCAAAGTTACACTCATCTATGAAAAGGTTTTGTAAATTGACTTCGTTTAGGGCTCCATGCATGCGAGATTCCTTGGTGCAAATTTTTTGACGCGGCCTTCTGAACACGGCCCGGATGATGGAGCCGAGCGCGTTCAGTCCCGAGGTGACCAGCGACAGCACCAGCATCGAGGTGACCAGTGACAACACATCACACCAGCTGCTGGAACACCTACGGCTCCACGCTAGCGACCAGGCCCCACCGCACCGTCAGCATAAGCACCAGCGTCGCCAGGCTCACCTCTCCAACAAGCCGCGCCTCTGCCGCCACCGATTCCTTCAGCTCCTCGATCTCCCGCTCCACCTCATGTCCCGCCGCGAGGGGCTCTAGCGGAGCAGCAGAATCTTCAATTGAGGGTGCCTTTGGTTGAGCTTTTGGCTGTGGCTTTTGCCCTGAAAAGCCAAAAGCCTAACTAAAGGGGTGAAAAGCACCTGCTACTTTAATCCAAAAGCTGCTTTTGTTCTAGTACAAACTTGAAAGCACCTTCCTCTTACTTTCAGCTGCTTTTGGTTACAAAAATTACCCACCTGCCACTGGTTACATACATACCGGTTCGTTCTTTTTCCGCTCCCCTCTCTCCGTCGCCCTGTTCCGCCTCCGAGCAGGCCTGCCTCCCCGCCGTGGGCGAGCTCGCCGGCATGAGCTCCGCGGGCGCGAGCTACGGCGGCCGCGGGCGACCTAGGGCGGCGGCCTCCCCGCCGCAGGCGCGAGCTCCGCCGGCCTCCCCGCCGCGGGCGAGGTCCACCGGCCTCTCTGCCGCGCCCCGACGCGAGCTCCGCTGGGCCTCCCTGCCGCGCCCCGACGTTGCTGCGTCGCGACCGCTCGTGGCTCCTCCGTGACACCCTCTCTGGATCGAGAATCCCATGGCGTTGGGCAATGCGCGTCAAAAATCAGAGTCTGGGGCCTCAATTTCAATCGGAAGCAGAAATTAATTCCTCATCTGTCCTGCTCTTCTTGGCTCCGCAGGAGTTCCTCCTGGTGTAGACGCCATCCATCCAATCGTCATCCGCTCCACCTGCAGCAAGAACAAATATCCAATCAATTTGTTAGTTTGACTAGCAGCCATGCAGGAAGGATAAGGAGAACAGGACAAGGGGTAGGAGCAACAGTGGATCGGAGCTCGGGAGGAAGGCCATGGAGCGGCGGGCGCTGCTTCTACGGCTTCCACAAAGGCGTGGCGGTCCCTGCCCCGGCGCCAGCGGCGGGCGCGGCCCCGGCGAGCGGTGGTAGGTGCGGCCCTGGCGGAATCAATCGCTGGTGATGTTCCGCCCCCTTCATCCCTGAGAAGCGAGGATGTTCTGGCGTGGGAAGAACAAGAATGACACGTGGGTCTGCTTGTCAGTGAGAAAGGGAGAGAGTTGAGAGGGGTGGACTGTGAATGACACGTGGGTCTGCTTGTAAATGTTTCCAAAAGTCACAGTTCTTTCACCAAACGGTTTTCTGCTTTTTTCACAGCTGTTTTTCCACATCTGCTTTACCACAGCCCACAGCTCAAAGCTGCTTTTCCAAAAAGCACAGCTCAACCAAAGGGACCCACGTGTAGCGACAGGGGCGGAGACGCACGACGGAGGGCCGCCGTTCATTGCAAAAGAGAATGAGAAGCACGGAGGCCTGGAGGTGGTGACATGAAGATGCAGAGCCCACAGGCCATTGCGGGCTTGGCAGTATTGCGAAAGCCCAGCAGGTGTAGCAGGCTTGCCTGCTCAAGCCTACATGCAAATTGCAAATTTCTGTAGGCGCCCACTATCTTTTTTTTTTGCAGACGGGCCTTGAATGTTTGCAGGTGGGCCTGCGCCCACTTGCATCCCTAGATTCACAAACTGCTAGCGCTGTCGTTAAAAAAGTAAATGTTATTTACTTTAACTGGTATAGAAGTGGCTTGCAAACAACAATACAGTTGTATCGTAAGGCAACGAATGGCAGGAGTCCGACACACTGAATACTGATAAATCATATCTGAGAACAACTTTGAACCGATCCGATTCCTGCCGGCTGGTGCTTTCAGTCTTGAGCTGGTCCAGGGCAACATGCAGTGCTCTGTTCTCTCTGTTACCATGGAGCTTCACCTCCCTGAGGCCTGTCAAGTTCTCCACACCAACTAGGCTCCTCTCGAAGTGTCCAAACTTCATGGTGAGCCTCTCAACCCTTTCCATGGATCCTTCCTCAAACCGAAGAACTCTCGGCTTCGGCACATCGCCGTAAGGTATAAACGCCAACTCCTTGAGCACCGGGAACTTGAAGGCGGATCGTGCTACCAGCTCCTCATCCTTGCAACACTTCCTGTCCAAGGTGATCTTCAGCAGATTGGGCAGCTTGCACAGCACACCATATATTTCGTCACTGTGCAGGTCTATCCACCAAAACTGTACATAGACGAGGTTCTTATGTGACTCCACCCACTCTGGCAATCTGTCGATCTTGCCACCAATGGTGAGGTGTCGCAGTTGCTGTGGCGGAGATGGGAGGTCGTGAAGAAAGTTCGTATTGTTTGAGTGACTGCTCATGTCTTGAACATAGAATTCACGGAGCGAGGCCATCTTGCATACGGAGCTAGCGAGCTCCTTAAGAAGAGGCTTCTCGGAGCAATTGGAGCAGTTGAGGTACACACCGAGTACTCGCAGCTGCACTAACTCGCCGATTTCTTTGGCAAGTTCAGCATCATCTTCGCGGAGTTCAAACCGATTCAACTCATATAGTGATCTCATTCTCTTTAGCCCCAGGGGAAGCCTCAAGAGTACTCGCCATTGTCTCCTGTTGGTGAGACCCAGATGCACGAGGTTCTCCAGCTTGATCACCGATCTGGGGACTCCCTCCAGGAGCGTGTTGTACAACCAGAGTGTCTGCAATTGCATAAGCTCACCAATCTGGCTGGGCACCACAGTAATATCTGTACCCTGCAAGTTCAAGTATCTGAGTAAGAACAAACGGCAAACATGCCTCATATCTTGGTCTCGCAAGTCCTTGCAGTACTCAAGGTCGAGTACCCTTAGCAGGGTGAACTCAGGTAGTCGGTTGAGTATCTTGCGGTGACCTTGAGAACGGAATGTTGTCAGTGACCGCACATGCTGCATTCCCATCTCCTGGAAGGACCTTATTGTTGGGTCCTCTCCCTGGACAGAGAGCCGACGGACAGTGTCATGGGATGGCCTTCCAAATGTGCTCCCGACCAGGCTGACAAAGTTCTCCTCCAGGGATTTGGACACGACGATTTCAAGCATCATATCATGCACGGGATACTCCTTCACCTCCCCATCGTAGTTCACTGATGCTGGCTCGATCATGTTCCTACTCATGAGCTCGCCCAAGAATTCTTCTGCGACCTCCAACGATGTCAGCCCCCGTTTCTCTGGAACCAAGCCTTCGGCGATCCATCTTTTAAGCAGTCGACCCTTGCCAATCGCAAAATCCTCCGGGAAGATGCTGAGATACATCATGCAATCCTTGAGATGTTGTGGAAGGTGGTTGTAGCTGAGCGTGATGAGCTGCTTCATGGCCTCAAGGCTAGGGTTGCTCTCCATTTGAGAGCCAATAGAGTTGCAGATTCTATTCCACATGTCTATACTTCCTGGCGATGTGTAGCTGGACAATAGGCTGGCAATGCTAACAATCGCCAGTGGTAGCCCACCACATTTCTTCAGAATGTTGCTCTTTGCTTCTGAGAGATGATTGGGGCAAGGATTGTTGGGGCCAAATACTCTATTCACAAACAGTTTATCAGAGTCTTCCAACTTAAGGCTCTTGATTGGATAGATGGTGTCCTCCCAAGTGTTTGCTGGGCTGCAGGCTTTGGCCACGGTCTCTATCCTAGTGGTTACAATTACTCTACTGCTCTGGTTATTCTCTGGCAGTACGGTTCGGATGGCATCCCACACAGCTATTGTCCATACATCATCAATCAAAATAAGGTACCTGATTTTATATGATAGCAATTAGAATAATTTTTGTCAACAACCATAAATATCGACTACATAGAAGTTAAAAGTTTTTCTCATTTCTAAATAAGAGAAATTAATTAACACCTTGCAGCTCTTGTCTAGAAATGCAATTTGAAGTAGCACGTAATGACTATACTGCTTGCCTTTTAGTTTAAGGTGTGGTGTATATATGTTCCAAATTTCCATTATGTGTTTATAAATATTTTTTTCTGGGGAATACAATTGGTAGGTCGAGCTAATGAACCTGGTTTGATCAAATCAACAATACTACAATTCAATTTAGCGAAATTTGGCAAATACTCCCTCTAGTCTTTTACATGTCGTATTAGCTTTGTCCTAAGTCAAAATTGTTCAACTTTGACCAAGTTTCTAGAAAAATATAACGACATCTACAATATCAATTTTTTTTGAATCCACCATAGAATATATTTTAATAGTACATATTATTTGTATCATAAATATTGTTATATTTTCTATAAATTTGGTCAAAGTTATATAAATTTGACTTAAGACAAACCTAATACGACATCTATTAAAAACAGAGGGAGTATAGAATGGACCTGACTGACTAACGTCGTTGAATGCTAGTACAACTTGCAGGAAACTTGTAACGCCCTAATTTTCATCACAAGAAATTGTAGAAACATTTTCTAGGATTTATTTAAGGCTTAAATAAATTTCTAGGATTTAATTGTAATTATTTAATATTTTATTCAACTAAATAATTAATTAATAGACCCAATAAGTTTATTGTTGCATTCATGCTATTGCACCTGCTTTTGTTTGATTGCTTTTCAAATTTGAGTTTAAACTCTTTTAAATTTGAATTTTATTTGCAATTGTTTGAAGCCTAGAATAGTTGTTCAAGTTTAAGTCTGGTTTTTCTCCCTTAAGTTTTCGTTGGTCAGAGTTCATTCCCCCAACTCTTGTCTCCGTTCGCCTCAGGCCCGGCCCAGCTACTGCTCGCGCCAGCCCTGCATCCGTTTTCGCTGCAGCGAAGGCGCCATCGCTCGTTTACACCACCTCCTCACCTCTCTCTCTCTCGCTGATCAGTGGGGCCCGAGCGTCGGACTCATCTCCCACCCGGAGACCGAGCCGATTTTGAGTCGGGCCGCGCCGTGCCGCCGTTTCCCTTGGCGCGCACGCCAAGGTGATCCGCCCCGGTCTATAAAGCTCGCGCCGCCACTCCCTCGCGCCCCCTAAACCCCCTGGTCTTGCGCGAGTATCCTCCAAAGTCTTCCCGCCGCCCGAAACCCTAAACCGAAGGCCACCACCGTCGATTCATCGGTTCACCGACTCCCCGTCAACAAGAACACAGTCGAGAGCTTCGCACATGCGTAAGGACGCTAACCATGCAACTTGTTCTTCTTCTTGATCATTGGATTGACCGGAATTCCTCGCCGTTGTTTCCACAGTGTCGCTGCGCCGCCCCTCATCGCCGTTCACCATCGTCGTCGCCCGATCAACGTTCGAGATACCCTAACTAGATTCGTCGTGCTTCGCTCATTCTCCCAAGCCTATGCGCACTCGGTTTGGTGCTCTGTGGCGCGAGATTGCTCAACGCCGGCGAGCTCCTCCGCCCGGCGCCGCCGCGTGCGTCTCCGGCGGGCCCAAGCCGCTTGGACCGTTCGTTCGGAGATCAACGCTCCAGATCGCAGTCAAACAAACAAGGTACCGGTCAGCCCTGCAATTTTGTTAAAGAGACCCCAAGTGTTGGATAATAAACCCAAAGTCCATGTCTTATAGAAAGTATTCATGCATAGGTCCTTATCTTTCTCGGTATAACCCCTGTCCTTTTGAGAATTAGAACCCGCCGTCCTGTCCCCTTCCTTTTACATGTTAGCCCCGAGTTTGTATGCATTATTATGTATTAGCTCTCAGTTTTCTTTTAATCTAATCTCTGGAAGTTCCTGTTCTTCGCAGTTAATAAGCCCATGGAGCACCGTTTTTCCCTATCTTGACCGTTCTAGCTCCGTTTCGGGTGATTGTTTCGCCCACGTGACCGTAAGGACATGAACTCTAGCTTTATACCATTCTTTTGTACGGTTGCCCATGTTTGGTGTACCGTTTCTTATTTATTGTATTATTCTTTTATGTGACCCCGTGATGCATTTAGACGGTGCAACATTCGTGGAGTTTGAGGATCGTTCGAGTGGTTCGAGGATTCAGTTTTGAAGACTCTGAGCAGCACGTGGTATTTTTGTTGCGGAAAGGCAAGTGTCCCTAACCATCCTTCTACCTATGCTTTTAATATATTACATTGTTTAATTGGAACATGAAGAACCACCCGGGAAAATAGTACAGCCACAATACTACATGGCTCTGGTCTTGGCTAAGTAACTAGATGAACTCTATGTTGTGTTTGGGGTTGCTCGTTTGGCGGATTTGGTTGGTGTAAGATGTGTGGGGAAGGAAGGTTCGCCTTCTAAGGACCTGCAAGGAAGGGACCAACACATACATAGACGGAGTCTTTGGAAAGGCCTCGTAGTGAATCCCCAGCCCCTCACCTAAGGATGTGTTGAAGAGGCTAGCTACCTCAAGCGAAATGGGAAATACGAATTGTGGGGAAACTGTACAAACTTTTCAGAGTGTTAAAAACTGTTATAACAGCCATGCTCACAGTTAAAAGCGGCCTAGACCCTCACATGATTAATTTCTTTGAAGTTGATAATAAATTGTTTCCGGTTATTTCTTGTGGCCTTGCTGAGTACCAACCATAAGTGTACTCATTCTTGCTTACTGCTGCTCAGAAAGGTGATGTGAAGATGTTGAAGATGATGCTAGGTATACGCAACCCCCAGTCGATTGCCTGTGAAGTTTTGGAGCCTTGGTTTTCAGGATCAGTTGTGTGTCTCTGATAGAATGTAAGATCTTTTATAATTCTTTTACGTGATATTGTTACTGTTATTCACTTACGATGTCACTATATGTATGAAACTAGATCCTAGTATACATATAGATAGCACTTTTTAAAATCGGGTGTGACAAAACTAGACCGAAGGGGTAGTTTTTCATCAAAACACCTCTAGAAGTAGATAAGGGCACAACTTGTTCACAAACAACTTTCGAGGGGTCTTTTTGCAATTTCACCTTTTACTTTTAGATCTAAAATTGGGAGCGAAGGAGATTCATTCTAGCTGGGGGATAAAATATTTATCAGTAATGAAAACAAGGGTTTATCAAATATCGAATTATCTGGAAGTAATGTTTTATGTCAGTGTAGAATTTTGACTATTCACGACCACATGAATGGAAGAACTGTGAATGGTAAGCTGCATGTGTGCTCGCAAAGTATTACTCTATTTGTTTTCGATATATGTATATTTGATCATATTGCCAATTTTCCATCACAAAGATGTTATCTACTGATAAGGCTTAAGCATATGTCGGCCAATAAAGGCTTTAATTTTCCCATCGAATAGTTAAACCACTGACGATGTTGACAACACTTCTGCCCTATTGAAGTTTGACCGTATTTATATGCAGCAAGTGGCTTTGCAAAATGAAACGACAAATGAAAGCGCGACAGGATCGGATGAGCATGAACGTTCTACTACTTTCTTACGATTTACTACTATGATTATTATATTACCTCTTGTCCGCGAGGAAATCTCTGAGCGTCCTAGTCAGCTCTTCCAAATCCATGGCGCCAAGGTCACCCACGGACTCCTCTTCTTCTTGCATGCCCTTGTGTTTGTCTCTCTTCACCTTCACGACCTGCCGAAGAATCCGCTTCAGCAGCCCACTCATGTCCTTGCCGGCGTCGAACGCCTGAGACACGGAGATGGTTGCCTGGCAGACGAACTCCTCCTCCAGCCTCCGGCACACCTGCTTGGCCAGCGTCGTCTTCCCCAGTCCCCCGAACCCCACTACGGCGAAGATTTTGAGCTTCTTATTATCCGGCGGCTCACCATCGTCGCTCTGCGGCTTCGCCGGCGGCTTCACCTTGCCGGACAAACGGTCGACCTGGTCCTCGATGCCGACGAACTGGCCAGGGTCGTTGGCGGCGGCGCGGAGCGCGTGTGCCGAGGAGGCCGCCGAGGCAGCGAAAGATACGGAGGGCCGCAGCGCCTGGCTGTCGACGCCGTACCGCGCCCGGCGCTCGCTGATGGCGAGGAACCGTGCCCGGAGGGCCTGGACGTCGGAGGCGAGGCGGCGCCGCGCGCGGAGCGTGAGGAACAGGTGCCTGGCACTGGCGCAACCCGGCAGCGAGCCCGGCGGCGGCGGGGCGGGGCTGATGCGGCGCAGCACGAAGAGGTCGATGCAGTCCTCGCCGTCGTAGGCGGCCTCGCGCACCTGCTTCATCCACTCCCGGACGAAGTGGTTCACGGTGCCGTCGTCGGCCTCGGCGAGCGTGCGGAGGACGGACTTCATGATGGCCACCTCGTCCTTGAGATGGACGACCTCGCCGCGGAGGCCGCCGAGCAGCCGGTACTCGTCGGTCAGCAGCTGCCCGAGCTTGCCCACGAGGGCCTTCGCCACGCCCTCCGTGTAGCTCACCACGGCACCCTCCATTTTGGCTCTCTCTTAATTATTATCTCCCTAATACATATGGGCTATGCAGGGAACATGAACAAGAGGTGGTACATAACCACGAGAAATTTGGATTTTTGGCACTATTCATCGAGTTTCGCAAGTTTGACACAGTCAAGAATGACTTTACAAATTTGACACTTTTCTCGTTGACATCTTGATTTTCTTGACATTTACCTTGTTTTAATGATTTTTCTTTTTCTTTTCCACTATACAGGTGGGTGAAATGACCAAGTTGCCCTTAGACATGTTGTCTTGCGTGATTGGCATAGTTGGGCAATTGAATCAAAGAATCAATGATGCCCGCCAGTTTCGCGCGTTGCCCTGTAAGATGCGGACAGAGTTGCAAAGACCGAGAGCTGTATTTTTTGCACCACTCGTTTCTATACCTTTAAAAACTACTTGTCCGACATCTCTCTTCTCTGTCCTCTCTCAGCGAATGCTCTTCTTCCTTTTCTTAGTTATCGTGTAAACATGGTTTCTCGTGTAGCACTCTGGTTTACCTTGCCTCACGGTGAGAACTCTCTTATTATTTGTTTTTTCTTATTTTAGTTGTCCGTCTCTGTTGAACTTTTTTTTTTGTAACCTTTGACAAGTGCAGAACGTGTGAACTGTGCGACCTTCTGCGTGGACAATCTTCAATCCCAAGTTTCCAACTCCTCTGTCTCTTTCTCCGTTCTTCATCCCTGAAGAGAGAACCTTCCCTTTTCGCAATATATATGGCTGAGAAATAATTAGCCCCATTTCAATTACTGCTCGTCCAAGAATAAGTTGGAGAATAAGGCAGCCACAGAACCCAAGTGTGTACCCATACCAAACACGTACTAACATTATGTCATAACACCACATTACTTCGTCACGATTCCCGCTTTTCATATTTTTTCCACACTTGATCATATAGATACGGAAGTATATAAATGAGACAATCCACGCAACAATTGACATGCATAGCCAAACTATACACAGTTAAAAAAAAACTCGATTCGTGGGCGTAAGACCTCCCTAAGGCATTGTGATTAAGGTAGAAGACAACCTCGATCACGGGTTGAGAAAACCCCTGAACCCCGGCAAACGCCGGTGAGGGGATTATTTTTTTAACCTCTGGCTTACGCAAATTCACCCCCGAGGGGGTTCGAACTCCGGCCGTGTCGGGGGTAGACCCCCAGGGGTACCCAGAAGGCGGATTGGCCCAACCAGCAAGGGGCGGCCCAATCCGAGTGCTGTCGGGCCGGGTTGTCAGACTGGGTGGCCCACCACTCGGAGGCCCACCAGTCGGACGAGCCGGACGGGCGCGACGGCGCATGCAGCAAGAAACAAGACGGCGTATCCCGCAAGAAGCTCGGAGATCAAGATAAACTAGCCGGAATTATAGGGAAAGATATCTGTAATCGTTATAGGATCGCATCCTTGTATTTCGGGTAGGTTATGATCTCTAGCCGACTTGTAACTCAAGGCAGCCGGACTATATAAGGCGCCTTGAGACCCCCCTCCAGAACGGATTACAACCCACGCATTCATTCAACCTAGGACAGAACCCAACTACGGAGATCCTTCAGGAACTTCATACACAGCAATCCATACATCCAACACAGGACGTAGGGTATTACGTCATCTTGACGGCCCGAACCTGTCCAATCCTTGCGTCTTGTGTTACCATCGACTTCTGATCCTCGATCTGTCCCTCGACAAATCAACCACGCGGACTATCCTGTGTGGACTGCCGGGTCCATAAATCCGACAGGCCGGCAGGGTGCAAGGCGAACCGCTAGACCAATTCATCTAGCGCGCGTTTGCCAAGCTATACACAGTTGCCATTAAGGATGAGAATGGGCCAGCCTGGCCCCGGCCTTGGACCCGGCCCCATGGCCTCAAGGCCAATTTTAAGGGCCATAGCTCGATCCAGTTTTAATGTTTAATTATGGTCTTGATGGCCCAACGGGCCGCATGGGTCGGCCCAATACATTTTTAGACTATACTTATACAAGCACTTTTAAATATATAAAAGATGCAAATTATATTAATGGTATCTTAAAGCATAAATTTTAAGGTTCTGGGTCGGTCCTACTTGACCCATTGGGTCGGTAGGCTCCAGCTCTTATGGCTCCTTTCTTATTTGCGGTGGACCCACGTGACCCATTGACCTTGTTTTTTTGGGTCGGGCCAACTACCCAATAGGTTGACCCGGCCATTCCCATCCCTACTTGCCACGATTCATACTTTAAAGACTTCATTTTTTTGTGTATGGAGCATGCTGAAAAGTGAAAAAAAAAAGATAAGAAACATGTGTGACGCATCCACTAGAAGGAAATGCCAGCTTGCAGTGATGTTGCATGCGAGCTATCAGACGTGTGAAGAACCCCGCAAGTCAAAAGTTCCCCGCCAAAATATGCTCCCGGTCGATCTCTTCCGGCCGGCGGAGCCAAATGTCCAAATCCAAGCTGCGTTTGTAACGCCAAACAATCACGACCGAGCGGATGGGAGTAAGCAAGGAAAGCCTCTTCCAGCGACCGTTGGAAGTCTCTGTCCTTCACATGGATGCGGGAGCTGATGAGCAGGCTATCTAGGGTAGCTAGTATGCTAGTGATGGAGGCAGCAGCCTGCCCTTCAAAATTAGGTATTGTGTTCAGACACAACCAGACAAAACCAGGAAGTTTGCAAAGGGTGCTCCCGTGCTCTGTGCTGATAGTGGATTGGGATCGGACAAATCTTTCAACCCCTCCCGTTCCAACAAGGATATATGCATGGCCAGTGGAGTAGTTGGTGGTTCACTGAAATTCAGCGAATTTCGGTTGTACTGGTGGGGACTGGTAAATAGTTCTACTGGTATTATCGGTGATTTTCACCAAAATTTTGGCCAACAAAACAGATAAAACTGGTCTTACCGGCTCCCTCCGATTTTTTTGGAATCCGAAATCTTACAGACTAGACAATTCAAAAGGAAAAAAAATGGAACTCGTCCTTGTCTTTTGTTCATGCCTCCTTTTCTTTTCAAACTAGACATTCTTTGCACCCCGCTTATTAATGCTTATTGGGTTTACATTTTTTTTCTCTTATGTTCGAACTAGATGATTTTCTTTCTAACTGGGCTAACATTTTCTCTCTTTCTTTCCTTTTCTCAGTCTTTTATTTTCTTGCTTTAGTTTTGGATGTGACTCGATTACTCGAACTCATTCCAATGCTGCGTGGTGTCCTCGGGTCTTCCTCTTTCTTCCCCATTGAGAACGCATCATGTTTATCGCACAAAAGGGAGCGCAAAAGAAAATGCATACAGGAGCATCTAGAGTTCTTAAGCATTCTCCCTGAAAAGAAAAGAGCACCATCTTGATTTCCTGGCATAGAAGATTTTGCTGAAAATTGTTTATTTGAGTTATTTGCAATGCAGCAATAATTTTTGTAGTGACCGAAGGGAGTACAAAAGAGCACCATCCTAGTCATTGGGTTGAAAACCATGTTCATATCTTTCCTTGTTAACTCTCATGACACATCAGTTTTTTTAATTATTTGGCATGCTATTTAATGCTATGTGAAATACCCCTTCCATTCTATTTATATAATGTTTTACTCCCTCCATTCTTTTTTGATATTCCTATCTCCAAGTGAAATGCTCTTTTTTAATATCCCTATTTGAGTCGTGGTCCTTCCATTCTATTTATAATGTTTTACTCCATCCATTCTCTTTTGATAGTCCTATCTCCAAATGAAATGCTCCTTTTTATTGTCCTATTTGAGTTATGGTCTCATATCTGACATAAATAACTGTATCGCCTTCCGCACAAAGTAACTTCTCTAGAAACAAATGTTTGGTGCATGTATATAATGACATCAATACCGAGGAGTTCTCAAACAAAAACAAGGTGTGTATGATGACATTAATAATTGGATGATAAGAAAACTCTCTTCTCTTTGATCTAAGTTAAATCAGTGTAAGTTTGACTCAAATTATTTAAAAAATACCAAAATTTATAATATCAAACTAGTACAATTAGATTCATCATTAAATATACCTATTTGGTGTGTCATAATATTTATGCTCTTCTTTATAAACTTGGTAAAATTGAAGATAGTTTAGAATCAAACTAAAATATTAATTATTTTAGAACCGAAGGAGTATGGATTGAATACTACTCTATCCACTCCATCTGTTTCAAACTGTAAGTCGTTCTAGCTTTTTTGCATAACAAATATCTTTTATACTATACATCTAGGCATATATTATATCTAGATACATTAGTAATATAAAACTAGAAAAGATAGAATGACTTGTAGCTTGGAACCGATGGAGCAGTTTCTACTGCTGTTGATGGGAAAATATTATAAGGCCTCTTGAACATGTAGGACTGCAGCTGTATTATTGTTTTGGTTATGTGCTGAGCTAATTGCATCTCACTTTTGACTTCTGTAAACCAGCTGTTGATGCGGACGAAGAGCTAGTTGGACGGACTTGGTCAAAAGCTAAGATTAGTTATTGTTTCCAGCTACGCACACATGCTTTTGTAAACCAGCATTTAGGACCTAGTTTAGCGCACATCGAATGAAAGTTTTTTTTTTGAGAAACACATCGAATGAAAGTTTAGCTAGCTAATCATACAGGAAAAATGGAACCTAAATCGTCTCAAAGAAAAAAGAAATCAATCAGATCAATTCGCCTTTTGTTTTCAATCTGATACGCATATATACATCCATACCATTTAGGCTGGGTAGTATTTGGCCACTTGCCCAGGTCAGTCCAATCAAATGGCCATCGTGCAGATAACAAATAATTAAGTACACCAAATAGCCGGCCATTGTTTTGGTGAATCGTGTAACTTGATCAGGTGGGGTGTCGTGATCTGCGCCCTAACACGCGCGGCCTCGTTTGGCATCTTTTTATCTCCAGATTCCAGGTAGCTGCTGCGTCAACGACGACCAAGGCGACCGATGCGCCCTCTTCTCCGGAACCGGAAGACCACCGCAGCTAGCAGCTCTCCGGCGGGGGCCGGCCGGCGTGCAGCTCTCCGCCGTCTTCCACAGTTCCAGGTCAGTGATCCATCGGTCCTATTTGCCCACATACCACTGCCCAGTGCCCACTGCGCACTTGTTATGTGTTTACTGATGGATGATAATCTGATTACGTGGAGTGTCAGATGAATGGTTATGTGTTTACTCACAAATTTGATTAGCTCTGGCTGGAAGAAGATGTGGGTACTTGTTGCCTAACTCTGAATTACATGCAAAGTGAAAAAAATAACCAAGTGCTCAACCATTTTGTGATTTTTGTGTTTCGGTTGGACAGTGTGCCTCAGTTACCTAGATATAAGATCAGCTATACATAGATAATTTCGTATTTTTAATTATTATCATCTGCCAACCACATTATTAATTATTATTCTTGTTCAATCTGATTTTTTTTTGAGCATCTTGTTCAACCTGTTTGATACAGCTGTATGTGACTACAAATGGATAATGAAGAAGCCAATAATCTCTTGGAGCGCATGCTAACTGATCCATGTATAGAGCCAACAAACTTACCTGTATCACTTCTAAGATCCATCACGAATAATTTGTCTGGTGATCTGGAAATTGGTAGAGGTGGATTTGCAACAGTTTACAAGGTATAAATACTCTCAACTGTCCTCTGTATTGATCACACGATATAAAGAATTAAAGCCCGTGTTAATGTTATAAGGCCATCTCCAACCCTCCAACTAGGATGGTTTCCATGGCATTAAGGCCATTCCAGTGGAGAGTTTCATCTCACTATTTCCAAGAATGACACGTCATCTAACTATGTTTGAGTTCATAGATGAAACATGGCCTTCCAATGGATAGTTTCATTTTATGGTTTTATAGGCAAAACAAATCATTTATTGTGATGCACATGATTGGATGGAGAGGAATGAAATGAAACTCTATAGCTCCCAGTGGCAGTTTCATCAGGTTTTATAGTCTTAGAAACAGTGTATACACAATTTCATCCTGATGAAACTCATTTCCTCTCTCTTTTCATTATGATCATGCCATGTCATCATCTATGCTGATGTGTCATCCTATTTAATGTGCATGAAACTTCTATAAAACCCCCACTGGGATTGGCACTAGACCCAGTGTCAGCACGAGAACCAATGCACTAGACACCACCAAATTATACATTGGAAAAGAGTAGTGTCCTCATGATAATTAAACAATAACTATGATTGGTAGAAAGGAGAGAGAATAGTTGAGTGAGTATTAACTATGGACCCACATGAAGAAACTATGCATTGAGGGATATGATGTCTAAACATAGTGTCTTGCTTATTTGGCAACATATATACTACTAGTAAGGTGCACGTGCGGCACGCACGTGTTAAATCAAAAAACACTAAAATTATTTCTTAAAAATTAAAATATATTATAATTGTCATCATATGTACATTATAGTACGAACGAAAATGCCTCATTGCCATAAATCTATCAATCAACCCTAGAACTAACACAAGTAATTTACAAATGATATCTTATTACCGAGCGATGCAAAATGGAACAACAACCGCCTCTAATCCTTAAGGTGATTGCCTAATGCTTCGAAGCATAATACAAGTGTTCTTACAATAGAATAATAATGTATATGTCTTGTGTAATCAGGAATGTTGTATAATCTATCAACTTAAAATCCAACTTAAATAAACTCTACGTTTTATATTCTTAGAAATGTATAATCTCTCAGCTTATAGTTTCAGACATAATTCCATAA
>CM014271.1:75878664-75888698 GCA_004135705.1 Alloteropsis semialata | reverse complement strand
CCAAGTAAGAAAAAGAAAAATAAGAAGGTGTGGCAGAAGAAAAATCGTGCAACCCCATCCACTTCTCCGGAGTGGGATGCTGAATGGAACTAAGGGCCGGAGAAGAGTCCCGCTTGTCGGACTTAAAAAGGGTAAGCCCTTCGCCGGAAGGTAAATTCGGTAGTTATCTCATATTTCCCTTTCCAAATTTGATTTCCCCAACATTTGATTTTTCCCTTGCATATTTGATTTTTTTTCAAACCACCATTTGCATGCTGGAATTTTTCTGGCCTTTTTTCTCTGTTCCTGAAAATTCTGAAAATGATTTCTGAGTTTGAATTTCAAAGAAAAATCTTTTTAAGCATTTCTAGAGCAAACTTTGGGGGCCATGCACCACGGCATGACATTCATGTAGCCGTTTAGGGGCAGTGGGCCAAGGGGGAGGTCGGTGGGCCTGGTCAGGGGGTCACCCGACCCATGGGTTCGGCCGAACCCAACCGTTGGCCGCTGGGCCCCACCATCCTCCAACGGCTAGTAGCCATTGTGCCTTGTCTCCTCCTCGGGTGCTCGACGTGCTTGCTCCATAAATAGAGGCTGAGAGGGGGTGTGGTTCATTCATCCACACATTTCACTCACTCACTCCCTCTCCACTCTTTGCTCTTGGGTTTTAATTGAAGTTTTGCTCAAGTTCAAGTGCAAGAAAGCTCTATCTCTCTACTTCTTTGCTGCAAGAAAGTGCTACGCTTGGTGGAGCAACTTCGGGTACGTATTCCATTCGGTTTCATTAACCCTTCATGAGTTGCTCTTGTGTTTCGTTTCCTTGTTGGTAAGCCTGACCGGGATAGGCCTAAAGGCTGCCGGGTGGCTTAGGCGGATGACGGGTTCTAGCTCATCCCTTTCGCCGGCTAGCGCTAGCTCTTCTCGCACCTCTGAACGCACCCTGGAGCCAATGGCCATGGACTACGAGGAAGAGCAAGAAGAGTAAGACGAACCACAAGCCGAAGAAATGGAGGTAGACGAGGTCGACGTCCCATACATCGACTTGCGAGGTGATCGAGAGAGACAAGCCTACGCCCTCCTGAAGGACCGTGTCTTCAACCACACCAAAGATTTTGACTCGGATCTTCTGGAGACAACATAGGTATGGACTCTGAGTTCATCATGGTTTGGCATGCTATTGGATGGAGTGAGTTTGCACCCATTTCCGAGTTTGGCTCTAGGCCCCTTACCATCCAGTTTCTTTGCACTCCTCGTGAGGTTTCGGACGATATCACGTTCCAACTTTTTGGGATGGATCACCATCTTACTTGGATTTGAGCCGAACCCTTGGTTTTAGTTCCCGTTGTGTTCTTGACCTTGAGAAAGCTTGTTGCAATTTTTCTCGACATGGTTTCTGGGGTGAGATTTTTGGTCTTGAGGTCACTGGCAAATTTGCACCTCGGTGCAACGATATTCACGATCTGACCCTTCGTTTGATGCACAAGTGGCTGGCCATTACTCTCTTTCCAAGGGAGGATGTAAGGCCCGTGCGCAACGATGAGTTGATGATTCTTTATGCCATGGTCCACAATATTAAGATCTCTCCTTTCAAGGCAATGGTTAGACAATTGTTGGAGAATTTTAAGATGACGGGTCCCATTGAGTGTACTTCTTTGATCACTCGCCTCGCTTCGAGGATCGGGGCTCTAGCAGGGGTGAACATCCCCTACATTGAGATGCCTCGATCTCTTATTAACTTGGCATATCTGGTTCATGGCAATACACTCAAGCCGAATGAGTCTTTGGTTTTCTTTTACCCCAGTTATGCAAAAGAAATTTTGTTACCTAACCTGGAGTTCCGCTTGTATGGCGGTGGCCCTCTGACCATACCTCTTGTACCACAAGAGGAAGCTCGTAGGCATAGTGTTTCAGGTGGCAAGGTTACTAGGAGCACATCAAGGAGAGCTGCAGCCGCACAGCAACCAGCACCAGCACCTCAGCCTCAGTCTCAGTCGTAGATTCCGCCCGTCGTGCAGCAGATGGTTCAGGAGGGTTAGATCACACCTGGGATGGTATCTGGAGTTGCTCCTGGGTACACTCCTGGATGGGATCAGCCCCCTCACCAGCACAAGGCCGGAACTTCGTTGTGGCAAAGTGCTCCAGACGAGGCATGAAGACGGACGAGACGCAGGGAGTGTTCTACCAACTCTAGTTCGGGTGCACCTCCGATGTGGGGCGCACGTCGATCGACTTCATCACGGGACCACGACGGACTTGCCCAGCAGTTGGGTGAGCTCACCGTACGTACCGATGACTTGGAGGAGGCCATGCACCAGCACGCTCAGTCTACTCAGGACTGGTAGCAGACGACCAGCGAGCAGATCTGCGCCATGTAGCTAGCACAGTAGCAGCACCATGAGCAGACGATGGTTTACTGGCGCAGCTTGGGGTACAACCCCGATAAGCAGCAGTAGCTTGACTCTAGCTTGGGGGAGTGCATCAAGAGAGGTAACTTGTATCTTTTACCGCTTTTAGAATTATGCATGATATAAAAAAATTAAAAAGACCAAAAATATTTACTGCTTTCTTGTGGTGAGAATGCTTTAATCCTTCATGGCTGAAATGATGAATAGTTGCTCTGTTTATTCTTATCATATGCCTTTTTTACAACTTAGTATCATACCTAAGTCTTGAGTTCATTGGCTTGCATGATCAAACCTTAGCTTGAAACTTGTGGGTAGCAATAGCATGATCCATGCCTAAGTTGTTGTGAGGTATGATATGGTTTACTAGAGCTGCTATGATCTTGTTTATTGTGATGCTTGATACCCAGAGTTTCATTTTTGAAAATACAAAAAATGACAAGTTCCTCAATGATGAGAAATTCCTATACAAGGCCATATGTTGATCCTATCTTGTTATAGCCTCCACATATGCAGCTTGTTCTCTCATTGAGCTTCGTCAAATTATTGTGACCCATAGTGAGAATTTGTCATACTCCCATGATCAAGAATCACGTACGCACACCATCACATGCCAAACTTGTATCTTGGAAGTTGAGCACCCATCATTTCATTCATCCATCCATCCACCGCCATAATAAACACTCTATATTGTTTCATGACCTCTCTCTCTAAAGTTATTTGTTTGAAAGGACTTGGGCTATGCAAAAAGAAATAAAAAGATGCATACCCAAAGAAGGTATGCCACATGCTCAAAAGGCATGTCATGAAAAAAAGAAAAAAGAAAAGAAAAGATAGCCCAAGTCCCCGAAAAAGAAAAAAATAGAGAGAGAAGGATCATGTGAAAAGGAGTCTATTACATTCATATCCACCATATTCGCCATCCACACACTTGCACATTCTTTAATAAGGTGTATGACTTGTTTCTCCAAAGGATCTAGTCTTTGACTTAGCAACATATGAGAGACAGGTATACTTTCATTTTCTCACCCTCAGCTCCACAAAAAGCTTATTAGTCAAGAAAAGCAACTCGATCGGTGCAAAAGATGCACTTCTCAAGGTTAACAACAAACGTGCTGCTCTCAAGGCATCAAAAACAACACGTAGATGATCAAAATGTTCCTCATGTGACTTGCTATAAATCAAGATATCATCAAAATAAACCACCACAAATTTGCCAATGAAAGTACATAATACCTCATTCATCAATCGCATGAAAGTGCTAGGCGCATTAGTTAAACCAAAAGGCATGACTAACCACTCACATAAGCTAAATTTTGTTTTAAAGGCAGTTTTCCATTCATCTCCTAATTTCATTCTAATTTGGTGGTAGCCACTACGCAAGTCAATCTTTGTAAAAATTATAGTGCGACTTAACTCATCAAGCATGTCATCCAATCGAGGGATAGGATGACGGTACCTTATTGTTATGTTGTTAATGGCTCTACAATCTACACATGCGCCAAGTACCATCTTTCTTAGGAACCAAAAGCACAGGCACAGAGCAAGGACTAAGGCTCTCAGGAACATACCCACGGTCCAAAAGTTCTTGGACTTGGCGTTGAATTTCTTTAGTCTCCTCGGGGTTGGCCCCGTATGCTGCTTGGTTGGGCAAAGATGCTCCCGGAATCAAGTCAATTTGATGCTCAATGCCTCTCAACGGTGGCAGCCCCGGTGGTAGTTCAAGTGGAAACACATCCTCATATTCCTGCAAAATGTTAGTGCCAGTAGGAGGCAAAGTGCTAGCTATATCATTAATGGAAAATAAAGTATCCTTGCATATTAAAGCATAGCACATAGTAGAGGCACCAATATCATCAAGATCAGATTTAGTTGCAAGCATAACAAAAATTTTCAATTTAATTCCTTGCTGTTTTTCAATTTTAGCATCATCATCTTGGTTTGTTTCAGTAGAAAATCGCTCTTTATCAGCTTGTACAATTTGAGCAGGGGTCATGGGGTTCAAAGTAATCTTTTGGCCCTTATACATGAGAGTATATTTATTACTCCTACCATAGTGGAGAGCATCATTATCAAATCCCATGGACGACCCAACAAAAGAGAACAAGTTTCCATGGCAACCACATAACAATTTGCAAAATCTGAATATGGACAAAGGGAAAAATGCACCTGGGTTGTTTGTGTTACATTTACCTTACCCGAGTCGTTGAGCCACTGAACATGGTATGGATGCTTATGAGGACACATCGTCAAGCCAAGCTTCTTGACCAAATCAGAACTAATCAAGTTGTTGCAACTTCCTCCATCAATGATGACCCGTGCACGTTGGTCTTTTATCACAAATAAAATTTGGAACAAATTATAGCGTTGCATCTTCTCTGCTTGCTCCATCTATGTAATGAGCATTTGTTGGACAATGCAAATCCTTTGTTTACCGGGATCGTCCGAGCTCAAAGAAAGGTCATCTTTGGAAACAGGTGCATCATCAATGTCGTCATCTGCATCAGAAGTGCTAATGTAGCCCCCAACGTCTATGACAAAGTATGCCCGTTTGCTTGGACATTCCTTTGCCACATGACCAAGTCCTTGACAACGATGGCACTATATGGTAGAAGAGCGCCCTGTGGAAGGCAGTGACAATGTACTCTTGGTATGATCCTGAAAACGTCTTACCATCCGAAGGCAAAACCATTGGTGCTGACCGTGGCGTCGAAGGAGAGGAACCCAGCGACCTGACAGCTGGCATGAAGGTCTTGGGCGTGACGGAGCTGTTGTAGGTGCTCTTGCTCCGTGGCGGCGGCTGCTGCTCCTGTTGTCCCTGTAATTCTTTTTCTGCAAGCATGGCAAGCTAGAACAACTGGTTGGTAGTAGTAAATTATTTATAGTCAACGATATCCTGAATATCACGGTGCAAACCACCATAAAAACGACACACTTTATCCTCAATATCCCCTACTACCCCTCAACAAATCATGCCCTTTTGAAGCTCAGCATAATATCTCTTTGATCTAAATGTTGTAATTTCTTACGCAAATCACGCTTATAAGAGGCAGGAATAAATCTATCATGCATAGCTAGCTTAAGCCCATCCCACGAGTCAGGTTGTATGTTTAATGTAGCATATTCTTGCCACCAGATTAGAGCAAAATCTTTAAATTCACTAGTGGCTTGTCTAAGCTTATGGCGATCAGGAACAAGGTGGGAAGCAAATTTTTGATCTATTGTCATCTCCCAATCGAGGTATTCCTCAGCATCATATCTCCCATGAAAAGATGGTATGGTAAATTTAAATTTAGCAAAAGGATCATCATTACCTTGATTGCACCTATTTTTGTGACCTCCCATACCTATTTTGTTGCGGAGAAGCCTTTTACGTAGACGATTCTCGCTGGTCAGTTTGGCGTCGGGTAATCCATCGGAACCATACACAAAATCATTATCATTGTGGCCATCATGATCATTTTCCTCTTCTTTGGTATCTTTAGTCTTGGTGCCATTGATCTCCAGCTGTTTAACCCTTCCGCTCAGTGTGGACATTCGCTTGTCTACACTTTCAATCATATGATTGACATTGGTGAACTCGTTAGTCAGCTTGCTCATCTCTTTAACCATAATATCCTTCGGCTCCTACAATTGACTAGACAAAACAGGCACGTCGTCTGGCATGGTTAATTATCAACAAAACCCTATAACTATTTAGGTTAGTTGGTGGAGTCACACGCTCACACACGTCTTACCAAGTTCTTATGAATGTAGTGGGTGGTACAACCGGTGGCTGGTTCGTGATACCTGTGAGGAAGTGGTACTGAGATTGCAAGGATCCTTTGCTGACCTAATCTGAAGGATAAATATGTGGAGCTTGGGAGGCCCAAAATATATATGTAAGTGGCACACAAGTTAGCAACAGATAGCAATGTTGAATAAATGTCCAAAAGATTTGTCCTAGCTGCTGGTCTAGATGTATTGCCTAGGAGCAGTATGTGAAGAAAGGCACAACACAAGTATGATAGCTCAAACAACCACAAACAACACTGCTTCCTGGGTTACTTCACAATGTGTACCAGTTTTTCTCTTTGTTTTTTTGCAACTTTTTTATTTTTTAAAAATATATTTTTTATATTTTTTCTCAACCAGGTGCAAAAAAGAAGGAAGCACAAAAAGTTTCAGCGCAAACTGATGTAAGATGTGGTCTCAAGAATTAATGCAAAATCTTTAAAAAGCGTGCAGAAACTTTAAAGGTCGAAACAATAATCTTAGAAGGCGAATTTTGCAATTCTGATTTCGGACCACCCCCGCACAAGGGATGGGGAGGAAAACCTATACATCACTACTGTTGGCGGTCCTTACACGCCAAATCCGACCGCCAATATACTCATTTTATAAGGACAAACTAGCATATATCGTTACAAATAACCTATAGTTTCACTTGTATTGTAGCAACAAGTGTTTTTCGGAACACAAGTCTGCAAAGAGCAGAAAACATGCTCGAATGACGGAGAAAACGTAATGTAAACTTCACTCCATGAGCACAAGGACAAAGAGGACCCACCTATCAGTCATACATGGGCCAACCCGCAAGGAAACCAACCTCAGAGGGAACCTACCCACATGTCAACCGCTGGTGGAGAAGGATAACCGGGGAATATTTCCCCCAGGGTTTGGCCAACCCCTAGGTTCGGCCGAACCTAGACAGGTTCGGTTCGCGCCAAGTTTTGGCGCCACCGCTTCTCGCGTCTCCACCTTCACGCCAAGAAAGTTTCCATCTAAGAAGCGCCGGGAACCGTCCTCCCTAAGTATAAATAGGGGGTAGAGAGTCCTCACAACACACACTCATTCACCAAAGCCTCTCTCCCTCTCTAAACTATTCTTGTAGTGTAACACCCTAATTTTCATCACAATAAATCTTAGAAACCACTTCTGAATTTTCTAGGATTTATTTAGGGCTTTAATAAATTTCTAGGATTTAATTGGAATTTATTAGGATTTTATTCAATTTAATAATTAATTTTTGGTTCCCAAAAAGTTTTTGTTGCATTCATGCTGCTGCATAAGTTTTATGTACTGTTTGCAAGTCGAAGAGAATTTAAGTTTGTTTAAATTCGAATTGATTTGCATTTGTTTGTTTAGTTTTATAGTTTATAGTTTAAGTCCGATAGACCTCCCCGAGCTTTTGTTTAGTCCGGTTTTGGTCCGTGGTTTCTTCCGTTGGTCCGGCAAACCACCTTCCCGGCCCGGCCCATTTTTCCCCGCGCGCGGCCCAGTTTCCCGCCACGGTCCAGTCCAGCCTGGCGCCTCCTTTCTCTCTGTTTGACCGACGTGTGGGACCCCTTCGTCATCCCTTTCCTCGCACCGAACTCGTCTCCGAGCCGGACGCTGAGTCCGATTCCACGCCGCCTCTGGAGACCTTGGGCCCGCACGCCAAGGCACCCAACCCCTGCCTATAAAGCTAGCGCCGCCGCCCGGCCTCGCGACCCCCACAAAACCCTAGCCGCCCTTGCTCGAAGAGCTTTGTAGCCGCGCCGTCGCCTCCCGAACCTCCGACACTGGCCGCCATCGTTGATCTCTCTCACCGCCACATTCTAGCGCACCAAAGGACATCCAAAGGATTCGCATCGAGGTACTGAAGCTTAACGCACCGCTTGAACTCTTGGACTTGCCCTTGTTTCTCGGTAATTGCTCACCGGAGCGCCGGCGTGCAGGCCGAGCCGCCACCGCGCGCCAAGCGTCGTCCTCGTCCACCAACTGACGCCGGGATCCACATCAACGAGTTCGTGAAGTCCCCACGATCGTCCAGGTCCAAGCCGCGCTCGATTTGGTGAACCGCAGCCCGGAATCGTCCTACGCCGGCGAGCTCTCCGTCGGACGCCGCCGCGGGCCGCCGCCTCCTCACTGTTCCGCCGCCGACCGATGCCCGAGCGATCTCGACCGTCCATCCGCAGATCAACGACCCAGATCTCGTCAACCGAAGGGAATACCGGTCAGCTTGGCACTTTTGTTAAAGAGTCCTCAGAGTTCCTGGTAATTAACCCGCGGTCCCGATCCTATGTAAAATATTTACATCAAGGTCCTTTTATCTTGCAGTTAGCCCCCTGTCTTTTCAATAAATCTAACCCGCCGTCCAGCTTGGTTCTTTTCTAAGTTAGACCCTGAAGTTATGTACATAATTATGTATATGCCCTCGGAATTCTACAATTTAACCCCTGGAATTTGTGTGTATTCACAGATAAGCCCCTGGAACACCGTTTTATCCATATCTTGACCGTTTCAACTCCGTTTTGGGTGATTCTTTCGCTCACGTGACCGTAAGGACCTGAACTTTAGCTTTACGCTGTTCTTTTGTACTGTTGCCCATGTTTGGTGTATTGTTTCTTATTTGTTGCATTGTTTATTGTTTGTGGCCCTGTGTTGCGTATACGAAGGTGCGCCTTCCGATTACCCGTTCGGTCAGGGGCCAAACACATACATAGAGGGAGTCTTTGGAAAGGCCTCGTAGTGAATCCCTAGCCCCTCACCTAAGGAAGTGTTGAAGAGGCTCGCGACCTCAGGCGACATGGGAAACACGAATTGTGGGGAAAGCTGTACAACCTCTGCAGAGTGTCTAAAATCTATTGCAATAGCCGTGCTCGCGGTCATGAGCGGCCTGGACCCTCACATGATTAATATATCGAAAGAAGAATTAAATTGGTTATTTATGTTGATGATGATGCTTATGGTTTACCATATGCTTAATTGGGTTGGTATATACTTATACTTTAGTAATTATGATGCTAAATAAAATTTGACCAACTTAAGTGCTTAAAGCAATTTAATTAGTAGCCAGCTATTTCCTTGATAAGCCTTTGCATGTCATTATGCTTTGCTCTACATTTGCTGAGTACCAACCATAAGTGTACTCAACCTTGCTTTATCTGCGGCTCAGGCTTAGACAGAAGTTTCAGTGGAGTACTTTGGAAGTTTCTAGGCGTACGTGTTTCCCCAGTCAGCTGCCTGTGGAGAAGTTTTGAAGATTCCGCTGCTAGTTATTCGCTTCCGTGAGTGTAATAATGGTATTTAATATTATTTACGTTTTGCACTGTCTTTTATATCACTGATGAAGTCTCATATGTGTGTAAACTTGATCCTGGCGCACATATGATAGTCATTCGGTTTTGTTTACAAAATCGGGTGTGACATGTAGTCCTTAGGCTAGTGGAGCTCATGCTAGTGCTTTCTTTAGTAGTATTTCAAGTCATCTTTGGGCCGTTGTGGGATGTAACCTTCGGCATTGGGTACGGTCTTTGTATATATTCTCGGTGGGAACTAGGGTGCCCGATCTTCCATCAGGTGAAGATAATTCTCGTTTTGGTGGAGCATGACACACCGATCCGGCTTCAAATCCAAAGATCCGAATCCCTACAATCTTAGCACCACAACTCCTTTGGTTATCAACCGTGTTACTAATCCGGTTGACCTCGCCAAGAAGGCTAATCCCTGCCTGCAAAATGAAGAACACAAGCAAGAACTTGAAAGTACGCAGCTCAATTGAAAGTGACAAACTGCAGATGTATGATTAAGATCACGAAGGTGGGGTCTCACAACCAAAGACAGCGACTGTTCGAAGATAGATTGATCTAAAGCATAACCTAAACCCTAACTTGGGCGACTCTACTGTAT
>CM014271.1:75865806-75878131 GCA_004135705.1 Alloteropsis semialata | reverse complement strand
TATAGAATCTATTCAGAGCAACTGACACAGCTAGAGTGTTTTCTTAATAACTTTAGTTCCTGAACTCCAAATGAATTGATTCTAGTTGCATTGGATTCATAATTTCAGTATCTACATTCTGGAAAAAAATTTTGTGATTTTTGGATATTCTGTTTAGAAGATACATCTGATTTTCCGAGATAATCAGAATCTGTCCTTATCATGAAAGAGTTCTTAATGGATGCTATTCTTTTGTTGGTCATGTTGAGTTGGATAAAGAGATTTGACCATGCAAGTGCTAAATGTTGGAATTCCTATCTTGGTTCTTGCACTAATTCATTTAGTTTCACCTGCACTAGTACCATATTTTCTATATCTATCTAAATTTTTGTTTTCTATACAATCAGATGGTGAACACTAGGTCTGGTGCTGGAAGCAGTGAAAACAATCCAGAGCCTAACTCAAGTCAGAACCAGATGTCTAATTCAGTATTGGAACAGTTAATGGCAGCCCAGACTCAGTTGATGACCAATATGGCCAACTCTATTATTCAGCTGAATCAGAATATAGGTCCTCCACCGCCCCCAAGAGACAAACACAGGGATTTCATGAGTCACGACCCACCTACATATTCTCACTCTGTAGATCCTCTCGATGCTGATGATTGGATTAAAACAGTGGAGAAGAAGCTAATGATTACTCAGTGCACTGACAGAGAGATGGTCTTATATGCTGCCGGAAGACTAGAAGGTGTAGCTTCAGATTGGTGGGATGCATATTGTGATGCTCATGAAGACTCAAATAACATCACCTGGAAGGAATTCAAGCATGAATTTCGCTCATATCATATCCCTGTGAGTGTGATTAAGCAGAAGAAGAAAGAGTTCCTCAATCTAAAACAAGGAAGGATGTCAGTGATTGGGTACCGTGACAAGTTCATTCAGTTGTCACGATATGCACCAAAAGAGGTAGCTAATGATGAGAAGAAGCAAGAACTCTTCCAAGAAGGATTGATCGTGCCTATTCGATATATGTTGATGGTGCATACCTTTTCTACCTTCGATCAGCTAGTGGATAAGGCACTCTTGATAGAGAATTTGAGAGATGATATAAATGAGAAGAAGAAGAGGAAGATGGACTCTCAGAGACAGTTACAGACTGATCGCAGAACTCGTTTCCGTCTTACTCAGCAGACTGAGGTGCAGAGTTATCCAGTCCACCAATATGGCCACTCCAACCAAGCTCAAGTCCCAGAAATCAGCTATGGACCACAACTTGATCATTATCAAGCATCCATTCAGCCAGAGCCAAAGAGTTTGCAGGTCAAGTCTGGAAAATCAAAAGCTCCAAGTATGAAGACTTGTTTCCATTGCATGCAAAAAGGACATGACAAGGGCATGTGTCCACAGAAATACCCGCATTTGTTTGGTGGAAACAACCAAAGGAAAGCCGTAGTGCAACATGAGGTGATTAAGGAAGATAAAAGTCATACTCAGATCAGCCAGAAGCAACTGAATTCAATACAGGCAAATGCAAATCAAGTTAAGAGTATTACAGTTGCTGAGATCAGAGTAGTATGTGAGTTTCCAGATGTGTTCCCAGATGATTTGCCTGGTTTGCCACCAGATAGAGATATTGAGTTTCTCATTGAACTTTTACCTGGTACAGCTCCTATTTCCAAGAGACCTTATAGAATGTCAGTTGATGAACTGGAAGAACTAAAGAAACAACTGAGAGAGTTGTTGGATAAGGGTTTCATACGCCCTAGTTCATCTCCCTGGGGAGCACCAGTTATCTTTGTTGAGAAGAAGGATGGTACATAGAGGATGTGTGTTGACTACAGGTCATTAAATGAAGTTACTATCAAGAATAAATACCCTCTGCCCAGGATCGAGGATCTGTTTGATCAGTTGAAAGGAGCCAAGGTATTCTCCAAGATTGATTTGCGTTCAGGCTATCATCAGTTAAAGATCAGGCCATCAGATATTCAGAAGACAGCTTTCACTACCAGATATGGTTTGTATGAGTATACAGTTATGTCTTTTGGTTTGACTAATGCCCCTGCCTACTTTATGTATCTGATGAATAAGGTGTTCATGGAGTACTTGGATAAATTTGTGGTGGTATTCATTGATGATATCTTGATCTACTCCAAGAATGAAGAGGAACATGAGGAACACCTGAGGCTAGTATTGCAGAAGCTCAGAGAGAATCAGCTCTATGCCAAATTCAGTAAGTGTGAGTTTTGGCTGAAGGAAGTATCTTTTCTGGGTCATGTCATTACAGATGGTGGAATAAAAGTTGATCCAAGCAAAGTTAGAGATGTTCTGAAGTGGGAGCCACCAAAGAAAGTGCCTGAGATCAGGAGTTTTCTGGGATTGGCAGGTTACTACAGAAGATTCATAGAAGGATTCTCTAAAATAGTGAAGCCCCTCACTTCATTATTAGAGAAAGGAAAAGAATTCAGGTGGTCAGATGCATGTCAAGCCAGTTTCGAAGAATTGAAGAAAAGGCTAACTACTGCTCCAGTGTTAGTGATGCCTGATATTCATAAGGGTTTTGATATCTACTGCGATGCTTCTCGTCAAGGTCTTGGATGTGTTCTTATGCAAGAAGGACATGTTATAGCTTATGCATCCAGGCAGTTGAGGAAACATGAGTTGAATTATCCTACTCATGATTTGGAGTTAGCAGCAGTGGTTCATGCATTGAAGATTTGGAGGCACTATATGCTTGGGAACAAGTGCCAGATTTATACTGACCATAAGAGCCTGAAGTACATATTCACACAGAAGGATCTGAATTTGAGGCAACGTCGTTGGCTAGAATTGATCAAGGATTATGATCTGGAGATACACTACCATCCTGGTAAAGCCAATGTGGTTGCAGATGCTTTGAGCAGGAAGGGTCATGCTAATACTCTCTTGACTCATCAGATGCCAGAGAAGTTGTGTGAAGAGTTTGCGCGATTGAACCTTGGATTTGTTGCTCATACAGAAGGAGTTACTATGGAAATTGAGTCTACTCTTGAGCAGGAAATTCGTCAAGGTCAGCTTAATGATGAGAAGATAAAGGAAATTAAGGAGCTTATGGCAATTGGAAAAGCCCCTGATTTTACTGAAGATGAGCATGGTACTATTTGGTTCAAAAAGAGGATTTGTGTGCCTGATGTGGCACAGCTCAGAGATAAGATATTAAGAGAAGCTCATGATTCTGCTTACTCTATTCATCCTGGAAGTACTAAGATGTATCAGGATTTGAAAGAAAGGTACTGGTGGTATGGGTTGAAGAGAGATGTTGGTACTCATGTGGCTTTGTGTGATGTGTGCCAGAGAGTTAAGGCTGAACACCAGAGACCAGCAGGATTGCTTCAACCATTGAAAGTACCTGAGTAGAAGTGGGAAGAAATCAGCATGGATTTTATTGTTGGATTGCCTCGTACTCGAGATGGTTATGATTCTATATGGGTTATTGTGGATCGTTTGACTAAGGTTGCTCATTTCATTCCAGTCAAGACCACTTATACCAGTGCCAAGCTAGCGGAGTTGTATATGTCTCGTATTGTCTGTCAGCATGGTGTGCCCAAGAAGATCGTATCAGACAGAGGTACTCAGTTTACATCACGATTCTGGCAGAAGTTGCATGACTCTATGGATACTAAGCTGAATTTCAGTTCTGCCTATCACCCTCAGACAGATGGACAGACCGAAAGGATTAATCAGATTTTGGAGGATATGTTGAGAGCTTGTGCTTTGAAGCATGGAAAAAGTTGGGATAATAGTTTACCGTATGCAGAGTTTTCATATAACAACAGCTACCAGGCAAGCCTGAAGATGTCACCTTTTGAGACTTTGTATGGAAGGAAGTGCAGAACTCCATTATATTGGAGTGAAACAGGTGAAAGTCAGGTATTTGGTCCAGAAATACTGCAAGAGGCAGAAAGACAGGTTCAGATTATCAGAGAGAATCTGAGGATAGCCCAGTCTAGACAGAAGAGTTATGCAGATGTTAGAAGAAGAGAATTAACTTTTGCAGTTGGTGATTATGTGTATTTGAAGGTTTCTCCTATCAGAGGTTTGCGCAGATTTAAAGTGAAGGGAAAATTGTCACCTAGATTCATTGGGCCATTCAAGATTCTTGAAAGAAAGGGTGAAGTAGCTTATCAGTTGGAGTTGCCAGCCAGTTTGTCTGGTGTACATGATGTCTTCCATATATCACAGCTTAAAAAGTGCCTCAGAGTGCCAGAGGAGCAGTTACCAATGGAAGAACTGAATGTGCAAGATGATCTGACTTATATGGAGTATCCAGTGAAGATATTGGAGACAGCTGAAAGAGTTACCAGAAGCAAGGTGATAAAGATGTGCAAGGTGCAATGGAGTCGTCATGGAGAGGATGAAGCAACTTGGGAAAGAGAGGATGAGTTAATGGCGGAATTTCCCGATCTCTTCGCAAGTTCATCCTAATCTCGAGGACGAGATTCTTTTATGGGGGGTAGGTTTGTAACACCCTAATTTTCATCACAAGAAATTGTAGAAACACTTTTGTAATTTTCTAGGATTTATTTAAGGCATGAATAAATTTCTAGGATTTAATGAGAATTATTTAGGATATTATTGAATTTACCAATTAATTAGTAGACACAATAAGTGTTTGTTGCACTTTGTGCTGTTGCATTATTTTTGTAATGCCTTGTTCAAATTAAGTTTGAGTTCAAATTGTTTGGATTCGAATTTATTTGAATTTGTTTGATCCTTAGAATGGTCGTTTTTGGAAAAGTTCAATTTACCTCCTTGATCTATCACTTGGTCCGAAATCAACCCTTCAACTCTTGTTCCATTCGTTTCCAGCCCAGCTTCGCTCCTCGGCCCATTTGAGCCCAACGCTCTTCTCCCTCCTGTCGCTGACGCCGTGGCCCCCATTTGTCATCTCCCTCCCCGGGACGTTTTCAACCGGGACTCTCGGTCCCGAGTCCGACCGAGTCCGAGCCCCGCCGACCGTCTCCGTGGCTTACACGCCTAGGCGCCCGGCCCCTGTCTTTAAAGACGCGCCGCCGCCGTACCTAACCCCTAGAAACCCTAGCAGAGCCAACACCGAGCTTTTGCAGTCACGCCGCCGCCTCCCGAAGCCTCGGCGCCGCTCGTCGCCGCCGATCTCCGCACACGCTGCCCGCCCATCAACGAGGACGCCACCCCGGTCATCGCAAGGACGTAAGGAAGCTTGTAGAGCTGCTTGAACTCGTGATCTTGCTCTTGTTGCCCCGGAATTCCTCAACGGAGTTAAGCCAGCGAGGCCGAGCCGCCATCGAGCGTTGGGAGCCGTCTCCGTCCTTCGATCGCCGACGAGAGCAGCACGGTTGAGTTTGCCAAGCTCTTATCTGCGTCCCAGAGCAAACCGCGTTGAGTTTTGATCACTTTAGCACCGGATTGGGTGAACTCCGGCGAGGTAATCGCCGCCTCCGCCGCGGACCGCCGTCACCTCTGTGCTCCGCCGCCGGCGAACACCCCCGAGCGATCTCGACCGTCCATCCGCAGATCTACGCCCCAGATCGAAGTCATCAGGTGAGATACCGGTCAGCTTCGGCACATTTGTTAAAGAGACCCTGCAAAAGTCAGTAATAAACCCGCGGTCCAGATCCAGTGTAAAGGAATTCAAGTTAGGTCCTTATATTTTGCAGTTAGCCCCCTGTCTTTTCAAGTTATACAACCCGCCGTCCAGTCCGTTCTTTTTACTCGTTAGACCCTGAAGTTTATATACATAATTATGTATATGCCCTCAGATTTCTACAATCTAACCCCTGAAATTCCTGTTCTTCGCAGTTAAGTCCTTGGAACACCGTTTTGGCCCTATCTCGATCGTTTCAACTCCGATTCGAGTGATTCTTCAGCTCACGTGACCGTAAGGACTTGATCTATATCTTTGTACCCTTCCTTTGTACTGTTGCCCATGTTTGGTGTATTGTTTCTTATTTGTTGTATTGTTGTTCTTGTATGTGACCCTGTGCTACGAATAGAAGGTGCAACTTTTGTGGTATTCAAGGATCGTTCGTGTGATTCGAGTATTCCGTTGAGAAGACCCTGAGCAATAGCAGTTATTATTGGATTTAAGGCAAGTGTATTCTTGATCATACTTTTTGTCCTAATAACCATATGACATGCTTATACACCGTAGTTCGCTATTGCTTGCATGCTTATAATCATGATGGGTTCCACAATTAGGATGACTAGTTTTCTTAATCATGCCTTGTCAACCTGGGTTTAATATTAATGTTGGGTAGTACTTGCTTAGTTGCTATACTTGGGAATGGTTTACACTAAATGTGAAGATAATAATATTGTGATATCTTTTATCAATATCATGTTAATGATCTTATGAGGATGTTAAACCAAGACCACATTGATTAATTGGAACATGGAGAACCACCCGGGATTTCCCGTACAACCACAATACCACATGGCTTTGGTCTTAGCTAAGTAATTAGAAGATCCCTTTGTTGTGTGGTATGGGCTGGTTGCTACCGGCAAGGTTTGTGAGCAGAGGTGCGGGGGCAGGAAGGTGCGCCTTTTATAGACCCGTCTGGCAAGGGAGCACACACACATTGGGAAATTCTTTGGAAAGGCTTCGTAGTGATTCTCTGGCCCCTCACCAAAGGAAGTGTTGAAGGGAGTAATTAACCCGGGCATAACGAGAAACACGAATTGTGGGGAAAGCTGTACAACCTCTGCAGAGTGTCTAAAATCTATTGCAATAGCCGTGCTCGCGGTCATGAGCGGCCTGGACCCTCACATGATTAATATATCGAAAGAAGAATTAAATTGATTTATTTATGGTGATGATGCTTATGGGTTACCATATGCTTAATTGGGTTGGTATATACTTATACTTTAGTAATTATGCTGCTAAATAAAATTTGACCAACTTAAGTGCTTAAAGCAATTTAATTAGTAGCCAAACTATTTCCTTGTTAAGCCTTTGCATGTCATTATGCTTTGCTCTACATTTGCTGAGTACCAACCATAAGTGTACTCAACCTTGCTTTATCTGCGGCTCAGGCTTAGACAGAAGTTTCAGTGGAGTATTTTGGAGTTTTCTAGGCGTACGTGTTCCCCAGTCAGCTGCCTGTGGAGAAGTTTTGAAGGTTCCGCTGCTAGTTATTCGCTTCCGTGAGTGTAATAATGGTATTTAATATTATTTACGTTTTTGCACTGTCTTTTATATCACTGATGAAGTCTCATATGTGTGTAAACTTGATCCTGGCGCACATATGATAGTCATTCGGTTTTGTTTACAAAATCGGGTGTGACAATCAAGATCCAAGTACGAGTACTTCCCTATGTTGTCCTCAACAAAGCTGCGAATAGGAGCCGGGCCACAGAGAGTTGCCATCCACTCCTCGGTCGCAAGATTGAACGAAGCTATACTGCCTGGATCATTTTGACCCGTCGCCGTCGGCGCTGCAGAGTTGAAATAGATCAAGAAATACACCATCCCTCCCACAACTACGGATTTAGCTGCATTGTATGTAGAGATAAGGGCTGGATGGTCATCCATTGTCCTCCACGCTCCATGGTTGCTAGCACGTGCATCAATGGTGATCACCTCACATTGCTTCTTGCTGGTGTCATCGAAGCAGGTGATGCGGAGCGCCTTGTACTCTCCAGTGGAGGAGACCCACCCCAACGCACACCTTGCCTGCCAACTAAAGCTCCAGTCACGCCCATCCATGTCGTGCTCGTACCTCAAGTTCCTGGCGCATTGCTCCGGCAATTGCAGAACAGCCCCAATGGCCGGGTTTAGCACGCAGAGGCAGTAGAGAGACGTGCGCGCGACGCAGATGAGTCCCAGGTGAGTGCGAATGCGAACCATGTCGAGGTGATGGTCTTGGCTTCTCGGCATCCTCCTGACGATCTCGCCGGACAGATCCACGATCTCGACGCTGTAGGCATGGTCCTCCTTGCCGCGGTAGGCGAAGGCGAGGAGCGGCGTGGCGGGCCCTGTGCGCGGCGATGAAGGCCCGGTCGTAGGTGAGGGACCGCCAGGAGCGGCAGACGGCGCGGAGGCGGCAGAGGACCTTGGATGAGAGCCGCAGCAGGACATCGTTTAGTAGGTCCAGGGGCAGATCGCCGGAGTTGGAGGCGGCGGCGCACAGCTTCTGCGACGCCATCGCTGCCATCGAGGGTTTGGTCAGCAAGGGCATGAAATTGAAATCCAAAGTGGAGAAGGTAGAAGGGGTTTTACCGGGAGTAGCAAGTGGAGCGCTCTCGCCGGAGCAAGGGGGCTCGGCCGCAGGTGACGGTCGCCGGCGGATCAGCGGAGCAGGCAAGCTCGGATGGAGGTGACGGTCACCGCCGCCACGGCTGCCGCGACTGGAGATCCGCAGCGTGGAGGGTAAAAGCCTTCTGGGACCCAAGGCAAACAAGACTTTGGGCTTCCCTTTCCAGCCCATAGAGGGCCCATCATCCTCCTCCCCCTTCATGTTTCTACCGAGCCATGCGGCCATGCCCCGCCGCTGGCCGCCGCCTCCTCCACCTCCCCGATCGGCGGCTGCCATGCCGTCCGCCAACCCTCTGCTGCCGCCCTTTCACTCCACCTTCCCCTAACCTCTCCGATGTGACGGTCGATTACTCCCAACCTTCTATACTAAGCCCGATGACCCTTGGAGCACTCGTATCCTGGCAACCCTAGAGACCTAGTCTTCATCGCCGGTCTCGACCACCACCTTGTCTAGTGGCGACCTCGCCGCCAGCTGCTTCTCCCCGCCTCCCGCTCCCCGGTTTTATTACACGAGGTAAATGAAAAAAATTAAGATAAAAAGGAAAAGAAAAAATCATTATAGCAGCATAATTAGAGCATTTACTACATGTATAAAATAATTAGAGGGCAGAAAATCTACGTTATATATGATAAGACGAAAGAAATAAGTTTAGCGGTACATATATATAGTCTCGTTGAAGAATATGCCAGCTTTTCTTGGATACACGCTATTATGTTCTAAATTATAGTTCACTTTAGTTATATTATAAGGTCAGCATCATCTCTAACATTGATTAAGTTTATAGGGAAAAACACTAGTATCTACAACATCATATTAGATTTATTAAATCCACCGAAATATGTATCAATTACTTGATGTTGTGGATATTGCTATATTTTTTATAAGTTTGATGAAAGTTAGATCTAGAAATTTGACTAAATAAAGAGTTAAAATGAACTATAATTTAAAAGAAGAGTATGGGCAAAGAACACAAGATCCGAGCAAGAAAAGAAAAGTATGGGCCAAGCAAGATATATGAGAAATGGTAACAAATATTTTGGCCGGCAAATGATGTTAAATGAAAAGGTTATCGATTAAAAGTTATCTCATCGAGCTCTAAGGTTTAATATAAAGTTTGTCTTTATCCAATACTAGTAAAAGGTATGATATATATTTTCCTTACAAAAGGTGGTTTACTTCTCTGTTAGGCTACATTATTAAATAACCACTAATAGAAAACCAATTTTTATTTGCGGTTGCTCATGTGGCGCTTGTTCTCATTGAAGGGTGTAAAATAGACTTTTCCCCAATAGAAATAACCCTATTTTTTTATGTGTTGCTTATGGCCCTGCCAGTAAACATTTTTAGACGCCGTTGACATTAATGACAACTAGTAAAAAAAAGACATCGGTACAAATGCTTTTTTAATAATGCGATCATGTGTATGGCTGCGCTCATATATACTATATATGAACTGATCGTGCCATTATTAGTTGAAATGTAGCACGATTGGCCAGGAAACGAGGAGCTTGGACGTACTATATAGCGAGCAACTTTACTGTGAAGGAGTTATATCTTTGAATCACATCAAATCAATTTTTGTACTGCATTTCCAACACCGTGTCTCTTGAAATTCGTCAGAAGCAACAAATGGTTTGGTCACTGTTCCAGAAGAGCTTAGATACGACCCGTTTGATCATTATTCGTGGTCCTGAACGATGAGACAGACCTTCCTGGTTCCTGGTTCGACCGCGTGCACATTGTTTTTGGTTCACAAAGTGTTAGGGAATGTTGTAGGATCGTGGTGAATTTAACATTTATCACGATAATTAAGGATTAGTGTGAGACTTTGTTTCTTTTATTTGAAATACTTCCTCCATTCAGAAATGACATGGATATTTAGATCAGGGAAAAGACAAACAAAATAGATTTTGACTCTTAATTTCTATTAGAATATGTCTTCAATTTCTAGAAAATCAATGCCATCCTAAAGGGATTAGGGACATAAATCTATTGATGCAAGTTTTAGGTCCTAATCTTACATATAGTTGGACTAATTCTTGGTCAAACTTTGTATAATTTATTTTTCATTGTTGATAATAACCCTATCATTTCTGAAAGAAGTAGGGTTTTTTTTATTGACGAAAAGACCATTCTATGATTTGTCGCCTCTCTGGAATCTTCACCGAGTCCTGGAGAGTTCCAGTGAGTTGCGTCTAGAATTACGTTTGGCTGACGACAAAAAACAAGGGTCAATGCATTGCAGGTCAAGTCAAACAACAGTATGCGTTGCAGTACCACACCTGGATTGGAAGCACTGACCGAATTGTGCATGGAGAAATAATAAATAGAGACAGGCAGACAGCAATAGAAAGTTAGGTTAATTTGTCGATCGGTTGCCGGTTCAACAAGAAAGATCAATTTTATTTGTGCCACCTCACGCTTAAGTTCATCGGATTATTCTTCGTAGTCCAAACTATACATCATTTTAGTCTTGTTCTGAGCTAACTTGGATCAATTTATAGAAAAAATATCTACATTATTAAGTTTTTTATAAAATCCCCATGAAATATCACTACGAAACCACTTTTAGTACCGACCGGTTACTACTGCACAGAACCACATTTGTGCCACCGCGAAAACCTTATTCGTACCGGGGATCGGACCGGTGACATCTAAAGTTTGCCAATTATGACTTGAGATCAACAAACAATAATGGAGACTTTCAATCATGAAGACAAACATATGAAATGAATTATATATCCATCAGAACCATGAGTAGGACATGTGCGTTGTTATGAACGAATTGCGCACACAATAGATTAATAATTTGAGTACTAAATTAATTCACTAGTTCATCAACTAAATTAATAACTTATGCAAGTTCTACAACAGAATGAACTAACCAAACTAGATCATCAACTGAATTAAACAAGATCATAACTAATTAGAGAACAACATTGCTAAAGGGGTCAAATGGAAAATCCATTAATAACTGAACAACCGGCGCTTACTTCACCGATGTACGCGGCATGGCGCCAGGCTTTACACCACCAGTACTGGTATGCCTGCACCACCTTCGCCGTCACCATCACAGAGTCCGGCAAGGCTGTGGTCGAAGGGGAGGCAACGACGGTGATGGGTGAGGTCGTGCTGGATCTAGGTCCATGCTCGGGCCACCGTCGCCACCTCAGCAGCAGAGCCGCAGGCATGAACCTGCAACGCGGTGCGGACCTCCATGGCCTCCTTCGCCGCATCGGCTACGGCTCGGATGGTGTCCGCGAGGGCATTCCGCGCCTCCGCCGCCGGCCTGGACCAGATAGGCGAATGTTAGAGTGCGCAGCAGATTCCGGCCCAGCCCGCTATCCCCCATGAGTCGGCACCCCATCAAGTCTAGGTCCACTGGAGCCCACAACAGCCAAGGCCTCGGGCCTAACTTAACCCAAAAGACTAGTCTGATAGGTGAGGACTGCCCCTCCTTATATGTTGTGCTCTCCCACCATCAATTTTCGATGTGGGACTAAACCTAAGAACCTCTCTCGTCACACATCGGGCCCAACTCTTGGATCACACAACTCATGTGATCTCCTGGAAGACGTTATCCCAGGCCCCGAGTCCAACTCTCCAATCACACACAACCTGTGTGACCCTCTGAAGACGTTCACAGGCAACCCCGTCACCATGTGACCCCGGGAGATATTCCAGATTTTCGACTATTGGCTCTGATACCATTTATTAGAGTGCGCAGTGGAATCCGGCCCAGTCCGCTATCCCCATGAGCCGGCACCCCATCAAGCACAGGTCCACTGGAGCCCACAACAGCCAAGGCCTCGGGCCTAACTCAACCCGAAAGACTAGTCTGATAGGTGAGGACTGTCCTTCCTTATATGGTGTGCTCTTCCACCATGTGGACTAAACCTAACATCGAAGCGTGCGGCCTCCATGGTCACAAACCGCAGTGCCACTGCCCTCACCGAGTCATAGGAGAAGGTGCTCGTGGAGGCTGAGGAGCTTGGGAAAAATAAGGAGGTAATGGATCTGGCGTCGGAGGATATTGGGAAGGCTAATGCACTCTAAGGGCGGCAGTGTGGCTAA
>CM014271.1:75853063-75864806 GCA_004135705.1 Alloteropsis semialata | reverse complement strand
GCCCGAGTGCCAACTCGCAGACACTCGGCAAATAGGCTCTTTGCCGAGTGCTGCTCCGCGGGCACTCGGCAAACAGGCCTTCAAAATTTGAAAATATAGGAAATTTCGATTTTTGGTGCAACGAATATTGAAAAAAACATGTCAACTCCACTGTACAATGCATATCTCATCATTGTAGAACAAAAGAACCATTATTTTATGTCATTATTCAACAAAATCCATTTATATCATTTTAGTTTCAATATACGTAATAAAAAAATTATAAAATCTGAAATGGATCCAAAAATTTACCAAAACTTGACACGATACATTTTAGGTAGTATATTGCCATTACAAAAAGTTAGGAAGTGAAACTTGAATTGTCATGTCACTCTGTGTCCAAATCATGAACGATCTATTAGAACTCAACGAAACTTCTTCGGAGATGTTCCGGTTGCAAGCATCGTATGTGAAAACTTTTGCAGAAGCTTCTATATTTTTTTACCGCAGCCTCCACATAAGATATCATGAGCTCTCGACAAATCTCAGGATTTTCGGAGTTCATTAGAATTTTTTATAATTAAAAAACAATCCTACCACACGTACATCGTCGTGTTTCAAAAATATCATTTGCCAAATTGACTTATTTCTCATTGATATTGTCTAAATAAGGAGTTAGTAACATGAATATCATTTTTGCAATCACTCTGTTCCAAGATTTCAAACACCTGTAGTTCAAATTTTGAATTAAACAAAAAATTCAATTTAATGAAACAAAATCATTGAATATAGTAAACGAGCCGAAAAAAATCCTAAATTGCAACATAGGGTACACTGTATCATACTTGAATCAACAAAAAAGGATTGGAAGCATTTACATGAAATATGGAGCCACGATTTGCCGAGTGCCAGATAAAACACTCGGCAAAAGGGATCTTTGCCGAGTGCTAAACCTAGGGCACTCGGCAAAGTCCCCGACCGTTAGCCGCCGTCCAGACAGCGTGACGGCGGCTGCCTGACAAGTGGGGACGGGCAGACGTTTGCCGAGTGCTCTAGGTCTGGCACTCGGCAAACAGGTGGACCGTTAGCCGCCGTCCGGACCGCGCGACGGCGGCGGCCTGGCAGGTGGGCCATGTTGCGCTTTGCCGAGTGCCTGGTTGCGGGCACTCGGCAAAGCCGTGTTTGCCGTGTGCTCCGGGTTTGACACTCGGCAAAGCATGTGTTTGCCGAGTGTAAACTTGTCGCCGAGTGTGTTGTTTCCTACACCCGGCATATCCCGTATTTGCCGAGTGCCCGAAATTTTGCACTCGGCGAAGCGTTAGGCACTCGGCAAATGCGGGGTTTCCCGTAGTGCGCTGCATCACCATTTAATTTTGGTTCAATTGATCTTTGTCAAACCGTTCCCTTTTAACTAGTGCCCAAAAAACAAAGCTGTCCTTTTAGTTCAAAGCAAAATACCTCACCAAACAATTCATTAGCACCACAAAAGGCTTCCTACATATGTACAAACAGTTATATACATTCCCTCAGTGGCCACGACGGTAGACCATGTGCTTCTTCTCGGATCATATGCTCTCACAAAACATTCAACACCAATCCACATGACGATCCTCCCATCATCTAAAACAACCAGTGGGTACAAACTTCTAAGATGCACCCAATCTTGCGCACATTGCAAGGAGTATTGTTTGCTCCAAATACAACTGTCTATGTCATCTAAAAACCAAAGATCCATTGAATAATCTTGGCGCTTCAAATGCACTATTACCAAGCTTCCACTCAACTCGGTTAACCGGAGATATCTCCTATGCTTTTTGTATGAGCGCTTGTTATCGTCTCCGATGCTAAGGAGGCTACTTATTAGCGGCCCTCGGAGTGGTTTCGGCTTCCACTCCTCTAGTGCCAAATCAAAGGAAGCTATGCTATCAGGCCCGAGGTTAGCGGAGAAATTAGTGTAGAACCAATGCATCAAGAAGTAGGCGACTCCACCGACGATCGCACTATTCTCGGCAGCCGGATCAATGGGTACCGCCGGACATGGCGCCACTCTCCACCTTCCTCCATTGCCACCGTTGAGCGTTATGACATAGCATGGTTGGAAATAGCCCTGGTTGGTATTGGTATCTCCATGCAATTGGAAGCGGAGCACCTTGTACTCTCCAGTGGAGGGGACGTAGCCGACTATAGACGGGAAGCTGAATTGGTCGTTCTCCATGAACTCCGGCAAGGTTAAGAGTTGATGCCGACCTATATCTAGCACGAAGCTTGTGCCATCCAATGCTGAGGCACAAACCACATCAAGTTGTGTGGCCAGATCGAAGCACTCCGAGGGGACGGGTGCCCGCCTGATGATGTTGCCGTGCAAGTCGACGACGTGGATCTCGTTCACGCCCTTTTGGATGCCGACAAAGAGCGGGTGGCGACATGTGTGGGCTTGGACGAAGATCGGGTCCGAGGTGAGGCGCCGCCATGACCGGCAGACGAGACGGAGGCGGCAGAGCGTTTTGGCCGGGAGGCGGAGCAGGACGTCGACAAGCACGTCGGTGGGCAGCACGCCGTCGTTGGCAAGGGAAGCGTCGGCGCCCACCTTGCCTCGATTGCGTTTTGGTGCGAGTGCCAAATCCATCGCCGAGTTTTCTGGCTTGGTACGTGCTAGCTTCACGTACGAGACCAGGGTGCGACTTCTTGGAGCTGGACAATGGGGTCTGGAACTACTCCAGATCATGTAGCCATGTAGGTCAGGAGGGTTACCAACAAGTCAACAACATGGACTCTAACCGTAGTATCACATGGGCTACATCATCAACTCGTCGTGGGCTCACATGGGCCGTAATGGGTCGCCTCCGGGCTGTCCGATCTCCTGCTCAAAAAAAAAAAAAAAAACACTCTGGGCCGATCAGCGGCTCAGTAGCATTAGCTTGTGAAGCCAGCACGAAGCGATGTGAAGTGATCACCATTACCGGTGGTAGCAACCATGGAGCTAGTGTGGAGGAGAATGGGTGACCCTCCAGGCCTAGCTTATCTGTACAGATTAAATGACGGAACCAAACATGGTTGTGGGTGAGATGGTGCAATTCTTTTGATAGAATTTTGTGTGCCAAGTGTCGACGGCTCCAAATGAGCCTGGCAGCATAGCTTCGTTCAATCTTGAGACTAACCTAGGAGTGGAAGTACTCATATCTGCATCTTGATGGACAATTATCATTATATATATATATAGCTGCTTAATTGGACGGTTGGACTTATGGTTTCTGTCAGATTAAAAATTACAGATTCAGGGATCCAAACAGTCACTATATACTTATTGCTGCCCAGATTATTAATATCCAGATTTTTATAACGCGTATATCTGATCTATTGTACATATTTGTATAATCTCTTTCCCATCCAAACAAGCTCTTAGATTTGAATGAACAGTGTACTTGTTACTCCAAAATGAATGTTGTGTTTGTAATACTGTCGCCTAGTTGAAAAACGACCTTTTAGTACCATTCTGGTCCAAACCCCCCTTTAGTACCCGAATAACCCCCTATATAACAATTGCTCTGACATGATACACTGATATTTATGATCCAATTACAAAATACTAGTTGATGTTCCAATCCACTAGGAAAAGTATTTTCAACATTTTTCGTCACTATATTGCACTTCCAACTTTCATACGACAATAATAAAATGGAGGGTATGATAGACGATATAGTGAAACTAGGGATAGCACAAAGAACCACAATATTATGGAGGCGGTCTACTTTTAGGATTATTCTTATCGCTGTGTTACAATATAATCTGCCGGGGGTTCCGATATAGAGCTGACTCAAACTAACAACCAGCTGCTAACTTATATAATGGCTAAGGCAATCCGAACCAACCAACCAAAACATGATACAAACTAGCAGACTAATCCTATCTCTTCCACATGATTTGCTCCTGGTCCAGGCTCAGGCTCAGGCCCATGTGCATAACATAGAAGGAGAATGCATGGTGTGCTACACGGAGAAGCTCATGAGTCATGAGTCAACAGTGAGCACCGAAGGCTTTGGACACAAGAGGCTTCCTTGATGCATGCCAACGGCAAAAAAATCTCCTAGCGTGGCCAGATCATCCCATGTGTTTGTTCTTGGATCATATGTCATCAGGGTTTGTTCCCTGTCCACAGCGAAAACTATCATGCCATCATCTAACACATGTAGCGGGGGTAGCAAAATCCGTCATCCTCTTCCCACGGGCGCGTGTACCGCGACGAGTATCGCTTGGCCCATTGGCCGTTCACAGTGTCCTCCAAGAACCAGAGATCCGTCGAGTAATGATCTGGATCACCACATGTGTTGCAATGGACCATGGCCAGCTGCCCCTTCAACTCAGCTAAGTAGAAGTGTTCTCTGTGCTCTTCGAAGTAGAGCATGTCATCGTCAGCAGCAAGAAGGCTACTGACCGGTCCCTTGACTGTTGCATGGCGCCACTCCTCGGTGGCCATGTCGAACGAGGCTACCGCATCGGGCTCATCGCCGGAATTCAACAAGAAGTAGACGACTCCACCGACGACAACCCTGTCCCTGGACGACGTCGAGACGTCGGGTGGCGATTTCGCCTTCTTCCACCTCTCATCCTTGTGGAGCGTCATGACATCACAACCATGAACGATGACACTGTTGTTGGTTGCCAGACGATAGTCGTAGAAACGAAGCACCTTGTACTCTCCGGTAGAAGGGACCCACCCAATGATGCAAATAGGCGAGTAGATATTGCCCGTGCTGAGATGCTGGTTCTCCATCGGCATGTCCCTAGGCAGAACAGTGACAACGCCGGTGGCCGAGTTGATGGCCACGCAGGTTCGCCCCATGGGATCCGAGACGCAGACCATGTCGAGCTGCGAGCTGATTTCGAGCGGCCAGGTGAGCTTGCAGGCGCCGGCGGCGGTCCCTAGCGTTTTGACTGTGTTGCCGGACAGGTCCAGGAACTCGACGTCGGAGCAATATTCGAGGCCGACGACGAGAGGGCCTGAATGTTCTCGTGCCCCAGGGGGTACGTACCCACCCTGTTATCTACCGTCCAAACCTGCATCAAGATTCACACACTACCCCCACTGCATCAAGATTCGCACACCCCCCTGAATGAAGATCCTGGCCGTCCAAAACAGGGTGGGTACGTACCCCCCTGGGGCACGAGAACCGTTTTGGACGAGAGGGTGGCGCAACGAGTGGGCCTCGGCGAAGATAGGGTCGTAGGTGAGCGAGCGCCATGGCCGGCAGACGGCGCGGAGGCGGCAGAGTTCGTCGGCCGGGAGGCGGACAAGGATGTTGGACAGGATCTTCTCTGGCAGCAAACGGTAGTCGCGGCCGCTGGCGAGAGGAGCGGCATCAGGGTCGGATGGATTCTTCGTCCTTCCAGGTGGCGGCTCCATTGCTGATGTCTCAAGTTCGTGCAAGATGCTAGGGTTGGCCGTGACTTTATGGGCATGTTTGGATGGGGGCCTGAGCCAGGCAAGCTGCTTCCAGGCAGTGATCTTGACCTCAGGCCAACGAAATCGACCGCCTGGATGTGTTGCCTGGCCCAGGCAGGTTTCTCAGGTCCTCATCCAAAGAAGCCCTATATGTGTGGATCCCTGGCTCTGACGGGCTCCGTTGTTGGACCGGGCTCTAGATAAAGTGACAAACTTAGTAGGCCCATCTGCTAACAACGCATCCAAAAACTCATTTCGGCCCACTGTTCATGCAACCCAGCACAAGTCTAAGGAAAACTTTTTTTTTTCCTACGGTGCGCCGGTATACCATGCTACCCGTTTCTTTTGTTGAAACAAACTCTAGTTAAAACTTGTTAGTAGGGCCAATTACCAAATTTAGCTGTATATAAGCTAGCATGGGGTGACTGCTCCTGTAATCCCAATTACTGCAGTAATATACATCAATTATCAATGAATTTAGATATATCTTGCAGTGTGGAAAACGCTCCTAAACTATATGAGACACTTGGACCTGCTAGTATGCATCTAGTCATTGCATATGTTTTTATCCAGTTATAAAATATACATTAATTTGTTCTCTTTTAATCAAGGTGACTTGATTCAGTGGAAGACATAATCAATCATATCCTCTTCCCTGGTAAAATTAATGAAATATTTGCATATCTTTTAGTTCTAGCAAAAATAAGTTCAACACCACTATGACATCTTCGTCAGTAAAGTGTTTGTTTTTCTCAAGCGGCTAATGGTTTTAAGCATTTACAAGATGCCATGTGACATCATATATAACGAAGAGAATGCGTTAAACTGTAAACTTCATAATAAATGACATGTTACAAGCAATAAGAGTTGGCAAAACAATATTACCGCAAAATACACTGAGCACAACTAACCAATTCATGAACACAAAAAGTTTCCTACACATGTAGCAACAGCTACATACTTTTCCCCTGTGACCATGGCAGTGGCCTACTTGTTCTTGGATCATATGTCCTCATGGCCCGTTCGAAATCCATCCACGCGACGATCCTCCCATCCTCTAAAACCGCTAGCGGGTAAAGGAATCTACAGTGCACCACATCCCCTACACATTGCAAGGAGTATCGTTTGCTCCAAGTGCCCTTGATTAGGTCCACCATAAACCAGATATCAACCAAGCTTTGTTCATACTTGCTATGGACTATGGCCAGGCTGCCTCGCAACTCCGTCAACCGGAACCGGAGTCTACTCTCCCTGTACCCAAGCTTGTTTCATGCCATGGTGGTGATGAGGCTGCTCACCGGTCCCCGGATAGTTTTCGGCTCCCACTCCTCTTTCTGCAGGTCGAACGAGGCTATGTCGTATGGCTCCAAGGCATCATGGTTGTGGTTATGATTCTGGTACGGATCCAACAAGAAGTAGGCAACTCCGCCGACGACCGCCCTGTGCCTAAACCTCGGGTCAACAGGTGCCGCAAGACATGGCCTGACTGATCTCCACCTTCTGTCGTTGCCGTCATTGAGTGTTGTTACATAGCTTCTTTGCACGGACCGCTGGTTCTCAAAGCGATCCGCAATGCGGATAACCTTGTACTCTCTAGTGGAGGGGACGTGGACTAGTATAGATGAAGAAGAATGATGAAAACCTACACACTCTGGCAAGGTGATAGGCTTCGACGGCGGCGGTGGCCGCCTTTCGGAGCACGCAACTTGGCTCATTGTACCGTGAGACACAGATTGTATCAAGATGTGTGCTCACATCGTCGTGGATGGAGCTAATTGGGCCGGCAATGGGTATCCTTTTCATGATGTTGCCGGACAAGTCGGTGATGTGGATCTCATACCTGGTACTGTGGAGGCCAGCAATAAGAAGGTTGCGAGATGAGTGTGCTTTGGCGAAGGACTTCGGAGGTGAGCGACCGCCATGACCGGCAGACGAGGTGGAAGTGGCAGAGCACTTTGACAGGGAGGCGCAGAAAAACCTCGTATAGGATGTCTCTGGGCAGCACGATGGGAATAGCAGAGGCTGCATGGAGGCTATCTGCCTTGTCGATCTTTCCGGGCACCAAACCCATCGCTGATATATTTCTGTAAATTTCTGTAAATTACAATTGAAGAGTGCAGGACTGCAGGTTCCATATGTACATATATATAGAGAGCTGCACGGGCTGACCGATTTAAGTAGATGCCGTACTAGGATGTGTCCAGGACTCTCGCTCAAGTCACATTGCCTAATTGGACCGAGCAAGCATCTAGGAGTTGGATGCATGGTCTAATCGGACTGGTTGGGGACTCGTGAGTAACGTAAATTCGTGGTTATTTTGGACGCGAGAAATCTAATCCACCGTTGGATCGCCGTGGAGTCTGCATGACGCACGTATATCTGCAAGTTAATGATCTCATCTGGGAAGCTAATTGATGAACGGGACTTGGAAAATATATATTGACCTCCTCCATGGTCGACACACAAGAACACGCTCTTGGCTCACTGCAAGCTTCCAATCCTTCTGCTACCATTGCCCACCAATTTCCATCCAATCCAATGTCTCCTATTTTATAAAAGAGCCTCAAATTGAAACGGACTTGAATAGAACTCTTGATCGGCTAGAATTGCTATATGTTTCTACTGCGAACTCATTGTTGTCTTTCTTGGAAATACTACTGCGAACTCATTGTTGTCTGTCTTGGAAATAATCTGCTCGAGTCCATATCATGGGCTTGTCAAATCTAAACAAGGAAAGGCTTCTCACCACTAAGTTGAGACTTTGGCCATGTTATTTGTAGGCTGTCCAAAGCACGACATTTTAGAACGCCGTAAAGCACGTCATGTCACGATAAAATTTGGGTCATGCTAACACAGATCAGAAAAGTGGAGGTCAATTATACTTCAGGGACCATTCACTACTACAGAATGATTTTGGCTGGCGGTTCATAACCCATTTTTGAAAAGTGGTGCTGTTTAAGCGGCAGCCGGTTTTGAACAAAATAATTTAGTGGAAATCAGCGCCCCACTACTAGAAAAATGGCCTTTAGTCCCGTCTGAGAACTAGTCCCGGTTAAACCGGGACTAGGCATCCATGACTAAAGGGGACCATCTTTAGTCCCGGGTGTATAATTAACCGGGACCAATAGTGTTGGTTCCGAATTAAAAAAATAGGCACTGTGCCGGCCAGGCCGCCACTGCCCACGGGTCCACCAGCGCATACTTCCCGTTCCCATTACCCTCCCAATCCCCCACCCGTTCCCTCGTGGTGCATCTGTTCCACTTGACCAAACATTCAAAGAATAATCACAAAATATTGAATCGGTCCATCTCACAAATTATTCAAAGAATCGATTACAAAATCAGTACTAAATAGATCGATACCACAAATCATTTAAAGAATCCATCACAAGATGTATACAATCCATCGATCCCACTGTCATCTCCATTTTCAGAAAAGTAAGAAAAGAAAAAGAAAAAAAATCACCACATGCCTCCGGAGACGAATCCCGTGGCTCCGTGGTGGCTGCCGGCGCGCTCCCGCGATGGCGGTTCGGGATCCTCCGCTACATTCGTTTCTGCAAGAGGATAAGGGACAGAGAGAGAGATGAGGTAGATAAATGAGAGGGGTAGAGAGATAAGGGAGAGGCCGACCAAGGAAAATTTCTAGAAGTGTGTGGGACATGCCATCGTTTTTGTCTCGAGCGGTTGTTTTTTCCGGGAGAAACTCACCCTTTGGTCCCAATGGTTTCTCTGACCCGGGACTAAAGGGTACGTGTCCCCTTCATTAGTCCCGGGTGGAGCCACCGCCCAAGAATAAAGGCCCCTCACTCCCTAGGAGTTGGAACCGGGACTAATGCCCACATTAGTTCCGTGCCCAAAGTTAGTCAGGACAAATATTATGATCCGATGACCCTTTCTCTACTAGTAGCAGCTCGGTCATGTCCATAGCAAGTATGGAGATTGCTTTGTTGGTATCTGGTTTTTGGTGGACCTGGGCATGGGTAATTGAGCAAACGGTACTCCTTGCAATGTGCATGGGACGCATTAGACTGTAGATTCCTTTACCCACTATCTGTTTTGGAGGATGGGAGGATCGTCACATGGATGGATCTCGATCGAATAGGCCATTAGGAAATATGACCCAAGAACAAGTGCATGGGCTACTGCCATGGTCACAGTGTAAAAGTGTGTAGCCATTTGTTCGTATGTAGGAAGCCTTTTGTCTTCATAAATTGGTTTTAGTGGTGATGTATTTTGTGATAATATTGTTTAGTCAAAACTTACTGCCTGTAACCTGTCATTTTAGGAAGTTTACAGTTTAACTCAGTCTCTTCTTTGTTATATGATGTCACATGGCGTCTTGTAAATGTTTAAAACCATTTCCTGGCTGAGAAAACTTGGCTCAATCCAATTGCATGCGCTTTCTTTCGATTCCCTTTGGGTTTGAATTCACATCACTATACACATCAACATATATAAAATTAATACACTATAAAGAATCACATATGCTCCAAACCTTAAATGCCGTCAATAACCAAATCTTCTTGAAGACCATATGCTCTCTTCAAGCTGTCTTTCTCCATCTGCGTACCATGCGTGATCTCTCCATGATAGGTACCTAGAGAAGAGCATTAATGTTCTTTGGAGAAAAGCGGTGAAAGGTATAGTGTCTAAAAGAGAGCAATGACTAGGTGATAAAAAAGTGCAGAGGATTGCTAATTTTTGTACAAGGCATCATGGTTCATTTTGTGGGATAAAAAAACATGGGTCAAAAACATCACCAATTTAAAAAATATCTATAATGTATAACAAACACTGCTACAGAAAACTCGTCAATGCCGGTTCCAAACCCCTCTTCACCATCGGTTTTGGCCACTGATGGAAACTTTTGCCATCACGGCCGGTTATCCAACCGGCGGTGATGTCGATATATAAAAAAAAAAATCAGCCGGTCGACCGCCGCCGCCACCCACGCCCACATGCCCGGCCTCGCACTCGCCGTGCCACCATCGCTCGCAGCGGCCGCTGGCCATGAGCTCGCAGCTGTCAGGCCCTGCTCGCCTAGCCACGTGCTCGCCGCTGTCGGGCCATGCAGCCCCCGCACCGCCGCTGCAGCCCCAATAATGTGGTGTGTTTGGTAGGTAGTACAATATTGCTTTCCGCAATGGGCCCTAGTTATTGAATTATGTCAATCATGCTAACACAATGAAAGAAGGGCGTGTTTGGTTCCCGGCCATATCCTGCCACAGCAACAGTGCTCACGCCCCACTACAGTGATGCCATGCTACAGTCAACAGCGAAAGCAACAGCTGCTGTGGCGTTCATTTTTTCCGCCACGGTCTGTGGCTCGCCACGGTGTGGCGTGGCGGGGCTCGGCAGGGAACCAAGCAGGCCCGAAGTCAAAGAACATGGGTGGCCACACTCACTACCGGAAAACGTGAGTTTGCCGTGTGCCCGAGAATTTGCCGTGAGCCGTTTATCGGGCACACGGCAAAGATACTCTTTGCCGTGCGTCTGAGCATTGGCACACGGCAAACAAACGACACACGGCAAAGAGCCCATTTGCCGTGTGCCCTTGAGCAGACACACGGCAAATCACACTTTGCCGTGTGTCGTCTAGTAGGCACACGGCAAAGGACCTGTACCCGGCCGGTCCCGCCAACGTCCGGGAACGGCGGTTGACGGCCGTCATGGTTTGCCGTGTGCCGTGGGACGGCACACGGCAAAGAATACATTTTACCGTGTGCCGCTACGAGACACACGGCAAAGGTACCGATTTGCCGTGGGCTAAAGCCGAGCACACGGCAATGACGTCCCTTTGCCGTGAGCCTTTGGTTTGCACACGGCAAAGTCAATAAAAAAACCTCATTTCACCTCCTAACTTTTTCTCCTCTCCACATGCATTGTTAGGTACTCCATGTTTGAGTTTGGTACATTTCTTGATCTATTTGCTATATAAAAGAAATTTATTTTATTCAAAAGATTTTTTTCATATTAGTCATATTTGAACTGCAAGTGCATGAAACAATAGAATAAATTGAATGGAAAAATGATATTCTTGATATTGAGTCAAGTGTAAGGACATATTCAGTTGTTGAAACGAAAAATTGAAATTCGGATTCACATGACATTACCAGGAACGTGGGGGCTAATAGTATTTAAATTATATAAAATTCATTTGTTGTCTGAAAATTATGAGATTTGTCAATATCTCATGCTATCATATGTGAAGTCTGTGGTAAAAAGTTGAGTAGGTTTCGGACACGTTGTTACGTACGATGCTTACAAACTGAATCTTCCGAGATGAAGTTTCATAGATAAGAGAAGGGATGTAGTTAGGTT
>CM014271.1:75817888-75844941 GCA_004135705.1 Alloteropsis semialata | reverse complement strand
CTCCACGCCGGCGCGCCCTCCACGCCGGCCCCGGCCCCCCTCCTCGACGCCGGCCCCGCCCCCCCGTGCACGCCGGCCGGCCCCTGTGTATGTGTGTGCGCCGCGTCGCGCGAGTCAGCCGAGCGAGGCTGACGTCAGCCCCTGCTCGGCTGATGTCACCTTTTTTTAATTAATTATGTATTGTAAATTGTTGGAAATTGTTTAGAAATTGTTTAGAAATTATTTAGAAATGTGTTGGAAATGTGTTGGAAATTGTTTAGAAATTATTGATTCCATTGACTATGAAATATGTTAGAAATTGTTTAGAAATTTCCATTGACTCTCATTCTATGTAATTTCCATTGATGATTATATAGGAAATTGTTTAGAAATGATTATTAGAAAATGTTTAGAAATAATTATTAGTGTAAATGAAAATGATTATTAGAAATGTTTAGAAATGATTATTAGTGTATTAGAAATGTTTAGAAATGATTATTAGAAATGTTTAGAAATGATTATTAGAAAATGTATTGGAAATTGTTAGAAATTATTTAGAAATTATTTAGAAATGTGTTGGAAATTGTTTAGAAATTATTGATTCCATTGACTATGAAATATGTTAGAAATTGTTTAGAAATTTCCATTGACTCTCATTCTATGTAATTTCCATTGATGATTATATAGGAAATTGTTTAGATATAATTTGATCGAATTAGATATAATTTGATATAATTTGATAGAATTTCATACAATTTTAGAAATTACTTTGTAATTGGTTGAATTTGATATAATTTGATATAATTAGATGGAAATTCATCGAATTTGATTGAAATTCATAAAATAAGATATAATTTCATAGAATTTCATACAATTTTAGAAATTACTTTGTAATTGGTTGAATTTGATATAATTTGATATAATTTGATGGAAATTCATCGAATTTGATTAAAATTCATCGAATAAGATATAATTTTATAGAATTTCATACAGTTTTAGAAATTACTTTGTAATTGGTTGAATTTGATATAATTTGATATAATTTGATATAATTTGATATAATTTGGTCGAATTTGGTAGAATTTGATAGAATTTGATTGAATTTGGTAGAATTTGATAGAATTTGGTTGAATTTGATAGGATTTGATAGGATTTGATAGAATTTGATATGATTTGATAGAATTTGATAGAATTTGATCAAATTTGATAGGATTTGATAGAATTTGATAGGATTTGATCGAATTTGGTAGAATTTGATAGAATTTGATCGAATTTGATCGAATTTGATATAATTGTTATTTGATGTATATTTGATAGACGGAAGATGAAATGAATATGACAAAAGAGGAAATAAACGTGTATATGATGGAAGAAATCGCAAAAGGCAGCGCACGTGCCACAAACCTTCTCGACGTCGACGAGGAGGCAGGTGGTGACGATGGCAGCCAATACCTGAATATGTCAGGTGATGGCATGGAAGAACCTGCCGCTGGAAGTGTTCGGGCCGAGGAGGTATATATGTATACATATTGTCAATATCGAATATATATATGTTCAAGCATGAAATCTTAATATATACATTTCTTTCTCGTACGTGTAGCCCTCAGGCTCACAGCCTTCTGGGTCCTCATCATCGAAGAAGACGAAACGTGGCCCGACCAAGAAGTTAGAGGGCAGACTTGTAATCACTGATGTGGCAGAAGATGGTCGGCCAGTTGCACCAGAGAAAGCTGCTATAAAGATGGCCAATCAGTGTGGTGTTCTAGTGAGAGACCACGTGCCCATCAGCCTGCAGAGGTGGAAACCCTGCGATGATGCTACATACGTGCCGCAATCAGAGAAAGAAATGCTATGGGCCAGTTTGCAAGAACATTTCGCGGTGCCTCAAGGTTCAGAGGCAAGAGTCAAAAATTGGGCTCTAAAGACGATGTGTACTTCATTTCAAACATGGAAGAAAAACATGTACAAGAAATATGCCGAGAAGAACCTGACACCCAACTTTGATGATTACCCAAAGCTGAGGGGTCATTGGGATTCCTTCGTGCAGTACAGGCGGTCGGAGTTAGGTGAAAAGAACTCGCGACAGAATAGGATCAATGTCGCGAAGAAACGATACTTCCACTCTCTTGGACCAACTGGCTATAAGAAGAAAATTCCTATCTGGGACAAGATGGAAGAAGATTTGGTTGCCAGGGGAATCACGCCGGCGACAATGCATTGGCCCGAGCGATCAAGGCATTGGTACTACGCTCATGGTGGCACTCTGGATCTTTCCGATGGGTCGCTTATATACAGCGATGAGGTAAAAGAGGCGGCCGCTGCTATCCTTAAGGTCCTTCAAGAGACAGCCGATGGGACATTCGTTCCCGACAGAGAAAACGACGAGCTAACAAGGGCTCTGGGGAACCTCGAACATCCCGGACGAGCTAGAGGTGTCGGCGTAGTCCCGTGGAAGGCTGCATTCCCTGCGGACAGTGACACATACAGGAGTCGAAGCCGCTCTAAGGCCGCACAAGAGAGAAGAGTGGAGAACTTGGAAAGAGAGCTTCGGGAGACAAAGGCCGGCATCCCAGACATGGTGTCTAGACAGCTACAGACATTGCTGAGCCAAGGGCAGGCGGTGCCAGGAATAGTACATGTACCAGCTGGTGGATCAGCTGATGGTGTTAGCCCGCCCTCCCAACGTCGCAGCAGTGTTGCTTCCACAGAGCTCCCACCTGCTGATGCCGGGGACGAGAGTGCTCGCTATCCAGTGGGCGAAATCACTCTGCGTACGCCATGTGAGCTTCATATACCAAGCCGGAACTTATCCACTAAGGTGGCTTACGGTATGGCTTATCCGGTGGAGCAAGGGCAGACCATTCATGGGGCACAGATTCCAAGTGGCTACTGCAAGGTGGGGGTCGAGCAGATTTGTGAAGGGTATGATGAATTGGAGCTCGACATCCCAGGTGGCGACGAAGAAAAGACGTTAGCGGATGCTGCCCACAGCAGTATCATTCTATGGAAGAAGCGTTACGTCAAATTTCGCAGTCAAGGGCCGTCAGCTACTCCACCCAGGGATCCCCCGCAGCCACCGTCACCTTCAAGAAGGGCCGAGGATGACCCAGAGCTGCCACCTCCAGGTCAGGATGATGCCGGCTCACACAGGTCTCCTCCTCCACCAGCACGGCATCCCCCAAAGCGCCAAGCTCCGCCCCCACGGCGAACTACTCGCCAGAAGCGCCAAACGGTGGACAAAGAGCCTACGACCGAAGAAGAAAGGTTGGCCGCCATAAGAAAGAAGTTACCCTACGACCAAACTGACGAGTAAACTGCTTTGGTGGTCGCAGCCCAGGTCAAAGAGCATTTCAAACCAGATGAGCCAGAGAAACCGGTGCCCATAGATCCGACAGCGAAGACATTTTTCAAAACAATGAGCGCGGCGAATCAGAAGAGATTCTTGCCCTCTGACTACGACCGCCAGCTTGCAAAGTCTTATGAGAAGCAGAAACAACAAGCCAGCAGTGGATCCTCGGTAAAGAAGGTGGCCACTCCTAAGAAGAAACAAGTCGGTCAGAGCTCGGCTAGGAGGACACAAGGGCAACAGGAATGTGACGACGAACAGCTTGCGTTGTTGTGCGAGCAAACAGGCCTCTCAGCGGCAGAACTTTTATCGGGCACGGGCGAAATTCCTAAGGCAACACCAGTGAAAATTTGGGAATTTGAATATGGCAAACCAATGCTGCCCCCAGATTCTTTGAAGTCCCTAACCACTCAAGCGTTCCGATTTCATGAGTGGTACATGAAGGCGTCCAAAAAGGGTAGACAGATGCTCAATGTTTTGATAAAAGACTGTGATTACTTCCGTGGGCATAGTCTCTTGATTTTGGATTTCAAGGATGTGTATGATTTGTACCGTCAAGATGCCATAGACCTCTCATTGATGAGCTGCTGGGTTGTGTAAGTTTCTTTCACTGATCTATTCTCGCAATACTTGCTTTCTTAATTATAATTTTCAACAATAACAATCTATTCTTGTCATGTAGGATGGAGATCCATACATGCCGCGAAAAATCGTATGATGATGTCGGTTTCATGGATCCATTGATGGTAAATGCCGTAACTGTAGCCAGTAAGCCACTAGAGACGGTGGACAACATATACTTGTACCTGGAGAGACAAAGAAGCAAGACTTACATTCTTTTGCCATACAATTTCCAGTGAGTACTTCTCTCTATGTATGTATAACTTTAAGACTTTGTTCTCAATACTTGTGCGTGTATTTATATATATATACAGCTTCCACTGGATACTGCTTGTGATAATCATAAACACCGGTGAAATTATTGTCATGGACTCACTGCGGAAAGAAAAAGAGGATTACCAAGCAGTTTTAGACTTGATTGACATGGCATGGACACGTTTCCGTGCGAAACAAAAAGGAAATTTCAAACAAAAACTGGATGTGAAGATGGACTTTCCGGTACGTGGCTGGTGTACCCGCATATCTCGTAAAATCACACTAATATATAGTTGTTACGTCTAACTTTATTCTTCTCCACTTTCAGTGTGCCAGACAGGAAGCAGGGACGAATCTATGCGGATACTACGTCTGCCAGTGGATCCATACCTTTGTTTCTCCCAAAAAAGCGACTCAAGAAGAACTCATGGTATGAATTAGATTATTAGTGTATATAGAAATTAGATTATTAGTGTATATGGAAAATAGATTATTAGTGTATATGGAAATTAGATTATTAGTATGGAAATATTAGTGTATATGGAAATTAGATTATTAGTGTATATGAAAATTAGATTATTAGTGTATATTGAAATAAGATTATTAGTGTATATGGAAATTAGGTTATTAGTGTATATGGAAATTAGATTATTAGTGTATATGGAAATAAGATTATTAGTGTATATGGAAATTAGATTATTAGTGTATATGGACATTAGATTATTAGTGTATATGGAAATATGATTATTAGTGTATATGGAAATATGATTATTAGTGTATATTTATTATGAATATATTTATTATACTTTGTTATTTCATGTATACTTTGTTAATTCATGTAAACTTTGTTATTTCATGTAAACTTTGTTACTTGGTTAGAAATGATTATTAGTTATTGATTATTGTTTAGAAATGATTATTAGTTATTGTTTTGAAATGATTATTAGTTATTGTTTAGAAATGAATGTGTTAGGAAATTTTATAATTACATGCAAAATTTATTTATTATATGAATGAATGATTATTAGTTACTTGTTTAGAAATGATTAAATGCAAAATTTATTTATTATATGAATGAATGTTGTCATTTGTGATTAATGCAGAGGATGTTTTACCATCAAGTGCTCACAATGAAACAAAAATCAAAAGCTATTGCGGACCAACTATTTGGATTCATTATGGACCAAGTTATAAGTCCACTGGGAGAGTACCACCATGACGGAACCGCTATCGCTCAATTGGACTCCCTTTCTGCTCCTTCTTCCAGTTCTGCTCATGAATTGTAAATAACTTTTAAATGCTCTAACTTTTGTATTGGCCGATCTCAAATGTTTATATGTGAATGTTCGAAAAAAATGCAATCAAAGTCGGGTCAAAATCAATTGACAATTGCGACGACTTCAATCTTATTGCGTGAAAGATCGTGTACGACATATGACATATGACGAGCAGACACGTAGACGCGTAGATTTGTATATAACTAACCCAAATATCAAACATTTAAAAAATAACCAAAACAGCCTTTGGTACCGGTTGGTAACACCAACCGGTACCAAAGGCCCTCCCCCGCATGCCTACGCGGGGGGGTCCTTTGGTACCGGTTGGTGTTACCAACCGGTACTAAAGGCTCCCTTTGGTACCGGTTCTAGACCCGGTACCAAAGGCCGCCCCCCTTTAGTCACGGTGTCGCGGTACCGGTTCCAGAACCGGTACCTATGAGGGTTACGAACCGTGACCGATAGCGCCTTCTCCGGTAGTGATGCCATGTCTTAAAGGCTCAACGGCGACCATGGAAGGTGGAGGTTCTGAGAGAGCATATGATCCAAGAACAAGTACCTGGGCTACGGTCATGTGCAGCCGGAGGATGTACGCTGCTGTTGGTACATATGTTTTGTTGTGCTCATGAACTGGTTGGTGAGATATTTGGAATAATTTTCCATAGATATTTACCACTTGTACTCTGTCAAATTATAAATTTTTGTAAGAAAATAAAGGAAAATCAACAATAGATCTCTCTTTATGAAGGCATACGCTTTGCCTTCTTTCTCAATAAGCAAATGTTTAAATTTATGCACCTGGTATTCCACCAATTTAAAACATTATATCTAGCTCAGAAAACCTAACAATCCCAACCTGCCCGCTCATAGATCTGGCACAGGTGACTGCCAAGTCAAAGCCCCTTTGGTAGAGCTTTTGTTGGCTCAGTTTTACCATTTTTTGCGTAAATCTGAGGCACTGTAGCCTGATGTTGTTTCAGAAAACGATGCAAAAATAAACTGAAAGGTGCACAAAGCTGGTTTTTTTCAGCTTCACCAAAATAACTTCATTGGTGAAGTTATTTTTGGTTGAGCTGTACCAAACGACCCCTCATATTCCCATCAATGTCCTCTACAATTCCATGACCAATGTTGTCGACCACCATCGTCCACCCTTATTTTAGTTTTGGCACCCAAACAAAAAAGGCCTCGGCGCAGTAGTGTTTAGTGCATCTGCACACTGCAGTGTGTGCACCGAATATGTTCTAAATGAAGGCTCCACAGACAGGAGCTCATGAATCACATGAGATTATCTGTAATAAAACCTAACTGAAGTCCTACATAATATTGGAATTAGCCTTCCTACATAAAGCTTCAGATCTTCAGAGTTGAGCTTTGAGCTCTTCTTCCTCCAGAACACAATTGCATGCCTCCCTGTCCACCACCGCATTTTCGACAAAAGCTGCAACAGACAAAAAAAAAGCAAGGATAGTTTTGTAAATATGCATTTTTGGGAATAGCCATTCTAATTAAAAATGGCAGATCAATTTGCCAAGAAGCTGTGAACTTTTGCCCACTTCAAAGCCCAAAGTTGGGAATTAAAGGCAGAAAAAACGAGTAAAGAAGTGTTGCCAAAAGGGAACGGCCTTGAGAAGGATCGATTGAACCAAAATGAAAATGAGAATCCACAGAAATATATGAATTAATGTGTCTACTCTCCAGTCATCACCATATGTTCAATGTATCTACTCATCACCATTGTTTCATTACAATTTCAAGCAAATTGAAAGGAACCTAAACGTATCACAATTATCACTGGAAGTTTGATTGATTATCATCTTATAGTAAGCTTCAGACAAATTTTCAGGATACATATTGTGGGACCAAGTACTTCAAAGGGGCAAAGATCAGTACTATTGAAAAATATTACAGCATATAATATTACAGCATATGATAGCACAGAAGGCAACAAAGTAACTCACTCCCTATAAAAAAACTCGACCGGCGGGGAAAGACCGACCCTACGATATTGCACTAAGAAGAGAAATCTCAGCCAAGCCGGCAAAGAAAACTCCCTATAATTTGGTACAATTTAGAAGTGGAATGACTATGAACCTGACGAGGGTCTAGATCAGGGGGTACCCGATCAAGCCCTTAATCCTCGTCATGACGATAATCCACCCTACAAAAACAAAAGCCGAAGACCCAAATCAAGCGGATCCTCCATGTCCGGACAGCTCGGAGGTCGCCTGACGAGTCTCCGGTTCGCCCGAGGAGTTCTCCGCCTCCGAGTGGTTCTCCGATTCGCCCGAGGAGTTCTCCGCCTCCGAGTGGTTCTCCGATTCGCCCGAGGAGTTCTCCGCCTCCGAGTGGTTCTCCGATTCGCCCGGGGAGTCACCGCTTCCGAGCGGTCTCTGCCTCGCTCGACTAGACTACTCGGCTCCGTCCCGCTTTGGCCCATCTGGTGCCGTACCAACTTGGTACCCGCCGTGCCAAAGCATGATGGGCGTCCGTCCTTTGCCACGGCAGCCACAGTGGCACCCGTCTCATCCGAACAGGAACGCTACAGTCCAGGGAGGAACGCATGCGCGACATCGGGCGCCCAAGGACGACACCTGGAGCCCGAGGAGGACACCTGGAATTCCCGAAGGCCTAGAACAAGTCAACCACGACCCAAAACTACCCGGAGACTTACCCGAGAAGTCATCTACATCAACCACCCGGGATGTACGATCCCAGGCGGGGCGCCCACTCCGTCAACACCTGCTCCCTGTACGGCTCGGCATACGGCACAAGTTAAAGGCCTCGGGGCCGAAACTCCCATTGTAATTTTCTCTTTTTTACCTCCCCGCTTCCTTCTCCCCCTTGAGACTATAAAAGGGTCGAAGGGACACCAGTGAGAGGGGGGGAAGAGAGACAACGGACGAACATTCGAACACAGGACGAACAGTACACTCACTCACACAGCACAGGGACTTGGGACCCTCTCCCTCTCCCGACTAGTTTGTACCCCCTACTACAGACTTGGACTTGAGAACATCGGCGCTCACTGGACGTAGGGTGTTACTCTCCGGAGGCCCGAACCAGTCTAAATCCCCTGTCTCTTGAGTCACCATCCGGACCCTGACACGCGATCGTAGAAATTTACTTGCCGGCGGTAGAGAACCCCGACAGTTGGCGCGCCAGGTAGGGGTGTTTCGCGTGTCGCTTCGCTTCACCAGGGTCCCGTTGGCGCCAGGCGTTCACCTACGTTTTGGCTCCCTCGACTTCGTCTTTAGCGAGTCGAACGAGCCCCTCACCGGGGCCATCTTCGTGCGCCCCGAGCCCATCTACGACGACGGCCCCGACGCGGTCCCTGACGAGAAGCCCGAACCTCCACGCGTCACGACGAGGGCCACCGCCTATGTCCTCGACCTGCTAGGTGAGGATCTGGCGGTCGCCCTGGGACGGAGCCCGACCCAGGAGCACTTCCGCAACCTCTCCTACATGATCACCAACCTCGCCCTCCAAGTTGGAGGGGAGGAGCAGCTCCTCTGGGACGAGTTCCTCGACTACTACAGCGCCATGTACCCGGGGGGACAGCCGGGTCTGCCACGCGATCCGGCAGTCGCCCCGGCATCGATGGAACTCAGCTCCTCCACCTCCCCAGCCGCCAGGGGCGCGACAGACAGGCAGAACTCGTGCCCGCGGTTGAGGTGGGCTCCGCCAAACTTCGACCCTTCCCGTGAGTGCTTCATGTGCCACACCCCGGACGGGGACGTACAGACTGCGAGCAGCTCGACGAGCGACAAAGCGGCGCCCAAGGACGCCAAGGCGCCACCCAAGAACGATCCCGCCGGCGATGCTCGGCGGACCCGACTGCGGGAGCTCGACAAAGCACAACGTCAACTCGAGGACGAGCGCGGGCGACTTCACCGTGAGCTTGGCAAGAACGCGGATGGAGGGGCCGCCCGCGTGCGCACGGGAGGTGCACCATAACATCGTCGTCAACAACAACGCCAACGACGCGCCGGTCTTCAACCGAGCGTCCCAGAACCTCGCAGCGGCTGCTGTCCTGCTCCGTGAACACCCTGAACCAGCGGCACCCGAAGATCGAAGGTTCCATCAACAGCTCCGCGCGCTTCTGGAAACCGCAGCAGTTCAACAAGCAGAAAGCTCCGCGTCACGCCAACGGGGTCCCAGGGAGCACGGGCAGGGGCAGCCTACACGCCATCACGAGGTCACGGTGAACAGAGACGCCGGGCGACGAGACGAGCACCGGGAGCACCGGGAGCACCGCCCACACCGAGCTTACAACAGGCGGCGCGGAGGCCGCTACGACAGTGGCGAGGACCGGAGCAGGAGTGCGTCCCCCGACCCCAGGGGGCCGCGCGCTTTTGGACCCCGTGTCCTCGGCGCTCACGTCCCTCCGCGCTTCCGAGCTCCGACGACGGTGCCCAAGTATGACGGGGACACGAACCCCAGCGTCTGGCTTGAGGATTACCGGCTAGCATGCCATGCAAGCGGGGCGCAGGACGACTACTTCATCATCAAGAGCCTCCCCTCTACCTCGCTGACTCGACGCGAACATGGTTGGAGCACCTCCCCGACGGCAAGATCGACAGCTGGGCGCAGCTGCGCGACGCGTTCATCGGCAACTTCCAGGGCACCTACACACGCCCCGGGAACCCGTGGGATCTGCGCAAACTGCCTCCAGAGGGAAGACGAGACCCTGCGCGACTACATCAAACGCTTCTCCAAGCGGTGCACCGAGCTGCCGAACACCGCCGACACCGACGTCGTCGCGGCATTTCGATTCGGAACAACTTGCGCGACCCTCATCCACGAGCTAGGGCGCAAAAAGCCGCGAACCATCCGAGACCTCCTCGACATCGCCACCGACTACGCTGATGGGGAAGACGCCGTTGCTGCAACCCTTGATCGGCCTCAGGGCAAGGGCAAGCAGTCAAAGGCGGTCGGCGAGGGCGCCTCCGCTCGACTTGACAAGAAGAAAAGGAAGGACAAGTGGAGGCGCGATAGCGGTATGGTGGCGGCGGCCGAGCGGAAGACTGCTAAACCCAAAGGGAACCCGGCGCCAAGGGACCACTTCGAGAAGCTCCTTGAGGCTCCGTGCACCAATCACGAGGGTCCTGTCAAGCACGCCTTGAAGGACTGCAAGCTCATGAAAAGCTTTCTCGCCGGTACTCTGAAGAAGAAACCCCATGAGAACACCAAAGATGGGGCCGGAGGCCCGAACGACGACGACGGCTACCCCAGGGAGGACGGCGCAGTCCTGATGATCGTTGGAGGATCGGCGACCTGCCCCTCGAGGCGCGACGAGAAGCTGATCCGACGAGAAGTTTGTCACACGGAGCCCGTGGTGCCCTCCTACCTAAGGTGGTCCGAGGCCCCGATCACTTTCGATCGCTCCGATCATCCCGACCATGTCCCACAACCAGGAAGGTACCCACTCGTTGTCTCTCCTCTCTTCGGGACGAAACGCGTCCACAAGGTGCTCATGGACGGCAGGAGCGGCCTCAACATCCTCTACGCTGAAACTCTCGACGAGATGGGGATCCCGCGGTCCCGGCTTCGGCCATCCGCGGCACCATTCCACGGGGTTGTCCCCGGGGCAGACGCAATGCCTCTCGGGCAGATCGACCTGCCCGTCACGTTTGCGACTCCACGGAACTTTCGCAGGGTGACCCTCACTTTCGAAGTGGTGGGTTTCCCTGGGACGTATCACGCCATCCTCGGGAGGCCGGCATACGCAAAGTTCATGGCTGTCCCGAACTATACGTACCTTAAACTAAAGATCCCCGGACCCAAAGGTGTCATCACGGTGGGGACTTCGTTTGAGCACGTGTACGCCTGTGAAACCGAGTGCTTCCAATTCACGGAGGCACTCGTCCGGTCCGAGAAGCTCGCCGCTGAGCCTTCGCCCAGGGACCTGGATATCCCCGAGACCTCCAAGCGTGCTGCGTGCTCCTTCGAGCCAGCCAAGGACGTCAAGGAGGTTGCCGTGGCCGACGATGGTCGCACCCTCCATGTCGGGACGGCGCTCGATCCTAAATAGGAAAGCGCGCTCGTCGACTTTCTCCGCGCAAACCTCGATGTGTTTGCATGGAAGCCCTCGGACATGCTGGGGATTCCAAGGGAAGTCGCCGAGCACAAATTTGATATTAAGCCTGGCGCTCGACCGGTCAAACAGAGGCTTCGACGATACGACGAGGACAAGTACAAAGCCATCGGCGAAGAGCTCAAAATGCTCCTTAGCGCCGGCTTCATTAGGGAAGTGTACCACCCCGAGTGGTTAGCGAACCCTGTCCTTGTAAAAAAGAAGAATAGGAAATGGAGGATGTGCGTTGACTATACCGGCCTTAACAAGGCATGCCCAAAAGACTCCTTCCCTCTTCCGCGCATAGATCAGGTGGTCGACTCCACCGCGGGGTGCGAAACCCTCTGCTTTCTCGATGCGTACTCCGGGTACCATTAGATCGCAATGAGCCTGGCCGACCAGCTCGCAACGTCGTTCATCACGCCTTACGGCACTTTCTGCTATTCGTCAATGCCATTCGGGCTGAAAAATGCGGGCGCCACGTTCCAAAGATGCATGCGTCGCGTCTTTGGCGACCTTATCGGCCGACTGGTCGAGGCGTACGTTGACGATATAGTAGTAAAATCCAAGCGCACTGGCGACTTGGTCCCCGACCTCGCGGCTGTCTTTGAAAAGCTCCGGCTGAACAAAGTAAAGCTCAACCCCGAGAAATGCGTTTTCGGGGTCCCGAGAGGCATGCTCCTCAGCTTTAGCGTATCGGAACGAGGCATCGAGGCCAATTCCGAGAAGATAACCGCCATCACCGACATGGGGCCAATCCAGAACGTGAAGGGGGTCCAACGCGTCACGGGGTGCTTGGCCGCGCTTAGCCGTTTCATCGCCCGACTCGGGGAACGGAGCCAGCCCTTGTACCGACTGCTCAAGAAGTCGGACCACTTCGTCTGGAACGCCGAGGCACAGCAGGCCCTTGACTCGCTTAAGGCGTCGATCAAAAATTTGCCGATCCTGACCGCCCCGGCGGAAGGAGAGCCCATGTTGCTCTACATCGCGGCGACCACCCATGTGGTAAGCACCGCCCTCGTCGTCGAGCGCAACAAGCCCGAGAAGATTCAAAAGGTGCAACGCCCCGTGTACTTCATCAGCGAGGTCCTATCCGACACCAAGGTACGGTACCCCCAGATCCAAAAACTTGTCTACGCTGTCCTCATCACCAAGCGGAAGCTCCGGCATTACTTTGATGCCCACCCCATCACGGTGGTGTCAAAGTACCCACTCGGCGAGGTGATCCAAAACCCCGAGGCCGAAGGGAGGATAGCCAAGTGGGCGCTCGAGCTGATGGGCAAGAACGTCACCTACGCCCCTCGGGACGCCATCAAGTCACAAGCGCTGGTCGACTTCATCGCCGAGTGGACCGAGGCCCAAACTCCCCCGACATCCATCAAGCACGAAACGTGGGTCATGTACTTCGACGGATCGCTTATGAAGGAGGGAGCCGGTGTCGGCCTTGTCTTTGTCTTGCCTCTGGGCGTGCGCATAGAGTACATGCTTCGACTGCACTTCTCGGCCTCCAACAACGCCGCCGAGTACGAGGCCCTCATCAACGGACTCCGTATTGCCCTCGAGCTTGGCATACGGCGTCTCGAGATCCGAGGTGACTCAAAGTTGGTCGTAGATCAAGTGATGAAGGAGTCGAGCTGCATCAGCCCCAAGATGGCCGCCTACTGCCGGGCGGTCCGCGGGCTGGAAGACAAGTTCCTCGGCCTCGAGCTCAAGCACGTCCAACGACGATACAACGAGGCGGCCGACACCCTTGCCAAGGCGGCCTCCAACCGGAAGCCTGTCCCCCATGGAGTGTTTGCCAAAGACCAGCACGCCCCCTCCATCCGACTAGACGACGAGCCACCCGAACCTCTAACGCAGGTGGAAACGGAGGTGATGGAGATCAACGCAACATACGAGCCCAACCTCGAGGATCCTGACTGGAGGATTCCGCTCCTCGAGTGGATCGTACGGGGCAAGCTCCCTCCCGACAAGACCGAGGCTCGGCGGATCGCTCGCTGGGCCAAGACCTTCACGCTCATCGAGGGAGAGCTTTACTGGCGAGGCACCTTTGGCGTCCTAATGCGCTGCATCCCGATCGACCAAGGCAAGGAATTGCTAAGGGACATCCATGCAGGAGCATGTGGGCACCACGCCGCGCCGAAGACACTTGTCGGGAAAACTTTCCGGCAAGGGTTCTACTGGCCAACCGCGCATGCCAATGCTAAGGACATCGTGCGCAGTTGCGAAGGCTGTCAGTTCTACGCAAGGCAGACTCACCTCCCGGTGCAAGCCCTGCAGACCATCCCCATCACTTGGCCCTTTGCCGTATGGGGTTTGGATCTAGTCGGGCCACTAAAGAGAGCACCCGGGGGCTTCACGCATATCCTCGTCGCCGTCGACAAGTTCTCCAAATGGATCGAGGCAAGGCCCATCAGGCGGGTTCGCTCACAAGAAGCTGTCCAGTTCTTCACCGACATCATCTACCGCTTCGGGGTCCCGAACGGGATCATCACTGACAACGGCACTCAGTTCACGGGCAAGAGGTTCCTCAACTTCTGCGACGACAACAACATCCGAGTGGATTGGGCCGCCGTCAGCCATCCCAAAACCAATGGACAAGTGGAGAGAGCCAACGGCATGATCCTACAGGGGCTGAAGCCGCGAATCTTCAAACGCCTCGAGAAGTTCCGAGCAAGGTGGGTCGCAGAGCTCCCGTCGGTCCTCTGGAGCTTGCGGACTACTCCAAGTCGAGCTACCGGCTGCACGCCCTTCTTCATGGTGCACGGGTCCGAGGCGGTCCTCCCGACGGATCTTGACTACGGCAGCCCAAGAGTTCGTGCATACGACGACGAAGGGAACCAAGCCTCCATGGAAGACGCCATCGACCAGCTGGATGAAGCGCGCAGCATCGCACTACTCCACTCGGCCAAGTACTAGCAGGCCCTACGGCGGTACCACGACCGCAACATTCGAAGCCGGGCCTTTCAAGTCGGCGATCTCGTCCTCCGACGAGTTCAGAGCAACCGCGGCCGCCACAAGCTGTCGCCGCCATGGGAAGGCCCCTACATCGTCGACCAAGTCCTTCGACCGGGGACTTTCAAGCTCAAGGACGCCGACGGATGAGTTCTCTCCAACGCTTGGAACATAGAACAGCTACGTCGCTTTTACCCCTAAAAAGTATCTGTACTTTGTCATTCGCTTACGATAATAAAAGTGCTCTTCCGTTCCGAGTACTTTATGAGCTTGTAGTCGCTTCCCGAGACACTCTCCGAGCCCTCTGAGATAAGAGGCAAGTGACCCTTTCCCCGCGTAGGGTCGAATGATTCCGACAACCGACACGATAATTACCTACTACGGCCTGTTAACCACCAGGGCTTCGAAGGCTGGCCCGTCGAAGGGTTCGACAGCCGCCCCCGGGCACCCCGAGCGAGGGGCAGCAAGGGATGGGTCCCAGTGGCCAGTACCCGGGGGCACGAGCGTCACGGGCATCCCGAACTGCATTCGAGTCTTGATGGAAAGAAAGGTCATGGTTTTTCCTCCGATGGAAAGGCAAAGAGCCGCCAGGTCCGGACGAACGGACTCGGTAACTAGATGATCTCGCCACCAAGAATTTGAAGCTGATCACCAGCTGATCCGATCGGAACCCGTCTAGCGGGATGCCGAGGCTTCACTCGAATTGACCCGTTGTCAGCTCATACGGACACCGCATTTTCGGCCAGCAAGGCAAAAATACGGCGCGGTCCTGCTCCTCCACCTTTTGCGAAAAAGGTGCATGAGGGGTAACGATGTAAGGAGAAACAGGCTCCTCCACCAGCACCCTCCATCGCGCGGGGTCCCAGGTCATAGAAGGTGGCCTGCGAAAGGCCGCCCCACAACAAAACGAGGCCGAGGATGAGCCCGAGAAGTCTCCACCTCGCCCGACGAGTCCCCACCTCTCCCGAAGAGCCTCACACTCCCCTATGGGCTCGCACGCCCCTGCAGCTACGTCGCTTTTACCCTTAAAAGTACCTGTACTTTTTGTTCGCAATAATAAACAAAGTACCGCGCTGTTCCGAGTACTTTATATGCATGTACGATCGTTTTTCAAAATGCACCTTGCGAGTTCTCAAGACTTAGCGGCAGGCGACCCCTTCCTTGTGCAGGATCGCCCACCGCTCGGGGGCTCCACCCGGGGCCCGGTGCCCCTCCTTTTTTCGCAAAAATTCGACAAGTGATCGCTCTCGCGCGCGGTCAAGCGGTATACTTTTGCGCTTACGAGAAAGAAACGTCAGCTCGGGTGGCTTTGCGATCGCGCTTGTCCAAGTTTTGAGTGCTTACGCCCCCACGGCTACGGCGCTGACTTGCGGGCAAAATCCAAGTCCTCGGACCGACGTCTTTTTCCCTGAGAGCAATAAAGGAATCGCCCCGATTAGTTGTTGCTTTCAGTGCATCGGTCTGTTGTTTGTCATTGCTCATACCTTCCGAAACTGCTCGGGGGGTGCGAGTCCGAGTGCCCAAACTCCCGAGTTCCTACGCCCCGGCGGCTACGGAACAGAGTCCGACGGGCAGACTCCCGCGCCTGATCATCTCGATCCATGACCCCAAAAGCATTCGAAAGAAAATTGAAATGGCAAGCAACAGATAAAAACACGAGTTTTTCAAGCAACAACAATTACCCTTCGAAGGGGAGTTACGTTCATTACATAACAAAATGACTAAGTCCTCTATTTCTATCCTATTCCAGCCCGTGATCCTTCAGACCTTCTCGGCAAACGAGGAAGATTCGGCTTCAATCTCATCGTACTCGGCATCCTCGTAGCCGGGGGCCCATCCGCCTTGCAGGGACTTCCGATCCATGGTCAGGTAATGCGACAGGAACATGGCAATGATCTTTCGTGCCACGCTCCGAGCAAGATCCGAGGCCTGCGCCCGAGTCCTCCCTGCAACAAGGGCAAGGCGATCCACCAGGGACGGCCCGCCGCCGACGTTGAGCTCCTCGAACAGGTGCTCGACGGCCTGGACCAAAGCCTGATGGACCTCGGACTTCTTCTCGAGGGCCCTTTGGCTCTGCTCGCCCGCCTCCCTGGACCTCCGAAGGTCCTCGACAGCTCCTGCAGACAATTCTTCGTCAGAGTCATCTCGCAGGAAGGAAAGCAAGAGGAAGGATGAGCAAAAACACAATGCTTACTGGCCAACTCCGCCTTCAGGTCGCGACCAAGCTGCACCAGCTCTTGGTTGGCAGCAAAGGCCTTCGTCACCTCGCGCTTCCCCGACTCAAGATTGGCCTCCAGGTCGGCCTTCTCGTTCCGCAGGGCTACATTGGCGAACAGGCTTAAGCAAACTCGCGGCCATTCGAGAAGAACAGAAAGCAGCCGCCCGACAAGAAACGAGGAAGGATAACTTACCGAGGATCTCCTCCTCCCGCTTCTGGGCGACTTCTCCGAGGCGGGCCCCCTCGACCTCTGCGGCCTTCAGCTTTTCGGCCAGCCCGACCACTTGGTTGTTGGCCATCTTGAGGTCGAGGTCGCGGTGCTGAAGGTCTTTCTGAAGGTCCGCCACCTTCTCCTTCAGCCCCTCGGCCTCCTGCACGGCGGCAGCCTTTTCCCGATTGGAGGCGTCGGCGGCCGTCAGCGCCTCCATCACTGTCTTCTCGGCCTCCTCCACCTTCGCCTCGAGGGCGGCTTTCTCCTCCTCGGCCTCGGCAATCACCTCGTCCCTGGCCTCCCGGGCCTCGGTCAGCTGGGCCTCGAGCTGCTCCTTCTCCTCCTTCAATTGCTCAACGGCGTGCCACAGCCCGGCCTCGCGGCGGAGGAACAGGGACTTCTCGGAGCTTCGCTCCATGATTTTCTGAATGAAAACAGAAAGGGGAGCGATAAGACATGATTTTCTGAATGAAAACAGAAAGCGCTAAGAAGGAAACCTGAGAACTTACCCGAGAAGGCTTGATGATCATCTCGTTGAAGACCTCCTTCATGTTGTTGAGGCCCTCCGCGAGAAGACGGCACTACTCCCTCTCCGACCTGTCGTCAAGCTCGAAGACAGGACTCTCCAGGTTCTGACGATCGTACCACAACAGTCGACCCTCACACGGCAGGTTCGGGTTGTCCTCGATAGGTACGATGGTCTGGAAACGACGATCCATCGTCATCATCCCCGGAGTTTCCCTGAGAGAGTCCAGGACATCACATGAGGGGCTCGAAGGCCTCGGGGACTCCACAATCGGCCCCCCGCTGGGCTCGCCGTCGATCCTCCGCGAGCCATCCTCCGGCAAGTCCTCGAGCACGACGACCTCTGAGGGAACCACCCCGGAGGAGGGCTCGGGGGCTACAGTAGCTGCCGCCGCTGGGGTGGCAACGTCTTCAAGGGCGCCGGTCGTCCGCGCCTCCGCTTCCTCGGGGTCGGCCGCGATCCCCGGAGGGGTAGCAACCCCGCGGCCGTCTCCCCCGGCAGCAACCTCCTCGGCCCCGGTTAGGGCCGCGTCACCAGGCAGGGTGACCTCCCCTGCCCCAGGGTGGCTCGCCGCCTCCTGAGGGGTAGGAAGGGCCGCCCCCATCAGCTGCTGCTCCAGCTCGGCTTGGAGCGCCGCAACAGCCGCCTCTGCGGGGACGGTCTGCGTGACGACCAGGCCTGTTGGGAGTTCACCTCCCGGGCTGTCGCCGTCTCCCTCCGCCACCTTCTCCTCCACAGAGGGCGTCACCCTCCGTGTTGCCTCCTCGGCCTGCTCCGCCGCGGGCACCGGTGTCGCCTCCTCGGCCTGCTCTGCCGCGGGCTTCGGCGTCGCCTTCTCTGTCTGCTCCACCACGGGCCCCGATGTCACCTCCTCGGCCTGCTCCGCCGCGGGCCTCGGCGTCTGCGCTGCCGAGCGCAGCATCTTCTTCGGCGCCACCACGAGCGAAGTGTCGGCCCGGCTGGTGCGACACAGGTTAAGGATCTCGGCTAAGAGAAATGGCAACTATGAAGACGGAAACCACTCGAGAAGGACAGAACATTACTCACCTCGATGAGACGGTCCGGGTCCGCTTGGAACTCGTCGGCGCCGGGCCCCTCGGGGACGAGGGCCTCTTGGACCCCGCGAGCGCCGTTGGGGCGGGGGCCACCTGCGCGGTTTCGGCGCCCCTGCCCGAGTGGGGCGCCGCCTGGCCAGTCGGGCCTCCTCCTTCGACCGGGGAACGGATCCGGCCGCCCCGTCGTGGCCCTCACCGGGGCGGAAGGGGCTGCGCCTCCACCACGGGCGACGCGGGCGAGGCCCTGCCCCCAACAGGATCTGCCCCTGCGGCAGGTACGGGCGTCCGGGGCGCGTCCCGCCCTCTGCTCTGCGCCCGCGTTGTTTGAGGGGCTGGCGGCGGCCGCCTGTCGTCTCGTGGCGCAGGACCTTTTGGGGGAGCGCGACGCCCCCGACGACGAACCCCCCTTGTGGGCGCGCTCCGACAGGTCCCGGCTCCGGCTTCTCTCCCGACGGGGGGAGGCCGTGTCCCGTCGGGAACTCTTCCCCTCCTCGGGCGCATGACGGGTGGACGGAGGCGTGTGGCCATGCCTCTCGCGCTGGCTGTCCCTAGAGGACCGTTGATGCCGGCTCGACCGGGAACTTTCGCTCTTCCCCGCGTCCGGCGGAGGCGACCTCCCTCTCCCGCTAGACCCCGGTTGCTGCGCTGAGGGCGAAGCTGTCACCACGGCGACCGCCTTGAGCTTAGCGGGGGGCGCGTCCTCGTCCTCATCCTCCTCGTCGTCCTCGCTCCTCGAGTCCCCCTCCGCGGGCTCCGACTCGGGGTCCTCATCCTCGGAGACCCGCTCTCCCCTTTTCCTCCTCTTGGCCCGCTCGACGTTCCTCTCCCGCTTGGCCACCTCACTCATCCTCCACTTCTCCCGGCGGTCCTTCTTCGCCTTGGCCCATTCGGCCTCGGCCCGATTCTTCGCCCTGTCCTCGGGAAGCGGCGGCAGGGAGTAGGAGCATTCATGGCTCTTCACCTAAAGAACTCAGGATCAGGAAACTGAAAAGCTCTCGGGATTGAGTTCAAGGCGGAGGAAGGAATCCTTACCAGAGCTTTGGTGTGGGCGTTCGGGAGCATGGGGAGGAGGTCCGGCGGTGGATATGCGTCATGAGCCCTCCCCATCGCTGCCGTCACCCGGCGCTCCACCTCGGCCTCCGAGGGCAGGGGGTCCATCGTCACGGTCCCCACGTAGGGGGCCTTCGCCGAAATCATCTGCCAGATCTGGAGGGTGCGCCGCCTCAGCGGTACGATACCTCTCGAGAGGTACCCGCCGATGACCTCCACCGCGGACACGTTCGAGTCCAGGAGTCGAGCGAGGGCCTTCCAGATATTCCCGAGGAGTTTCTCCTGCAGCTTCTTCTCGGGCCCATACCCCCAGTTGTCGGGAGCCTTCTCGAACGACCTCCCGGTATACGCCGGGAGGGGATTCTTGGGGTCGTTCTTGAGGTAGAACCACCCGGGGTGCCACCCCTTGTTCAAGCTGATCAGGGTCCCCGGGATGTAGTCCTTCGACCGCCCCTGCTTGAACTTCAACACGGCACACCCGATTGTCGCAGGGGCGCCGCCTTCACAGGCATGCAACACAAATTTGAAGAAGTACCGGAAGAGGTCCCAGTGGGCCTCCATCCCCAGGTACCCTTCGCAGAGCGCCACGAACACCGCCATCTGCTGCACCCCATTGGGGTTGATGTGCTGGAGCTCCAGCCCGTACTCATTGAGCACGGCGCGGATGAACCTCCCTGCGGGGACGGAGAGCCCGCGCTCGTGGAAGGCGACGAACGAGACGACGTACCCGGCCGGCGGCCGGGGGAGTCCTCCACGCCGGGCCTCTTCCACTCTTCGGTCTCCGTCAGCGGCGGCAGCGAGCCGTCCCTCACGAGCCCCTCTAGCTGCCTCTGCGTCACCCTGGAGCGCTCCCAGACCGACATCGTGAGGTCGCCGGACGAAGGTGGCGTGGGTTGTGCGGGGATGTGGTCTTTCCTCCCTCGGAAGAGCGCAAGCGCGGCGGCGGCGGAGGACGCGAGAGAACAAGAGCAGCGGCGAGGAAGACGAAGCGCGTGGCAGAAGGCGAAAAGATTGGACTAAATTAAACCCTAGGCGGCCGCGGCTCAGGGCTATAAAAGGGGAGGCGACGCGGCGGAGCGACCGCAGCGTTAAATGCGCGGGCCCACCTTCGGCACCTCGCGACGTGCGCACGTCGCCTCACCTGACTCCCTCAAAAGGCGTGCCCTCCCTCAACGCGGCGAAAAACCAGGCCGGCGCTCCCGTGCTCGGCCCATCAACGGTTGGGCAGCGGCCCGGCCCACCAACGAAGCGTCCCCGACAAGCTTCCCAACCCCGACAACCTCCAAGGCAAACTACCCGGGCTCAAAACCTTAACAAGAGCTCCAGCTCTTCTCAAGGCTCGGGGGCTACACCCGGCGGGTGCGCTCGCGCGCCCCCACCGAAAGAATCACGACTCATCACTCCTTCGCCACGACTGAACCTGGGCGCGAGTCCCCAACTCCCCCCAGGCTCGGGGGCTACTGACGAGGGTCTAGATCAGGGGTACCCGATCAAGCCCTTAATCCTCGTCATGGCAATAATCCACCCTACAAAAACAAAAGCCGAAGACCCAAATCAAGCGGATCCTCCATGTCCGGACAGCTCGGAGGTCGCCCGACGAGTCTCCGATTCGCCCGAGGAGTTCTCCGCCTCCGAGTGGTTCTCCGATTCGCCCGAGGAGTTCTCCGCCTCCGAGTGGTTCTCCGATTCGCCCGAGGAGTTCTCCGCCTCCGAGTGGTTCTCCGATTCGCCTGGGGAGTCACCGCTTCCGAGCGGTCTCTGCCTCGCTCGACTAGACTACTCGGCTCCGTCCCGCTTTGGCCCATCTGGTGCCGTACCAACTTGGTGCCCGCCGTGCCAAAGCATGATGGACGTCCGTCCTTTGCCACGGCAGCCACAGTGGCACCCGTCTCATCCGAACAGGAATGCTACAGTCTAGGGAGGAACGCATGCGCGACATTGGGCGCCCAAGGACGACCCCAGGCGCCTAAGGACGACACCTGGAGCCCGAGGAGGACACCTGGAATTCCCGAAGGCCCAGAACAAGTCAACCACGACCCAGAACTACCCGGAGACTTACCCGAGAAGTCATCTACATCAACCACCCGGGATGTACGATCCCGGGTCAGGCGGGGCGCCCACTCCGTCAACACCTGCTCCCTGTACGGCTCGGCATGCGGCGCAAGTTAAAGGCCTCGGGGCCGAAACTCCCATTGTAATTTTCTCTTTTTTACCTCCCCGCTTCCTTCTCCCCCTTGAGACTATAAAAGGGGTCGAAGGGACACCAGTGAGAGGGGGGAAGAGAGACAACGGACGAACATTCGAACACAGGACGAACAGTACACTCACTCACACAGCACAGGGACTTGGGACCCTCTCCCTCTCCCGACTAGTTTGTACCCCCTACTACAGACTTGGACTTGAGAACATCGGCGCTCACTGGACGTAGGGTGTTACTATCCGGAGGCCCGAACCAGTCTAAATCCCCTGTCTCTTGAGTCACCATCCGGACCCTGACACACGATCGTAGAAATTTACTTGCCGGCGGTAGAGAACCCCGACAGAACCACTGCCTAAGTATAACATAGCAGTGCAGCAAAGGCTAATGCAATATACTTTGAAAGTATAGAAGTGATTTTCCATCAATCAATGCATCAAAGATATGTTTCGCTAATTGACATGCATATATACATGATCAAACAAAAACAGCAAGCATGATGTTGTACTCACTTCGATCGTGGCAACTGACTAATTAGTCAGCAGACTTCCTGTGTAAATGCCAATGGATCTTGAATCTGTTCCTGTCTCAAACTTCACCACTGATGTGTAAGCGCCAGTTTTCAGGTCATAACAATCTATAAAATTTATTGCACTCCTAAACAACATCCTCCCATCATCTAACACCAGTAGAGGGAACACAATGAGATTAGCGATAAAGGAAGGCATACTGTACTTTTTAACCCACAGACCTTTCTCAAAATCAGACAGGAACCATAGGTCCATGGAGGTATTGGCGGTATGGTGAACTGTAACCAAGCAGCCATTCGAATCACATAAAGATAACTGGATATCAAGGCTCACATACGAATAATTTCTGATGCTCTCCTGAACCAAGGTGCGAATGGGAGACGGTAGGTGGAGAATTGGCATCCACTCCTCGGTCTCGAGGTTAAACGAAGCTATGCTGCCCGGCTCAACATCCATCTCCATCAAATTGTTATAAATGGACCTAAACTCTACCACGAAATGCACCACTCCACCCACAACCACGCATTTCATGTCATCCTCCATGTGTCTGAAGCTCATCCCGTTGCCTGAACATATAAGGGCCGGAGGGCCATGTGTTTTCCTCCACATTCCGTGACTGCTTCCACCGGCATCAATGGTGATCACCTCACACAACATCCTATAGGGTTTAGAGAAGCCGGTAATGCGGAGCGCGTTGTACTCTCCAGTGGAGACCTGCCCAAACGCATACCGGTCCACATGGTTGTTGGAAGGATTTTGCGGACTGATTTCCAGGTGCTCGGAGTGACACTCCGGCAAGGCAAGAGCAGCCCCGGTGGCTGGGTTCAGCACCCAGAGGGCCATGGGGTGGTACCTGCACCTGACGCAGAGGAGGTCGAGGCGACTGGGGAGGAGATCCGTCCGAGGTGGCAGTCGCCGATCAGACGGCGGGGAAGGCGAGCTCAGCTCTCTCGGGATCCGTCTGACGAGCTTGCCGGACAGATCCACGATGTCGACGCTGTGGGCTTTGTTTTCGCCGCTGTTGGCAAAGGCGAGGAGCGGCTCCGGGTGGCTGGCCATGTGGGCGGCGATGAAGCCCCGGTCGTAGGTGAGGGACCGCCAGGTGGGGCTGACGGCGCGGATGCGGCAGAGCTCCTTGGCTTCGAGACGCAGCAGGATCTCGCTCAGCGAATCCAGGGGCAGGTCGCTGGAGTTGGAGGCGGCGGCGCGCAGCTTCAGCGACGCCATCCCTGCCGTCGAGGGTTTGGTGAGGGAGGGCACCAAATTGAAATCCAAAGCGAGGAACAGGGAAGCGTTTTGGTGGCTTACCTGCGGTACTAGGTGGGGAAGAGGTCGCCGGAGCAAGGGGACGAGGTCCGAGGTGACGGTCGCCCGGATCGGCGGGGTAGGCGAGCTCGCCGCCACTGCCGGGTTCGGAGATCGGCTGCGCGGAGAGTAAGGGCGATTGCATGGAAATAATCCCCCAACCGAACACTTTTTTCAATAATTTCCTGGCTTTGAATGGCCTGGAACCGGATAATCGAACGGGGCCCAGCGCCGTGGCTATCAGAGGAAATGGGAGTGGAGAGAGTCGAGCCCGGGACGGCCCAAGAAAAGGAATAGCTCAGCCCATGATTACTGGTGTTTCATTTTTCTTTTTCCTGTCAGTTTTATAAGCACGGCCCACCACAAATTTCTATGATTGAGTATCTTAGCACAATTCAATTTCAAGTAAAAGAATAGATAAAAACATAATATTTATCAGATTTTGGTGATGTCATATTGTAGGTACGGTGTGTATTATTTCTCACCCAAATGCTTAGCCTTTCCCATGTATCAGCACGACTTAATGTAAACCAGATGCACTGTACTATCATGAAACATCAAGTAAATAAAAGGCCATAAAAGTAATCATTTGTGAATTTCTTCATGAAGAAAAAAAGGAAAAAATAGTATTTGAATTTGAGCTCACCTTATTATCGTTAGACACCTTGCAAGTTACAGTAGTGTGGACCTATACTACCTTACATTTTACAATCAAGTATCAAGCTGCGTGTATAAAACAATCAGACGGCAGGAATTTGAGTGATACAGGAAAGAAATCAGACTAGAGCCACATACATACATGTAGCAATTAAAAATGAACTCAATAATCAATGACACTATCGCACTAATATGAACCAGTGCCAGCCAGCCACAATAGTCTGACAAAAGACACTTATGCCCGCGCTCTACAGGCACAATAAGCTGCCAGCAAGATAATGCACAAAACATTGCATTCTCTCGACGGTGACTGTATCATACAGGTGATATATAGTCAGCTGACAATGGGGTGGACAGGCTTAGCAACAAGTAGACGACGGGTCGGAGAGATAGGAATGCCATTGCTGGCAGTGGCAGACGGCGCAGAAGGGCAAAGTTACTGGCCGGCCGGCCGGGAGCCGAAGCAGGATCCCGTTCACCACGATTTCCAGGGGCAGGAATATCGTCTCGCCGCCTCCTCATGGGTGCCAGACTTTAATCCTACACCCTAGTCATACCATACAGACTGTGACAGTTTGTTTTGAAAAACAGCCCGACACCAATCAAGAAGAAACTTGAAAAAAAAAGTTGTCAGCTCCCTGGCCTAGAATTTCAAGAGACAGAACTAATGCACAAACCCTAATGTCAGCAGCTGTCCACTACTGCACTGAATATATTGTTCCCCTTAGAAAGTATTCACTGATAAAAAACCATATCAAACAGATTCGCTGAAATGCCCGAAAGAAACAGGTCTCAATGGCGCAACATCAGTTGTGTCCCATGCAAAAGTACCAAAAGTAAAAGAAGGTTGGCAGGACAATAACAGACAGAAGGAGCTCATGGATCACAATAGCAATTATCTGTAAAACCCAACTGCAGTCTGCAGTACTACATGTTACTGAAAATAGCCGTCCTGCATAAAGCTTCAGGTCTTCAATGCCGAGTATCAACTTCTTCCTCCAACACACGACTACTTCTTGCCCACCACTGCATTACAGATGAAATCTGCAACAGAGACCAAAATGGGGGGAAAATGAGTCATGTTGGGCAGTACAATGACAATATTATACACCTAAGGATTTTCATGAGTAAAAACATGAATTGTCAATTCCTAACCAAAAACAGTATCTCTGTTCATCAGAAATCTGTTAATCGTTCCAAGCTTGTGAACCCTTATGTATCATATAGCAACTTGCAGTTTTTTTAAATAGAAACAAGAAACGTCCGTTTCTAGATCTTAAGTAGCTAGCCTTTTTTTTTTCAAGAAGCATATCATGGGACTAGTTAGCAACATAAGAATTCAGTAATCAAAGAATGCTGCAATGCATCAGCTTACCTCTGATAAAACAACACAAGAAAACCACAGAGATGGACTACACTATCTCATGTATATTGATTGTAGAAGAATAATGCACCTCATTCACAGTAATCTTTTCTTAATAACCAGATACACACAGCAGACTTCTATAGAAAACTGTCCAAGAGTAAATATCTTAAATCCCATATCCAGTACTTTCTTAAAAGGTCGAAGTTAGGTGATAAGACCAACTAACCACTCCCCATCCCAAACAAAATGCTTACAAAGGTTGTGCACAATGTCAGCTCTAGACAAAACAAGTTGTACATGTATCTTATCTTGTTGGGATAAAATGACAGTATCATAGTGCATCATAAGCAACATGGCCGCAATGTGCAATAAAAGTAACTTGTAATAACATGGCATCTATGTGCAATAAACATAACGTAGTAAGCAACCTACTCATAATTCAGAAAACCATGGAACTAAAGGATGCTTGATCAACTTTGCGGCCAAATTAGTTGCCCTACATAATCTTTACTAAAGAAACTCTGGCCATGTTTAGATGGAGCTCCAACAAATTTTGCAAAAAGGAATCTTTCTTGCATGGAGTACTAAATGAAGTCTATTTGCAAAACCTCCTCACGGATGAGCGTAACTTTTTGAGACGAATCTAATGAGCCTAATTAATCCATGATTTGCTACAGTAATGCTACAGTAATCATTCTCTAATCGTGCGGTCAAAGGCCTCATTAGATTCGTCTCGCGAATTTACCAGGGGTTGTGGAGGTAGTTTTGTAAACTGACTTTATTTAATACCCATAATTAGTGGTCAAAGGAGGGTGAAAAAAATTTCACCCTCCATCTAAACATACATTCACGGGAACCGAGCCACAAAGAGTTTAATTATTTGAAATACCATTCCAAATACATGCTATTGAACAATCCTAGCACACAAGAGTATAGAGTAACTTACTAATTAAAACTTCTTAATATAAATAATACAAATTTATTGCATTCCAAAAATGGAATAAATATGGACCTGAAAAGTCCCCAAGGATAATATAATGAACATAATCTACATTTGGTAGTGTTTAAGTAAATTTTCATATTTGAAAGCATCAATATCATGTCACAATAATAAATCCACATATGCATGATTAAACAAACAACAGTAAGTATTATACAATACTCACCTCAGTGACAACTGACGACATCTCTATGGACTCAGCAGACTTCCTGTGTAAATACCAATGGATCCCCAATCGAAACTTCCCATGTCCAAGTCCGACACATGAGTGAAAGCACCAGTTTTCAGGTCATATGTGTAAATACCAGTTTTCAGGCCCAAACATACAAAAGAATCGGTTCCATGCATAAACAATATCCTCTCATCATCCAATACCAGCAATGGATACGCAAGGAGTCCAGCAACCTGGGAAGGCAACCTGTACTTTTT
>CM014271.1:75801659-75816888 GCA_004135705.1 Alloteropsis semialata | reverse complement strand
TACCGTAAATGTCTTTCAATATTGTCGTCCAATTATTTCAAAAATGTATGGAATTTAATTAGTTCAATATGTGAAAATTGCAAACATACTTCTTTTATGCAGGTTACATTCAGGAGAGCATATTGGCTGCGGTACTGGTCACTGCTGCAGTGTGATGAGGAGACAAAAGAGGCATTCAAGAGTGTGAGCAGATCATTAGAGACCACAGCGTTGGAGCTGTTCACCTCTTATGGATGGAAAGTTGGAAACACAAACACAATAATAGAATTTGCTATTCCTCTTTTTGATTTCCGTTTGTTCCTTTTTTGCATAGGCAATGTGCCAAAAACCATGTAAATTGTTTAAACGCTATGTGCGGGAACACAGAGGTGGGAAGATGCTTCTTTTTTCTAAAAAATTAGTTCAATATGTCTGATAGGCTAATTTAATATTTTATGGGTTGTTAATTTAACTATTGGCTTCCTTCCCTTACCTCGTATAGGTTTTTTCCCACCTGGTACATGTTTCAATATTTTTTATAACTGATTCAACAGTCAGTAAACCCCAATTTCATATTTAATAGGCTAATTCAACATTTTATTGAGGTTGTTAATTAATTTATGGTTGATTTAGTTAATTAATTTATGCTTGGCTTGTTTTGCACTTCATCCTACCGATCCATCTAGTATAGCACGAATCTCAAACAAGGGAAGTTTCATAAATAAAAACTACCAAAAGCTATATATGATTCACTACTACAGAATTGGTTCTTTTAGACACCATTTTTATAGACGGTTCATGGCTAGACCTGACTTGAAAATAAGCTCCATTTTCACCACCGGTTTCAGCCACGAACCGCATGTGAAAATTGATTTTCACAGCCAATTTTAAGCTATATATAGTGCATATTGATTTTTGGTTTTTATTTTATTTGTATGATATTGTTTGAACTAAGAGTGTATAAGGGACAACTAAAAAAGTTACAACATAATCGGATCTAAGGTGTGGTCTTTAGAAAATCACGAAGATTCATAAAGTTTAATATAAAAGAAATGCATCGATGACTGCACCCTAAATGTTATTTTTGCTCATATTACATGAAAATATTTTTACATGCCTTGTACGACATATTAGATATAAGTTGCCATGGATGAGTTTTGATTTTTTGGAAATAATATTCTATTTTCTAACAATTAAATGAATATCAAGGAACTTGTTCTCACTAATTCTAATTTGAACAATATGTATCTCAAATTGTTCTTCACAAATTCTAGAAAAATAGTATCTGAAGACATATGACCTAGATTAGATCATATCTTGAAAATATATGAAAAAATAATAGGATTGCTACGGATATTGCACACTTTTATTCACATAATAACCTATAATAATAATATCTTAAACTAATCCAAAAATTAAAATTGTCGTGGAGTACTTTTATAGGTGTATAACCTTCTTACAAATAAATCATTGCATTTCCAAGAAATTAGACTGTACATTTTTTACAAACACATATATCTCTTACACTCTTTCACACATCTCAAGGCAAATTTTGAAGTTTACACACCCTAAAGCATTATTTTTCTCATATTTTATGGAAATATTCTTTACATGTGCTATAATGCATATAATTTGCATGGATGAGGTTTGATTTTTTTTAATAATTTGCTACTTTTTATGAATCAAAGGAATTTTCAGTGCTTATAAATCAATTTTCCATACATATATTTTTATTTTTCTGATATTTTTCTTGACCCAAGAGCCTTTGTGGAACAAGCACAAAAAGTTGCAGCCAAATCAGAGGGCCAAAAAAGGAGCTACTGTACCATTTGTCCGATTGACTAGCTTCACCTTTAGAAAAGGGAGGGTTTGGTGGTAAAATTCTTTGGTGCCCTTTGGTGATTTTTATGATTTTTCTATGATTTTATATGGATTTATAAAGTTTCACCCGATTTAAACTACAAAATAAAGAAAAATTAAAATAGCTTCATGGATAGGCCTCGGATTATTGTTTTCTTCGCGTTTGGGTCCCTGGCCATATCTGTTAATCCCTCCCCATTTCAAGATTGCAATGTGGCTACTTCATCACTGAGCCAATGCCAATGCGTAGGCCATGCCCGTGGCATTGCCGGTGCAGTGGTGGGCTGGCGGCACGCGGTGGTATGGCTTCAAATCCGTTGAGCGACGGCCGCGACAAGCGTCTGAGATGACGGGCGCATGAGGAGTAGTGAAGGGAGGCAGAGCTACCTGTCTTGCTTGTGTGCAAGGAGGGTGACCGAGGCTAGGCCATCGATGGTGAGCTTGGGCAGATGAAAAACGGTGATATGGCAGCGCTGTGGTGGTGGGGGCATGCAACTGGTGGAGGGAAACTGTAAAGGGGTGGATGGTGGAGCTCTAGGAGCAAGGAATCGATGCGGGCTGTGCATGACGATGCTCGCCCATGGTAGGCCCATCGGCCGATGGCGGCAGTCGGCTGTGTGGGGCAGCGCTCGCCCATAGCAGCCCGCGGGGACTGTGTAACCAGTGGCATGGTGGATAGTTACCTCACAACTCCATGAGGATGTCTGAATTCAGTGTTTTTGGAGCTCCCCTTTAGTTGCTCTAAAAAACATAGATTTTTTGTAGATCTAGAATTTGTGCAGTTGGACGCGTTTGGCTGACACTTTGTGGAGTTGAAAAAGGTTTGGCTGACACTTTGTGGAGTGGAGTTGAAAAAGGTGGAGCAGAGTGCTACCAAACATGCTAAGTGTGGCCTCTAAAATTTTATAACAATTTGAAAATTTTTGTCGAGGTTGTACTCGTCAGATATTTGTCCGGCAGACACCCCGCTTCGTGCGAAGATTGATCACGGTGATGAACAGAAAGACACGGGATTTTTATACTGGTTTGGGCCCTCGAGATCGAGTAATAACCCTACGTCCAGTTGCTGCTTGTATTATTTCGTCGAGTACAGATTACAATGCGTAACAAGTACCCTCGGGTAGATTGTCTAAGGCTGCAGATCAATGGAACATACCCTTTACGCACAGGACCCCCGCTATTTATATCCAGGGAGACGTGCCTTACAAGACAAAACAGACCTAAACCTAGTAGGACTCTAACTGTCTTCGGACTTCCCTTCTGCGATCAGGCCATCGTGTCTTGTTCGGAGTCTTGGTCGTCTTGGAGTCGGTAGTCGGCAATCCTCATGGTCGGGTACCCTGGTATTATGGCCTCAACAGTAGCCCCCGAGCTTATCTTGTTCAGAAAAGGTTGATTGTTCAATAGCCTTCGGGTCTTTTTGCTCTTCGGGTGATTTCTGGATATGTTAATACCTCGTCAATCACTTTTGTATGAGAGCCAGAAAAAGTTCCCGAACTCTTGAATGTAGAAACCTGCATCTGAATGATAAGGTCAAAGAAAAATATCAGCCATAATAATAAAATAGAACTGTTCCGTCTTGGAAAATGGAACGCCCCAGGAGTGATGTAACTGCTGCCCAGGGCATTTAAAAACCCACTCCGCACGTTTCCCGGGATTTTAGCAGCGCACGCGATACGGCTCTGCTCTAGCTCCTCGATTCTCGCGCGAAGCGTCGCACCCCTGAGTCTTTAAATATCAGATCTCCTGGATTGACATGTACTTGAACCTTCCATCATAAGCCTTCTTCCTCCACTCGCCATGGGAAAGAAAAAGCTTAGTAGCAAGTTCAAGCTTCCTCGTCTCCTCTTCGGAGACTCCCCTCGCAGCTCCGGCGAACAACCGCCCGACAAGCCGGAGGACCCGCCGGCGACGACATCACCCACCGCTCCTCCTCAAGCTCCGCTCCTGGCTCTCCCCTGGTATGGGGATGACGGAGTCGAAGTCGAGCCACCAGAGGAGGAGGCTCCGGCGGTAGCGCCGCCATCTCCCGAGGCTGCTCCGTCAAGCATTGCCGCCGGGAAACGCCCTGCGTCTTCCTCTCCAGCCCCGGCATCTCCCATCTCCCTCTGCTCCGACGACGAGCCAGAACAAAGAGGGAGTAGAGCCCGGCTGAAGCCAGAGGCGGCACACGCAGGCGCATCTTCGTCTTCTGCTCCGGTGGACACCAGCGGCGACGAGGAATTCGCCCGGCGCCTCTTCGTCTCCCTGAACCGCGACCTGATCGGGATTCCTGGAGACGGAGCGCTCGTGGATCTCGTCAGCGACTCTGAAGAAGAGAACGCGATAGATGACGATCCACCGGAGAGCACACCATCGCCCTGATCAGTTTGGTTGTCAATCATCAACCCAAGATCAGGGTGCTTTAGTATTTTGATTTTAGGATAGCTATCAATCCATTGTGAAATGTTCCCTCTTTTGGACTTAATGAAGAAATTTCACTTGATGGATGTATTTTGAATTCCTTGTGCTTTGAAAATTTATCTGTGTCAATCTGTTCCTGAAATTGCTCATCTAGAAACAAAATTCCCGAACGAAAAATTTCTTCCGACCAGATTAACTTTCTTTAGTGTGTTCGGGAAATTTGACTCTGATCAGACATGATCGGGGCATTTCCTTGATTCACACCGATCGATTGATCATTTAAAACTGATAACTTACCAAATAAGCTAACAGCCCTAAATGCATTGAATTGGACTTACACATTTTTCGAAACAACGCGTGCCGCAGAAAAAGGAAAGAATCTTTTTGACCCAACAGTCACTGCGGATTGCACGGCTCAAGGGCAGGTTTTTCGGGGTTCGAGCTCCCGTGCAGAACCATAAAGCCCCCAAGCGCTGCCGCTTGAGATCTATTTGGGCCTTCGTCTTCCTCGGTCGTATCCACAAAACATTCGCCATTTTCTTCCCTCGTCCACTTGCTCCTCCAATCCTTCCCAATCGCCATGGCGTCCACGCACCAATCATCTTCTGGCACTGAGTCTACAGGGGACCAGACCAGCACCGCCGCCGGACGAGAACTCCGTAGTGGGAACACGATCCCCACCGCGAACGAGTACTGGTACAAATCGACCACGACGGCCAAGCAATTGAAGAAATTGGAGGACCTTGGATTACTCCCTGAAACCACACTCTTCCCCCGCCGCCATGCCAAAGGTCAGATGTATCCAACCCCCGACACTCTCGAGATGGTGGTGTTCTTGGAGTTCTTCTATTGTGGATTCGGGGTTTTTCCTTCCGATTTCTTCCACAGCGTCTGCGAGCATTACCAGATAGAGCTCGTGCACCTAAAGCCCGGCGCTTTGACAATGCTTAGCGTCTTTGCCTTTTTGTGCGAAGCCTGGTTAGGGATTAAACCTTCACTGCTGCTGTGGAGATATTTTTACAGTCCTTCATACTACAAGAACCAGGTGATGCTCGGGTCCATCGGGTTTTCTTTGAGAAATCGGGAGATGTACATCCCCTTCCCAGTTAAAGATTGCTGGAAAGGATATGAACATCATTGGTTTTACATCACCCTTCCCCAAGCCTCATTGGCAAAAGGGAAGTACCTGATGCCCTATCTCAAGGATTCAGCCAAAGCCCTGCCAAGAATTACCCCGGAGATGCAGAAGCATATTGATCGGATCTTGGAGCTCCGTGATGCTGGTCTGACGGCAGTTCATGTAGCGGAAATCTTCATTAGATGGAGATTTATCCCACTTATGAATCGCGACCACTACGCTTGGACATTCACGGGCTACAAGGACCCGAACAGAATGAAACCCGATGGTGAGCATTTGTTTTTCTGTTCGATTGTTTTTCCGAGTTTGTTTGGTCATTTGAATTCATGACTCTTAACTTAGCAGTTGTCCCAGAGACAGAAGTGAGCATGCGCCTGAAAAAGATGTTCGGGGCTGATCTCCCGGACTGGGAAAACGTCCCGGAGCCCTACAGCGCTGATAACCCTCCTCCAGAGGTAAACTGTTACTCAGAAAAAGCCTTTTTTTTTTTACTTTAATAGTGATATGATACACCTCTTTTATTCCCGACCAGACCCCAGCTATTGTTGATGCCCCCCCCAGAGCGGTGCCATCAATGTCGAAGAGGAGGGGGATCAGCCCGTTGATCCAGGCACCAGGGCCCCGACCAACGAACAACCCGAATCATCGCCTGGTTTGGAGAAAGAGGTTGCGAGCAGCCCCCAGGCGATTATCCCCCGAACCCGGAAACGCTCTCGTAGTGTGGAGCGGACTGTTCTTGATTCGGGAGCCTTTGGATTGCCTGGGCCCGTTAATCTGCAGCCCATTCGTGATCAGCCTCGTCCTGTTGCCCAGGTATCAAGCATGATCGTATTCGGGCGTTTATTCGCAGCTTTTGATCGCATAACCAAAGCTAAACGTGATCGGGAGATTTCTCAACAGGAAAATCGTCCGACCAGACAATCATCAAAGCTTATTCCTGGTGCCAAGAGATTTAGGGTTAACCTCCCGACGGCCGAGTAAGAGCTTTGTCGATCTTTGATTATGTATGAACATTCTTCTTCAATATTGTTTTCACTGTATTTGATTGTTCGGGAATTCAGGCATCCCGATCCCACGGCTTCTCCTCCTGTCAAACCGTCTGCCGGAGAGAAAACTCCCGAGCCAGATTTAACAGCACAACTTGACCGCTCAGAGAAGACGGCAGAGATCGTGGAGTTCATCCCGACGCCCCTGGGCCCGATCATTAGCGCGCTCTCGACAGCCGAAGAGCAATGGCGTTCGCTAGACGCTCGTGCCTCTGCTGCTGAAGCATCTGTGATCAGACTGGGAGCCCAGGTGACTGTTCTCCAGTCCGAGAAAGAAGGTACATGCTTTAAACCTCATGCCTTGCTTATTGAGTTTTTGTCCTCAAACTTTTGTTCACATGCTGCCTTTGACCCTGTAGCTGACTCCAAGAGCATTGAGGTGCTCAAAGAGAAAAACTCGGATCTGGAAGGAAGACTGGCTGATCTGACCGCGCGTCTTGAAGCATCAGAGAAGCGCAGTTCGTCCTTGGAGTCCAGGCTGATGGAAGGTGCCTGCGTTGCTGCAACTCACACCATCGGAGCTTTGAAGAGCCATCTCCCTGATCTGGACGTTGCTCTGCTCTCCAAAGGCTTCAAGTGCTCGGCGTCAGAAGCTGAGGAATTGTTTGATAGTCTTACCCCACTGGTGGAACCATTTGTCAGAAAACTTGGTCTCCATCTGAGTGATTCGGAAGAATCACCCTGAACACTGTGCAGAAATTCCTGTAATAGGGCAAAACTTTAACAGTTTAGAATGCGGTTATATTTTGCTAAACATATGCTTGCATGTTTTTGCGTAAGTCTTAGAGCTGATTGGTATTTTCATGGATCTTTTTAACTGATAGCTTTGTCATAGCCAAAAAGTCCCGTTACCATAAGCTATTCTGGAATTGTTTAGTTGCTGAGACACGGGCGGCCTTCTGAACTGTGTAATTCCTTGTAGTCATGGTGTTCGGTAATTTTAGCGTCTGCCTAGCTTTCTTGAATTAAAAAGTCCGTTTCTTGCATGGTAGTAGTACCGTAGTAGCCCCCGGGCTCTTTTACAGTCATGCTGGCATGCTGAAAAAGAGTCTAGAAGTACAAACTGCAAAAAACTTCCCGATCAAATGGGGAGCCCCCGAGCGTATAGCTCGGGATGCATAGAATAGGTCTGAAAAGAAAATTTTCAGCACAGTAGTCCCCGGCTCTTTGTTAGTGTATGCAATATGATAACAAAGAGTAGAAACAGAATAGAAAATAGAAAACCCAGCCCCCGAGCATAAAAGCGAGGGTGAGTAGAGTATATAGAACTTATCTTTTTTTTTTTGTTGTTGGCGCTGTAGGCGACGCAGACGACGGTTTATACCTGCCAAACCTGATGGTTGGTCTAGAACTGTGCACGATCTTCATTGTTTAAGCGTAGAACCTGCGTAGTTGATCCATATTCCACGTGTTTGGCAGTACGTCCCCATCTATCTCTGCGATCCTGTAGGCTCCTGGTCGGGCGATATCTACTACAATGTACGGTCCTTGCCATGGAGAGGACAATTTATTTTTGTCCTTGGTGCGTTGATCCAGTTTGAGCACCATGTCCCCAATGCATAGGCTTCGTTGTTGAACGTTAGCATCGTAGTACCGTCGCAATTTTTGCTGATATTGGGGTACTCTAAAAGCAGCTGCGTCGCGAGCCTCCTCCAGGAGGATTAGCTCATCAGTACGCCTATCAGGCTCTTCAGTTTCTGAAAACATTGCCACGCGAGGGGCTTGTAGTCGGATGTCAGATGATAGAATCGCCTCTGCTCCATACACCAAGAAGAAAGGTGTTTCGCCTGTTGCCCGATTCATAGTGGTCCTCATTGACCAGAGTACGGTCGGGACTTCATGAATCCAGCGCTTGTCGTAAGCTTGCAATCTGTTAAAAATCCTCTTCTTGATGCCCTGGAGCACGATGCCATTGGCATGTTCTACTTGCCCGTTTGTCTTCGGGTGGTTTACCGATGACCGATCATGCTTGATCCCGTGGTCGTAGCAAAAATCGTAAAACTTTTTACTTTTAAACTGCGTTCCATTATCGGAGATTATCCTGTTCGGGACTGTCGGGGTTCGCTACCGCCGACAAGTAAATTTCCTACGATCGCGCGTCGGAGCCCGGATGGTGACTCGAGAGACAGGGGGTTTTAGACTGGTTCGGGCCTCCGGAGAGTAATACCCTACGTCCAGTATGTGCCGATGTTCTCAAGCCCAAAGTCTGTAGTAGGGGGTACAAACTGGTCGGGAGAGGGAGAGGGTCCCAGGTCCCGGTGCTGTGTGAGCGAGTGTGCTGTTCGTGCTATGACCGAAAGTTCGACTGATGTCGGCCTTCTCCCCGCACTGATGTCCCCTTGTCCCCTTTTATAGTCTCAAGGAGAGAAGGGAGCGGGGGGTAAGAAAGATAGAAAATTACAAGGAGAGTTACTGCCCTGAGGCCTTTAGCTTGCGTCGTGCGTCGAGCCGTACAGGGAGCAGGTGTTGACGGAGTGGGCACCCCGCCGGACCCGGGATCGTACATCCCGGGTGGTTGGTGTAGACATCTTCCCGGGTAAGCTCCCGGGTAGTTCCCGGGTCGTGGTTGACTTGCTCGAGGTCCTCGGGTGCTCCAGGTGTCCTGCTCGGGTTCCAGGTGTCATCCATGGGCGCTTGGGATCGTACTTGGGCGCCCGGTGTTGCACATGCGCTCCTCCCAAGACTGTAGCGTTCCTGTTCGGATGGGACGAGTGCCACTGTGGCTGCCGTGGCGAAGGACGGACGCCCATCATGCTCTGACGCGGCGGGTACCAAGTGGGTACGGCGTTGGATGGGCCAAGACGTGGCCGGGTAGTTTCACCCGGAGAGCTGGAAACTCCTCGGAGGCGGAGAACTCCCCGGGCGAATCGGAGAGCCCCTCGAGGGCGGGGAACTCCTCGGGCGAACCGCGAGGCCACTCGGAGGCGGAGAACCCCTCGGGCGAATCGCGGAGACTTCTCGGAGGCGGAGAACTCCTCGGGCGAACCGGAGACCCGTCGGGCCGCCTCCGAGGTGTCAGGGCATGGAGAATCTGCTTTGGTTTGGGTCTTTAGTTTTGTTTTTTGCGGGGTGGATCATCGTAAGCTCCCGGATTAAGGGTTTGATTGGGTACCCCTAATTCGGACCTTCGTCAGTAGCCCCCGAGCCTGGGGGGGAGATGGAGGCTCGCGCCCAGGCTGGATGGCGGCGTGGATATGGTAGGTTATGAATTTTTCCGGTGGGGGCGCGCGAGCGCACCCGCCGGGTGTAGCCCCCGAGCCTTGAGAAGAGCTGGTGCTCTTGTTAAGGTTTTGTGCCCGGGTGGTTTGCCTTGGATGTTGTCGGGATCGAAGAACTTGTCGGGGAGGGGAAGCTTGTCGGGGACGCTTCTTTGGTGGGCCGGACAGCTGCCCGACCGTTGACGGGCCGGGAACGGAAGCGTCGGCCCGTTCCCCCGCCGCGTGGGGAGGTGGACGCGCCTTTTGAGGAGGTCAGGCGAAGCGACGTGCGCACGTCGCCGTGGCGCCAGTGGTGGGCCCGCGCAATTAAGCCGGCGGCCGTTTCGTCTCGCCCCTATTTATAGCCGCGTGCTGCGGCGGCCTCGGGTTTTACCCGAGCCCGAGCTTTCCAACTTTCGTCGCGCGCCTTGTCTCTGCTTGTTGCTGCCGCTTGTTTCCTTGCGTCCTCCGCCGCCGTCGCTTCGCCATTCCGGTGAACAAGTGACCGAGCCCCCCATCCCGCCGGCGCTTCTCCTTCGGATTGCTTCAAGATGTCGACCTGGGAGCGCTCCCGTGTCTCGCTCCGGCAGCTGGAGGGCCTCGTGGCGGAAGGGCTGCTTCCGCCATTGACGGAGGCCGTGGAGTGGAAGGTTCCGGGCGTGGAAGACTATCCCCGACCGCCGCAGGGATATGTCGTCTCGTTCGTCGCCTTCCACGAGCGCGGGTTCTCCGTTCCCGCCGGAAGATTCATCCGCGCCGTGCTCAACGAGTACGGGTTGGAGCTTCACCACCTCAACCCCAACGGGATTCAGCAGATGGCGCTGTTCGTGGCCCTCTGCGAGGGGTACTTGGAGATGGAGGCCCACTGGGACCTCTTCAGGTATTTCTTTAAGTTCTCGCTGCATTCCGCAGTGGGCGGAGCCCCGGCGACGATTGGTTGCGCCGTACTGAAGGCAAAGCAGGGGCGTTCAAAGGAATACATCTCGGGAGCCCTGATCAGCTCGAACAAGGGCTGGCACCCGATGTGGTTCTATCTGAAGAACGACAGCAAGAATCCCTTGCCGGCGTACACCGGGAAGACCTTTGAGAAGGCGCCCGACGAGTGGGCGTACGGGCCCGAGAAGAACAAGCAGGAGAAGCTTCTCGGGGACATCTGGAAGGCCCTCGCGCGACTGCGCGACGCGAGGGTGTCGACGGCGGAAGTCCTCGGGGGGTACCTCTCGAGAGGCATCGTGCCGCTGAGGCGGCGCGCTCTCCCCATTTGGCAGATGACTCCGGAGAACGCCCCCTTCGTGGGGACCGTGACGATGAACCCCCTTCCATCGGGGGACGAGGTGGAGCGCCGAGTGACGGCGGCGATGGGGAAGGGCCACGACGCCTATCCTCCCCCGGGCCTTCTCCCCATGCTCCCGAACACCCGCACCCGGGCTCTGGTAAGGTGTCCTTCATCCGCTTTGATTTCCCGAGTGGTTTTTAGTTGGCTGATCCCGAGTTCTTTCAGATGAAGGGCCTTAGCTGCTCCTACTCCCGGCCGCCGCTTCCCGAGGACAGGGCGAGGAACCGGGCCGAGGCCGAATGGGCCAAGGCGAGGAAAGACCGCCGGGAGGAGTGGAAGAAGAAGGAGGTCGCCAAGCGTGAACGGAACGCTGAGCGATCCAGGAGGAGGAGGAAGGGAGAAGATGAGGTCTCCGAGGACGAGGACCCCGAGGAGTTCGTGGAGGACGACTCGGGGAGTGGAGATGACGAGGAGAGTGATGTCGACGCGCCTCCTCAGAAGCTCAAGGCGGTCGCGACGATGACCGCCGGCGCCTCGTCCTCGACGCAGCATTCGGGGCGGAGCGGGAGAGGTGGGCCACCACCGCCGGACTCGGGGAGGAGCGAAAGCTCTCGGTCGGACCGGCATCGGCGGTCCTCCGAGGAAAGCCGGCGCGAGAGGCGCAGCCGCACGCCTCCGCCCTCCCATCACGAGCCGGAGAAGGGGAGGAGTTCCCGATGGGAGCCGGTCCCTCGTCGGGAGAGGAGCCGGAGCCGGGACCTGTCGGAGCGCACCCATAAGGGGGGTTCGTCCTCGGGGGCGTCGCGCTCCCCCAAGAGGCCCGCGCCGCGGGACGATAGGCGGCCGCCGTCGGCCCCCCAAACGGTGCCCCGGACGCCCGTGGTGGATGCGCAGGCCCCTCCCGCCCCGGTGAAGGTTACGACGAGGCGGCCGGACCCGTCACCGGTCGAGGGAGGAGGCTCGTCTGGTCGGGCGGTGTCCCACTCGGGCAGGGACGCCGCAGCCGCGCCCGTGGCCCCCGTCCCGACGGCGCACGCGGGATCCAAGAGGCCCGCATCCCCGAAGGCCCTGGCGCCGACGGGATTCAAGCGGACACGGCCCATCTCGTCGAGGTGAGTGATGTTCTGTGTCTCTCGAATGGTTTCGGTTTTTTCTCGTAGTTACCATTTTTCTCAGCCGGATTCCCTGACTTGTGGTGAACCAGTCGGGCCGATACTCCGCTCGAGGTGGCGCCGAAGAAGACGCTGCGCTCGGCGGCGCCGTTGCCGAGGCCTGCGACGGAGCAGGCTGAGCAGGCGACGCCGGAGCCCGCGGCGGGGCCGACCGAGAAGGCGACGGTGGGGCCCGCGGTGGAGCGGGCCGAGGAGGTGACGTTGGAGCCCTCGGCGGAGCGGGCCGAGGAGAGGACGCGGAGGGTGGCGCCCTCCGTGGAGGAACAAGTGCCGGAGGAGGACGGCAACAGCCCGGGAGACGCACTCCCCACGGGCCTAGCCTTCGCACAGACCGTCCCCTCAGAGGCGGCCGTGGCGGCGCTCCAAGCGGAGCTGGCCGGGGAGCTGGTGGAGGCGGCCCTGCCTACTCCTCAGGAGGAGCCGGCCCGCCCCGAAGTGGAGGAAATCGCCATGTCCGGGGGCGCGGCCGGAGAGGATGGCCGCGGGATCGCTGTCTCTCCAGGGGCCGCGGTTGGCCCCCAAGGAGCAGAGGCGGGGATCTCCGGGACCCGTCAGGACGCCGCCATCCCAGCAGCCGCTGCAGCCCCCGAGCCCTCCGGGGTGATCCCCCCGGAGGTCGTCGTGCTCGAGGACTCGCCGGAGGGTAGCTCGCGGAGGGTCGCCGGAGAGTGCAGCAGGAGGCTGACCGTGGAGCCCCCGAGACCTTCGTGCCCTTCGAGCGAGGGCCTGTGCCATCTCCGGGAGACGCCAGGGATGATGACGATGGATCGTCGTTTCGATGCCGTCGTGCCCATCGAAAACAACCCGAACCTTCCATGCGAGGGTCGGTTGTTGTGGTACGACCGTCAGAACCCGGCGGATCCCATCTTCGAGCTGGACGACACAGCGGAGAGGGAGCAGCGCCAACTTCTCGCCGAGGGCCTCAACAGCGTGAAGGAGGTCTTCAATAAGATGATTATCGGGCCTTCCCGGGTAAGTTCTCGGGCTTCGTTCTTCTGGTCCTCGGCGCCGTTTTGGGGAATGTCTTACCGCTCTTGTTTTTATTTTCGTTCAGAAAATCATGGAGCGTAGCGCCGAGAAGTCGGCGTTTCTGCGCCGGGAGTCCGGGCTTTGGCACGCCGTGCAGCAGCTGAAGGCCGAGAAGGAGCAGCTCGAGGCCCAGCTGGCCGAGGCCCGGGAGGCCAGGGACGAGGCGATCGTGGACGCCGCGGAGAGGGAGGCCGCCCTCGAGGTGAAGGTGGACGAGGCCGAGAGGACCGTGAGGGAGGCGTTGACGGCCGCCGACGCCTCCAATCGGGAAAAGGCTGCCGCCGTACGGGAGGTCGAGGAGCTGAGGACGAAGGTGGTGGACCTTCAGATAGACGTCCAGCACCGCGACCTCGACCTCAAGACGGTCGGCAACCAGCTGGTCGAGGTGGCCGGCAAGCTGACGGCCGCGGAGGAGGAGGAGGCCCGCCTCAAGGAGATCGCCGGGAAACGGGAGGAGGAGATCCTTGGTAAGTTATCCCTCCCCATCTCTTGTCGGGCGGTTTCTTTCCGTTCCCCTCGCGTGGCGGCGCGTTTGCTTAGGTTTGACTGTCAATGCAGCCCTGCGGAGGGTGAAGGCTGACCAGGAGGCCCAGCTCGAGGCCGGGAAGCGCGAGATGGCCAAGGCCTTTGCTGCCAACCAAGAGCTGGTGCAGCTTGGTCATGAGCTTAAGGCGGAGCTGACCAGTAAGTATCGTATGTCCACTTGCCCTTCTTCTTGCAGAATGATAGTGACGAGGAGTTGCCTGCAGGGGTCGCCGAGGACCTTCGGAGGTCCAGGGAGGCGGGCGAGCAGAGCCAGAGGGCCCTCGAGAAGAAGTCCGAGGTCCATCAGGCTTTGGTCCAGGCGGTCGAGCACCTGTTCGAGGAGCTCAACGTCGGTGGCGGCCCGTCTTTGGTGGATCGCCTCGCACTTGTCACGGGGAGGACTCGGGCGCAGGCCTCGGATCTTGCTCGGAGTGTAGCGCGCAAGATCATTGCTATGTTTTTGTCGCACTACCCGACCATGGATCGGGAGGCTCTGCAAGGCGGGTGGGCCCCTGGCTACGAGGATGCTGAATACGACGAGATCGAAGCCGAATCCTCCTCGTTTGCCGATCAAGTGCTGTCCGCCGCCCTGAAGGATCTTGGGCTAGAGTAGACATGAAGAATTTTGTTATGTAATGAACAGAACTCCAATCATTGCTACTCAGAAAAGCTCGTGTTTTATCTGTTGTTTGTCATTTTCGTTTTCTTCCGAATGCCTTTGGGGGTCGCGGGTCGAGATGGAAAGGCGTGGAGTCCTGCCCGTCAGACTCTATTCCGTAGCCGCTGGGGCGTAGGAACTCGGGAGGTTGGGCACTCGGATTCGGAGCCCCCGAGTGGTTTTGGAATATTCGAACGATGACAAGCAGCAGATCAAAAAATGCTGAAAGCAACAACTAGGCGGTTGCTTTATTGCTTCCCGGGAAAAAGACGTCGGCCCAAGGGCTTGGACTTTTGCCCGCAAGTTAGCGCCGTAGCCGCAGGGGCGTGAGCACTCGAAACTTGGACAAGCGTGGTCACGAAGCCCTTTGAGCTGACGTTCCTTTCTCGCAAGCGCCAAAGTATACCGCTTGATCGCGCGCGAGAGCGATCATTTGTCGGGTTTTTGCGAAAAAACGGAGGGGCACCGGGCCCCGGGTGGAGCCCCCGAGCGGTGGGCGATCCCGCATAGGGAATGGGTCGCCCGCCGCTTAGCCTTGGGAACTCGCCGGGTACATTTCGATCGTATGCGAATAGAGTACTCGGAATAGTACAGTACTTTGACTATTATCGTGAATTGAAAAGTACAGGTACTTTTAAGGGTAAAGTGACGTAGCTGTGCGAGCCTGCAGAGGAGTGTGAGGCTCTTCGGGAGAGGCGGGGACTCGTCGGGCGAGGTGTGGACTTCTCGGGCTCGTCCTCGGCCTCGTTTTGTCGTGGCGAGATCTCTTTCAGGCCTTGTTTCGTGACCTGGGACCCCACGCGATGCAGGGTGCTGATGGAGAGGCCTTTTTCTCCTTGCGTCGTTACCCCTCATGCACCTTTTTCGCAAAAGGTGGAGGGGCCGGACCGCGCCGTATTTTTGCCTCGCTGGCCGAAAATGCGGTGTCCGTGTGAGCTGATAACGG
>CM014271.1:75776777-75798824 GCA_004135705.1 Alloteropsis semialata | reverse complement strand
AGTCAACACACATCCTCCATTTCCCGTTTTTCTTTTTTACAAGTACAGGGTTGGCCAACCATTCGGGGTGGTATACCTCCCTAATGAAGCCGGCGCTGAGGAGCTTTTTGAGCTCTTCGCCGATGGCTTTGTACTTCTCGTCGTCGTAGCGCCGGAGCCTCTGTTTGACGGGTCGAGCGCCAGTCTTGATGTCAAGTTTGTGCTCGGCGACTTCCCTTGGAATCCCTGGCATGTCCGAGGGTTTCCATGCAAACACATCGAGGTTTGCGCGGAGAAAGTCGACGAGCGCGCTTTCCTATTTAGGATCGAGCGCCGTCCCGATACGGAGGGTGCGACCATCGTCGGCCACGGCAACCTCCTTGACATCCTTGGCCGGCTCAAAGGAGCACGCGGCACGCTTGGAGGTCTCGGGGATATCCAGGTCCCTGGGTGAAGGCTCAGCGGCGAGCCTCTTGGACTGGACGAGCGCCTCCGCGAACTGGAAGCACTCGGTTTCACAGGCGAACGCATGCTCAAATGAAGTCCCCACGGTGATGACACCCTTGGGTCCGGGGATCTTCAATTTGAGGTACGTGTAGTTCGGGACAGCCATGAACTTTGCGTATGCAGGCCTCCCGAGGATGGCATGATACGCCCCAGGGAATCCCACCACTTCGAAAGTGAGGATTTCTCTGCGGAAGTTCCATGGGGTCCCGAACGTGACGGGCAGGTCGATCTGCCCGAGTGGTATTGCGTCCACTCCGGGGACGATCCCATGGAATGGCGCCGTGGATGGCCGAAGCTGGGAACGCAGGATCCCCATCTCATCAAGAGTGTCGACGTAGAGGATGTTGAGGCCGCTCCCGCCGTCCATCAACACCTTGTGGACGCGTTTCGTCCCGAAGAGAGGAGCAACCACGAGCGGGTACCTTCCGGGTTGTGGGACGTAGTCGGGATGATCGGAGCGGTCGAAGGTGATCGGGGCCTCGGACCATTTTAGGTAGGAGGGCACCGCGGGGTCCGTGTGGCAGACTTCTCGCCGGATTAGCTTCTCGTCGCGCTTCGAGGGGCAGGCCGCCGATCCCCCGACGATCATTAGGATCGCTCCGTCCTCCCTGGGGTAGCCGTCGTCGTTGTTCGAGCCACCGGCCCCGTCCCGGTTCTCGTAGGGCTTCTTCTTCAGGGTGCCGGCGAGAAAGCTTCTCATGAGTTTGCAATCCTTCAGGGCATGCTTGACAGGGCCCTCGTGGTTGGTGCAGGGCGCCTCGAGGAGCTTCTCAAAGTGGTCCTTTGGCGCTGGGTTCCCTTTGGGTTTTGTGGCCTTCCGCTCGGCCGCTGCTACCATGCGACCGTCGCGCCTCCGCTTGTCCTTCCTTTTCTTCTTGTCGGGTCGGGCGGAGGTGCCCTCGTCAACCGCCTCCGATTGTTTGCCCTTGCCCTGAGGCCGTTCAAGGGTTGCAGCGACGGCGTCCTCCCCATCGGCGTAGTCGGTGGCGATGTCGAGGAGCTCCCGGATGGTTCGTGGCTTCCTGCGCCCTAACTCATGGATGAGGGTCGCGCAGGTGGTTCCGAAGCGGAACGCGGAGACGACGTCGGTGTCAGCAGTGTTTGGCAGCTCGGTGCAGCGCTTGGAGAAGCGCTTGACGTAGTCACGCAGGGTCTCGTCCTCTGCCTGGAGGCAGTTGCGGAGGTCCCAGGGGTTCCCGGGACGAGTGTAGGTGCCCTGGAAGTTGCCAATGAAGGCGTCACGCAGCTGCGCCCAGCTGTCGATCTTGCCCGCAGGGAGATGCTCCAGCCATGTTCGAGCCGAGTCGGCGAGGTAGAGGGGGAGGCTTTTGATGATGAAGTAATCGTCTTGCGCTCCCCCTGCATGACACGCAAGCCGGTAGTCCTCCAGCCAGACGCTGGGGTTTGTGTCCCCGTCGTACTTGGGCACCGTCGTGGGAGCCCGGAAGCGCGGAGGAACCTGAGCACCGTCTGTTATAGGCTCGGCGTGGGCGGGGCTGATGGTGCTCGTCCCGTCGCCTGGCGCCTCCGTCGGCTGTGGCCCCGCGATGATGCACGGAACGCTCATGATCGGGCTCTCGAGGAGCGCGCTGGCGTGAGGCGGAGCTTTCCGCCTGTTGGACCGCTGCGGTTTCCAGGAGTGCGCGGAGTTGCTGATGGAACCTTCGATCTTCGGGCGCCGCCGGTTCAGGGTGCTCACGGAGCAAGACAGCAGCCGCTGCGAGGTTCTGGGACGCCCGGTTGAAAACCGGTGCGTCGTTGGCGTTGGCACCGTCGTTGACGATGCGCTGTTGTACGTCCCGGGCTCGTGCGCGGGCGGCTCCTCCGTCCGCGTTTCTCCCGAGCTCGCGGTTGAGCTGCTGCCGTTCTGCCTCGATCTGACGCCGGGCCTCGTCTAGCTCCTGCAGCCTGACCCGCCGAGCATCGTCCGCCAGGGCGTTTGGCGGTGGCGCCGCGGGAGCGTTGGCAGGCGGAGCTGCAGGGGCTCGGGCAGGCGGAGCCGCAGCGGCGTTGGCAGGTGGTGCTGCGGGGGCGCCGTCCCTCGTCGAGCTGCTCGCGGACTGCACATCCCCGTCGGGGGTGTGGCACATGAAGCACTCCCGGTAAGGGTCGAAGTTCGGCGGAGCCCACATCCGCCGCGGGCGCGAGCTCGGCTCACCCACCGTGCTTCTGGTGGTTGGCGAGGCGTGTGGGTCGGACTCCGTCGATGTCGGGGTGACCGCCGGGTCTCTCGGCAGGCCTGGCTGCCCCTCCGGGTACATGGCGTTGTAGCAGTCGATGAACTCGTCCCAGAGGAGCTGCTCCTGTCCTCCAACCTGGAGGGCGAGATTGGTGATCATGTAGGAGACGTTGCGGAAGCGTTCCTGGGACGGGCTCCGTCCCAGGGCGGTCGCCAGGTCCCCTCCGAGTAGGTCGAGGACGTAGGCGGTAGCTCCCGTCGTGGCGTGGGAGGGCTTGGGCCCCTCGTCGTGGAGCGTCTTGCCGTCGTCGCGGGCAAGCTTGGGGCGCACGAAAGTCGCCCCGATGATGGGCTCCGCCGACTTGTGGATGACGAAGTCGAGGGAGCCGAACCGCAGGTGATCGCCAGACGCCAGCGAGGCGCCGGTGTGGGCCATCCGGACCCTGGTGAAGTGTCGTGACACGCGAAAATCCCCTACCTGGCGCGCCAACTGTCGGGGTTCGCTACCGCCGACAAGTAAATTTCCTACGATCGCGCGTCGGAGCCCGGATGGTGACTCGAGAGACAGGGGGTTTTAGACTGGTTCGGGCCTCCGGAGAGTAATACCCTACGTCCAGTATGTGCCGATGTTCTCAAGCCCAAAGTCTGTAGTAGGGGGTACAAACTGGTCGGGAGAGGGAGAGGGTCCCAGGTCCCGGTGCTGTGTGAGCGAGTGTGCTGTTCGTGCTATGACCGAACGTTCGACTGATGTCGGCCTTCTCCCCGCACTGATGTCCCCTTGTCCCCTTTTATAGTCTCAAGGAGAGAAGGGAGCGGGGGGTAAGAAAGATAGAAAATTACAAGGAGAGTTACTGCCCCGAGGCCTTTAGCTTGCGTCGTGCGTCGAGCCGTACAGGGAGCAGGTGTTGACGGAGTGGGCACCCCGCCGGACCCGGGATCGTACATCCCGGGTGGTTGGTGTAGACATCTTCCCGGGTAAGCTCCCGGGTAGTTCCCGGGTCGTGGTTGACTTGCTCGAGGTCCTCGGGTGCTCCAGGTGTCCTGCTCGGGTTCCAGGTGTCATCCATGGGCGCTTGGGATCGTACTTGGGCGCCCGGTGTTGCACATGCGCTCCTCCCAAGACTGTAGCGTTCCTGTTCGGATGGGACGAGTGCCACTGTGGCTGCCGTGGCGAAGGACGGACGCCCATCATGCTCTGACGCGGCGGGTACCAAGTGGGTACGGCGTTGGATGGGCCAAGACGTGGCTGGGTAGTTTCACCCGGAGAGCTGGAAACTCCTCGGAGGCGGAGAACTCCCCGGGCGAATCGGAGAGCCCCTCGAGGGCGAGGAACTCCTCGGACGAACCGCGAGGCCACTCAGAGGCGGAGAACCCCTCGGGCGAATCGCGGAGACTTCTCGGAGGCGGAGAACTCCTCGGGCGAACCGGAGACCCGTCGGGCCGCCTCCGAGGTGTCAGGGCATGGAGAATCTGCTTTGGTTTGGGTCTTTAGTTTTGTTTTTTGCGGGGTGGATCATCGTAAGCTCCCGGATTAGGGTTTGATTGGGTACCCCTAATTCGGACCTTCGTCAGGGACACCGAATCGTACGACAATACTCCGTAGGAATTTGACAGCGGCCTCTTTAGTGATTTTCTGAACGGGCTCGGCGTCAACCCATTTCGTAAATGTGTCAATGCCAACGAACAGAAATCTGTATCCCCCGACAGCCCTTGGAAAGGGCCCGAGGATGTCTATACCCCATGTGGCAAAGGGCCATGACAAGGGTATAGTATTTAAAGCCTGCACAGGTTTAGTCTGTTTTCGTGCGAAAAATTGACATGCCTCACACTTTTTCACTAAATCGCTTGCGTCTTGAAGAGCTGTAGGCCAGTAGAAGCTCTGTCGGAATGCTTTCCCTGTTAGATATCGGGGAGAAGCATGTGATCCACAGATTCCTCCGTGAATGTCGTGGAGCAAACTAATGCCCTCGGTCCGTGTGATGCATTTGAGGAGCATTCCATTGCGGGTTAGCTTGTATAATCGCCCGTCAACCAATTGATAGTTCTTGGCTTTACGATGGATTTTCTCCAATGTAGCATCATCGTCCGGAATAGCTTGGTTTGTGAGGTACGCCCGGATTGGATCCATCCAGTTCTCCTCGTTTCCAACTAGATCGGCAGCTCGGGCCGTACCGACCAACATAGACTCCTTGACGGATTCGTTGGTTGTAGAAACTGGTCCCTTGGCGGGTTCAGTTTTCAGGTTCGGTAATGAAACCGACACAGATGGTTTAGTAAGAACTTCAAGTAACACGTTACCTGGGAGCCGTGTGCGCTCTGCAGCTGCCTTTGCCAGCTTATCTGCGTCGCCATTGAATTCCCTCTTCACGTGCTGTACTTCAAGCCCATCAAATTTGCTCTCCATCCGCCTATATGCTTCCAAGTATTTGGCCATGACCTCGTTCTGCGCACTGTACTCTTTCATGACTTGCTTTGCAGCTAACTCGGAATCCCCTTTCACGAGCAGCCTTCTGACACCAAGAGATGCAGCTATGCGGAGACCTGTCAACAGTCCTTCATACTCGGCAACATTGTTAGTAGGAGTTGGATCAACAAAATTGATTTGCAAAGCATACCTAATGACGTCATTGTGTGGTGAAATCAGGACCACCCCAGCCCCCGCGCCTGCTCTGCAAAATGCTCCGTCATAGAACATTGTCCAGTGTTCGGGATTTTGGGCAGCTTCTTCAGGTTCGGGGTTAGTCCATTCTGCGATGAAATCTGCCAGAGCCTGCGATTTGATGGCAGTTCTGGGTACGAATTCAACGTCGTAAGCCCCCAGCTCCACAGACCATTGTGCGATCCTACCCACGGCATCTCGATTATGTAAAATGTTGCCTAGGGGGTAAGTTGACACAACCTTGATCTTGTGGCTTAGAAAATAATGCTTGAGCTTCCTGGAAGTCATTAGTACAGCATATAATAATTTCTGAATCTGAGGGTACCTCGTTTTGGCATCGTGTAGCACCTCGCTTACGAAGTAAACGGGATGTTGTGTTGTAGACTTTTCTGTTGGTCTCTCGACCACCAAAACAGTGCTAACAACAGTTGGTGTCGCTGCTACGTACAACAGCATCTCTTCTTGTGGCTTTGGCGGGACCAGTACGGGCATTTTCCGTAGGTACTGTTTGAACGCCTGGAACGCCTCTTCTGCTTCTGCCGACCACTCAAAACGATCAGTTTTACGTAGCAATTTGTAAAATGGCATACCTCGTTCGCCTGACTTGGACACGAATCGACTTAGGGACGCCATCATTCCTGCCAACTTCTGGACCTCGTGGCGGCTGCGTGGAGACTTCATGTCGTCGAGTGCCTTGATCTTGTGCGGATTTGCCTCTATACCTCGTTGGGAAACAAGGTAACCGAGGAGCTTACCCGATGATACACCAAAGGTGCATTTGGCGGGGTTGAGCATCATCCTGTTTTTGCGCAAGTTGTTGAATGTTTCGGTTAAATCAGCGATTAAATCGCCCTTTAACTTACTTTTCACAACAATGTCATCTATGTATGCTTCCACATTACGGCCGATTTGGCCTTCAAGAACAATGTGAACACATTTTTTATAAGTGCAACCTGCGTTTTTCAGACCAAAAGGCATCTTTATATAGCAATAAACACCGAAGGGAGTTACAAATGCAGTTTTCTCCTCATCGTCAATGCACATGCTGATTTGGTGATACCCGAGTAGGCATCTAGAAAACAAAGCAATTCGCATCCAGAGGTTGAATCTACAATTTGATCTATCCTAGGTAATGGGTACTCATCCTTCGGGCAAGCTTTATTCAGATCTGTGTAGTCCACGCACATCCTCCACGTTCCGTTGGGCTTCTTGACCATGACTGGGTTCGCCAGCCACTCCGGGAAAGGGACCTCTCGAACGAAGCCGGCTTTGAGTAGTCGGTTGATTTCTTCGTTAATGGCGTCTCGCTTCTCCGGGGTATATCTCCTTTGCTTTTGCTTGACTGGTCGGACGCCAGCTCGTATGCCAAGCTTGTGCTCGATTACCTCCCTGGGGATCCCGGGCATGTCAGATGGTTCCCAAGCGAACACATCTGCGTTTGCCCGAAGGAAGGCAATGAGCTCGAGTTCCTATTTGTCACCCAGGCCAAGGCCCACCTGGGTGGTCTTGGTCGGGTCTGCCTCATCAAGGATTACTGCCTTCGTGCCCGGCTCGGGCGTCTGGCAGGTGGCTCGACTGGTGAGGCGTTGGCCGGCGACTCGCCAGCTGCTTGTGGCGGCGTCCCCCTGAGTGGGGTCTGGTCCACCACAGTTTGCCCTTCAGCGGGACGGTTGTCAGCTCCCTGTCCGCCGACGAGCTCCTGTTCGGGTACTTCTTTCCCCTTGGCCCTTGATCGGTCTTCAGCTGCTCGGGAGGTTTCAGCCAATGCGCCCTTGGCGGCAGCCTTGGGCTGGCTTCTTGTCTTTTTCTTGGCAGGTTCGGCAGCCTTGGCTGGTTCCTGTTCGTCACCCTTGATCATGTCCAGGGTCTTCATGTCGCACTGGACCGTGCCTCTGCGATCGCCGCTGACGGTGATCGGACCCAACGGCCCCGGGACCTTGATCATGGAATACGCAAAATGAGCGACCGCCATGAATTTCTTCAAGAACGGTCGGCCCAAAATGCAGTTGTAGGCCGACGTGATGTCAGCCACCTCGAAGGTGAGGAACTCTGATCGGATGTTTTTGCCCTCTACGAGGGTCACCTGCAGATCGATCCTCCCCAAGGGAAAGGCTTGAATGCCGGGTATGACCCCATAGAAAGGCTTCTCCACGGGGGACAAGGACCTTCTTGGGATCCCAAGTTCGTCAAACGCGTTGACAAACAGGAGGTTGAGGGCGCTTCCACTGTCGATCAGGGTTCGCCCGATCTTGCGGGGCCCGATCCATGGTTTGATGCACAGTGGGAGTAGCGGCCCGTCGTAAAGCGTCTCGGGGTGATCCCTTTGATCGAACGTGATCGGGATTTCTGACCACCTCAAGAGTTGCTTGCAGGGCTCGGCGCTGTTTATCTGCCTCTCGACCATCTTGAGCTGGGATTTGGAGGTTCGGGTTGAACAGCCACCGAAAATCGTAGCGACCTCTAGATCTTCGGGGAGATCTAGATCATCATCACAATCCATGTAGTTTGCCGCGCGAGGGTTGTGAGCTGCCTGGTCGCGTGGAGCCCCCTGCTTCTGGCTCTCCTCCTCCTGCTTCTGCTTCTTGTACACCGTGCAATCCACGAAGTGATGTTTCGTGGATCGGTGAATCGGGTAGTACATCGGGAGGTTCTCCGGTTTGCCTTGACGCCTGTATGGGGGCTTGTTGTCGACGGCCATGACTTCGTCACCCTCGGTCTTGCGCTTCTTATTCTTGTGTTTATTTTTCTTCTTGCCCTCCCCGGCTGGATGGCTTTGTTCGGGCTTTCCGTGAACCCGTGCTCGGGCGTCCGCCATCTTGGCGGTTTCTTCCAGGATCCCGTACAGCTCTGCCACCGTCTTCGGGTTCTTCTTGGCAAGTTCCTCCGCCGTTCGCTCGTCTTTGCAACCTTGATTGAAGGCCACAATCACCCGATCATCCATCATGTCGGGGATGGTGTTACGGGTGTCGCTGAACCTGCGGATGTAGTCCCGGAGGGATTCTCCAGGCTTCTGCACACAGTTGAGCAGATCTCCCTCGTGTCCGGGGCGTTTATAGGTGCCTTGGAAGTTGGCTTCAAACGTCTCCCGGACTTGATGCTTGCTTCGGGCAGGTTCATGAGCCACGTACGGGCTGATCCCTGCAGAGCAGTTGGCAAGTAGTTGGCTTTGACGTAGTCGTCACCCCCGATGGCATCGATGATCGTGGAGTAGATCTGAATCCACTCGCGAGGGTTGGTTGTTCCGTCATACTTCTCGATGCTAGTGGGACGAAACTTTTCGGGCCACCTGACCTTGCGCAGGGCTGGGGAGTACGCAAGGCATCCCCCCATGCCTGGTCGGGAGTCACGTGGCGGTGAATCTTGATGGGACCGATAGTAACCCTCACGCGCTCGGTAATCTCGATTGTGATTGAGAGTTTCCCGAGCGTCGCGAGTGCGACGATTGCGCTCGAGTTGTGGCCTCATGTCACGCCCCTCGTGTGGGCGATAGTATGGTCGTCCGTTGACAGATCGGGACCGAACCGGCTGTGGCTCGCGTGGTCTGTTTGACGGAGCTGGTGGTGCGGCAGCGGCGGCTTCGATGCGCTCTTTGGCCTTGTCTGCTGCTTCCCGAGCCTTCTTGGCTATGGTGGCCATCGGAGTCCCTTCGGCCATTGCTTCCATGGTCTCCAAGAGGGTTCGGATCTGCAGATTGTCCTGTTCGACGGCCCGGAAATCGTTGTTGAGATCTCGGGGAGCCAACGAGGATGCAACCTGCTGTGTACGGGTTTTAGCCGTTTGAAGTGTCGGTGCGTTGCTCAAACGCGGAGGAGGCACGGGTCGACGCGAGCTAGATGACTCGGCAACGGCCTCTGTCCCGTTTGCGTTTAACACATGGATGCGGCGGTCTTCAGATGGTTCTGACCCATTGCTAGATCCACTGTAGTCGAGATCCAACTGCGCAGTGCGATCTGCAATGTCTTCAGGAGTTGGCTCCGTGAAGGTGGCGAAAACTTCCCGACCGGCGCATGTGAGATCGGGATCGTGGATCCCTGTCAGCTTGAGCTCGTAGTCGCCTTGGTGCTCGAACACGAGGTCTCCAAAGCGGATCTCCCGTGCAGGCACTAGATGGCGGTGAGCGTAGAGATCGGAAGCGGAAGCAGAACTCCCGATCGCTCCCGACTTGACGGAACTGGGCATGTAGGGCATCGAGGAACTCGACGCGTCGGCGAACCAGACTCCGTTGACGATCGGCATGATCTTTCTTCATGCAAGGGCCCCTACCTGGCGCGCCTCTGTCGAGGTTGTACTCGTCAGATATTTGTCCGGCAGACACCCCGCTTCGTGCGAAGATTGATCACGGTGATGAACAGAAAGACACGGGATTTTTATACTGGTTCGGGCCCTCGAGATCGAGTAATAACCCTACGTCCAGTTGCTGCTTGTATTATTTCGTCGAGTACATATTACAATGCGTAACAAGTACCCTCGGGTGGATTGTCTAAAGCTGCAGATCAATGGAACATAATCATACCCTCTACGCACAGGACCCCCGCTATTTATATCCAGGGAGACGTGCCTTACAAGACAAAACAGACCTAAACCTAGTAGGACTCGAACTGTCTTCGGGCTTCCCTTCTGCGATCAGGCCATCGTGTCTTGTTCGGAGTCTTGGTCGTCTTGGAGTCGGTAGTCGGCAATCCTCATGGTCGGGTACCCTGGTATTATGGCCTCAACAATTTTAATATAAATGGATTGCATCCCTAAATCAGCCACAATAGATGGTGTCGTGTAGTGGTAAAGGGATGTATGAGAGAACAAAGAGGTCATGAGTTGAATCCTATGGAAGGCAACATGTGCAAAAAATTGTGGCATTGGAGGAGAGGGTGGCCGATTCAGTTGGAGCGGGGGGGGGGCACTCCTATGCGGGTAAAACTTTTGTCGCCATTTAATATATCGGTTTCTGAAATTATTTTAACAACCGGTTTTTGGCCGGTTCGTAAAGGAAATCATATGTGAATTCAGAGTTGGTTCAAAACCGCCTCTGACAACCGGAACCGATCTGAGTGTTAAACCAATATGTAGTAGTGATTCCTGCTCAAAGAGTCTCTTCCTGATGTGGTAGTCCTATTATGGATCATTTATGTTGTATTTTTCTGAATCACGACACACAAGTATTCACATACAACATACCTGCATACTCGCCCTAATGAGTGCATGCACATAAACCATACCCTATTAGTATCTTTAGGAGATTCATGAGTCATCGGAGATTCTTTTCTTCGTGTGCACTTTTATTGGCCATTAGTGAAAACTTTGGCTCAGAGCGGATACTTCATTTTCATGAGTTTTGTGAAGAAAACCAAACTTTCATCTAGAACGGAAAGGTCCATTTCTCGGTTGATTGGGGGCCCTCCCATGTGGGTAATTTTTTTGTTGCCATTTAAATTTCTATTCAAATTTTCATATCAGTTTTCAAAATTATTTCACAGCTGGTTCATAACATGAATCAGCTGTGAAAATGATTTTCCCAGTTGGTTTGTAACATGAATCAGCTGTGAATTCACAGCCGATTCAAAACTGCCTGTGAAAATCTGACTTTCACTCTTACTTCCACAAAACCGGCAGCTACAACCGGAATCGAACCGGCTGTGAAAAACAATATGTAGTAGTGATTCCTTCACTAAGAGCATGTTCTTGATGTGGTAGTCTTGTTATGGATCATTTGTGTAGTATTTTTCTGAATCACAATACACAAGTATTCACATACAACGTACATGCATACTGGCACCAATGAATGCATGCAAGCAAACCATATCCTTAGTACCTTTAAGAGATTGATGAGTCATCACATGTCCTTTTATTCGTTCAAGCTTTTCTTGGCCATACGTGAAAACATTGGCTCACAGTGGATACTTTTTCATGAGTTTTGTGAAGGAAACCAAAACTTTCATCTAGAATGGGAAGGTCCATGTCTCAGTTCATTGGGGTGCCTCCTATGGGTGTAAAGTTTTTGTTGCCATTTAATGTTTTTATTGATGTTTTATATCAGTTTCCAGAATTGTTGTCACAGCCGGTTCGTAACACAAATTGGCTGTGGAAATGATTGACAGATCAAGATCCATGGGAGTCCTTATGGGCTATAGGCCCGCTAGAAAATTGGGCCGGCAACTCTGACAAATACAAGGAAGAGGCGTACAGCTTAAGGAAACTAGTCGGCTACTAGAAAACAACCCGGCCTACTCATGTTAGGACTCTGTGTAATGTATCCGACTAGAAGTTTCTATTTCTTGCCTTGTAGACCCTGTCTCCCAAGTATATAAGGTGAGGCAGGGACCCCTTGTAAAACATAACCATCAATACGAAGCGATCTACCATACAGGACGTAGGGTATTACAATCTCTACTCGAGGCGGCCTGAAACTATCTAAATCGTCTCGTGTTCACCATCGTGCTTCTGGTTCCGGCGAGACCCTTACAAACAATTCGACTACTTAGGGAGCCCTTATAGTAGGCTAGCTAGTATAAAAAACCGACAGCTGGCGCACCAGGTATGGGCTCTCATCGTGAATCGTCAAGCAAGCTCGATGGCACTAGTCATCATCAACTGCGACGGCGACATGGCGTTCGAGAAGGGCGCCACCTTCGTCTTCGGCTCCTGGGTCTGCACGGCGGACGGCGCGGGCAACTTCGACCGCATCCTCAAGTAGCCGATTCTAGAGCAACTCGCCGAGAAACTCGACGAAATTGCACCCCCGGGTCTGAATTCAACTCGGGCTCGGGAAACCTCAACTCCCAGTTCGACTCCAACTCGGACTGAGAAAATTTCAAAGCGGACTAAGCGATCCGAGTCGGTTTCTAAACCATTGGTCGCGCTGAAATCCGTCAATTCAAAAATCCAGAAGAAAAGGAGTCCAGCCACTGCTAAACGAGAGGCCGACACCCCGAGCTAGTTTCCCTTCGGACTCGCGGGCACAACCTCTGTTTTTCAGGCGGCGTCCTCAAAACAACTTCGATCACTGGTCGAATTTGACGAGCTCCCTCTAAGCAGGAAACAAGTCGGACTCGTCATCACCTCAACCCCAGATGGACGGTTCATTCACTAGCCAGGACGCAAGCCAAAACTCGGAGCAACACCACAAGAAGACCTGGACATGTCTCGCATCATCGCATGCATTGATCCACTCCCATTCCAACACTGGCAGCCATTGGACTTTTCAAGCGGACGCGGCTCAACTGTGCCAGCCACTTCAAGCAGGGGAAGCTACTCTCCAGGGCGCCAAGCCATGGTGATCATCGCCCAAGAAGAAGAAGTCTCCAACGATGAACCAACCGTGGAGAACGAAGTCGAAGCTGACCGAAACTGGCGCAGAGAACGAAAAGCTGCTTGCGCAGAGCGTCGTCGCCGTGTTGGTCGCAGACTTCCTCCGCAGAACCTCAATGAAAGATTCATGCAAGTCGCCGGACAGGATGTCTACCCCACCGCCACAGCCAGCATCCTGGCTGTTGTAAGAGAGCTCGACAATCTGGCGCAAACTCCAGAAATCTAGAGGATGAAAACGATACTCCAAACAACGACCATCCAGCATGACGCAATCAACCCTGCCAAGGCCATCACCAGCTCCAAGGCACCAAGCCGTCATGCGAGCAGCCGGCCTGCCGACGGCGGCAACCGCAGCAATCAATCCCATCACCCAAGCAGAGCCCACCATGAACCCGGCAACGAGGGAGGCATGGTAGTCGGTGCCGGAGATAGAAACCACGACGCTGGGCCTAGCCACCACGTTGCTCAACAGAGTCACAACGGCGGGCGCGATGGCAACAGAGACTGGGATGCACACCACAACTACCGCGACAATGACAGGGATCTGCGACACCGCCTGCAGAACAGAGACGCATGCACCGTTATCTCGGCATGAGCCCGTGATCGCGAAGAAGAAGAACGCAGGCGGTGCCAGGAATACGACCAGGTCTATGGGCTACCAGGCCAAGGTTACCACAACCTTGGCAAGTACGAAGGGTTTTCGGTTTTCTCGAACCGTATCCGCGCCACTTCCTGGCCCGACAAGTTCAAACCAGCTCATATCGAAAGATATGATGGGAAGCATGATCCTGAGCAGTGGCTCCGCATCTACTACTCGGCGATCAGGGCAGCGAAGGGCGACACCGACACCATGTGCACCTACCTTCCAGTAGTCCTCGACCAGGCCCCACTAACCTGGTTAGAAGGGCTAAAGCTAGGCTCCATTGATTCCTGGGACGAGCTCTGCAAGGTCTTCATCAACAACTTCCAGGGTTCATGGCAGAAGTCGAGTACTCGCTTTGACCTAGACCAGTGCAAACAAGGTCAGAACGAGTACCTACGAAGCTACAACCGCCGATTCTGGGAAAAGCGCTCAACATGCGTGGGCTTATCCGACCAAGACGTCATCGACTGTTTCCACAGCGGCCTCACGGATCCTACGTTGCACCTCGATTTCGGAAGAAACAGGCCAAAAACGCTGGAGGAGATGCGCGAGCTCATCGGTCACTGGGCAGATGCTGAAGACCTGCAGCACGAAAGATTCAACCGGAACAAGTCGGGAGGTGACCGCAACAACAACAATGACCGCAACAAGGGCAAGCAAGACGAGAACAGTAGCAAGCGCGACTTCAACGACAAAAAATGCAAGCCCGAAGATTCGATCAACGTTGCTGAGAAAGGCTCTTCCTGCAGGAAGTTCGACAAACTACTCAACAAGCAATGCCCTTTTCATCCAAAGGACAAGCACTCGAGTAGGGAGTGCTATGGCCTCAAGAAAGCCTTCGCCTCTGAAGGCGCTCCTAACCCAAACAATCCCGATGACAAAGGAGACAAGGGTGACAAAGACACTGGCTATCAACAAGCCGACAAGGTGGTCAACATCATCTTTGAGGGGATCACTCAGACCAAATCGAAGCGCAAGCAAAAGCTCATCCATCATGAGATTGCCTGCATCGAGCTTGCGATCTCCACCTTCCTGAAGTGGTCAGAGATCCCGATCACTTTCTCTCGCGATGATCAATGGACCAACATCAAGAACCTGGGACGGTACCCTCTTGTACTAGACACGGTAGTGGCTGGCGCGAGACTCACGAGGACACTGATCGATGGAGGAAGCAGACTGAACATCCTGTTCGCCAAGACTTTGAAGAAGATGGGCTTGGACATCACCAACTTGCCCATGCCGACTGATTCACCCTTCTATGGCATCATCCCAGGCAACGCAGCCGTGCCCCTCGGCCAGGTATCACTTCCAGTTACATTTGGTACCGAGGCTAACTACAGGACCGAGTACATTACATTCGATGTCGCCAACTTTGAATCATTGTACCACGCGATCCTGGGAAGACCTGCTCTGGCGAAATTCATGGCGATTCCACATTACATCTACCTCGTCTTGAAGATGCCAGGCCCTAAAGGGATCATATCCCTAAAGGGCAACTTGAAGACCTCCTATGATTGCAACATCGAGGCAGTGACAATTGCGGCAAATATGCAGCAACTGAGCTAGGCAGCAATCGTAGCAGCTATAGCGAAACAACTCGGCGAGGCTGAGTTGGACATCCCAACGAAAAAGCCAGCCGCGTCAACCATGAAGCCCTCCCAGGAAGTTCCAATCAAGGCAATCGACCTAGGGACGGGCGACCCCTCTAAGATGGCGCTGATCGGCGCTGACCTGCCTACCAAATAGAAAAGCGCGCTCACCAGCTTCTTACGGGACAACCGCGACATCTTCGCATGGAAGCCATCTGACATGCTAGGGGTCCCAAGGGAGTTGGCTGAGCACAAACTCAACGTTGATCCAGCTGCCAAACCAAAGAAACAGTGACTACGATGCTTCGCCCAGGACAAGAAAGAAGCCATCTGATCAGAGCTGGTGAAACTACTAGCAGCCGGGTTCATTAAGAAGGTGTTCCACCCCGACTGGCTCACTAACCCTGTCCTGGTGCGAAAGAAGAACAACAACGAGTGGAGGATGTGTGTCGACTACACCGACTTGAACAAGCACTGCCCAAAGGATCCTTTCGGGCTACCCCGCATTGATTAAGTGGTGGACTCCACAGCTGGCTGCTCTCTACTCTATTTCCTCGACTGCTACTCGGGCTATCACCAGATAAGCCTGCATGAAGACGTCCAGATCAAGACAGCGTTCATCACTCCGTTTTGTGCCTACTGCTACACCACAATGTCCTTTGGACTCAAGAACGCGGGAGCAACATACCAGCGCGCAATTCAGAGTTGTTTGAAGGCTCAGATTGGCCGCAATGTTGAAGTCTACATTGATGACGTCGTCGTGAAGACCAAGAACCCGGACAGCCTCATTGATGACTTGTCCGAGACCTTTGCACACCTCAGGGAATTCCAATGGAAGCTCAACCCCACCAAGTGCGTGTTTGGTGTGCCCGCAAAAAAACTGCTGGGCTTCATAGTCAGCCACCGAGGAATTGAGGCCAATCCCGAGAAGATCACTGCTATTACATCCATGGCGCCTCCCAAATCTCTCAAGGATGTCCAGAAGCTGACTGGATACATGGCGGCTCTCAACCGATTCATTTCAAGACGGGAGATAGAGGATTGCCTTTCTTCAAACTCCTCAAGAAGCAAGACAAGTTCGTATGGACTGCAGAAGCTGATGCGGTGTTTGAAGACCTCAAGAAATTCCTCCAGACACCACCAGTACTTACTGCACCAGCTGATCAGGAACCACTGCTTCTCTACATTGCAGCAACAACTCACATGGTGAGCACTGCCATTGTAGTCGAGCGGGAGGAACCCGGCCATGTATTTAAGGTACAACGGCCAGTCTATTTCATCAGCGAGGTACTTACAGAATCAAAAGTACGCTACCCCCAGGTCAAGAAGCTATTATACGCTGTCTTGATCACCTCTCACAAGCTGCGCCACTACTTCGACACTCACCGGGTTGTTGTAGTCACCTCCTTCCCAATCGGCGACATTCTCCACAACCGAGATGCAACAGGGCGATTCTCCAAATGGGCGGTCAAGTTGGACTCTTATGCCATCGACTTCGTCCCACGCGCCGCCATCAAGTCGCAAGCCCTGGTGGATTTTGTTGCTGAGTGGACAGAGATACAACAAGCGGTGCTAGAAGAACTACTCGAGCATTGGATCATGTACTTCGACGGATCAATGAAGCTTGAAGGAGCGGGCGCAGGAGTACTATTCATATCTAAGGCTGGATAACGAGCCAGCTCGGCTCGGCTCGTTTCAGCTCGTTAGGATAACGAGCTAGCTCGGCTCGGCTCGTTATCCTAACGAGCTGGAAAGACAGCTCGGCTCAGCTCATTAGCTCGCTCGAGCCAGCTCGTTTAGCTCGTGAGCTGAACATGTAATGTAACACCACAGGTGTTAATGAGACACTAAGAGAGTCATTAGAGCACTAATGGGGAGAAATGCAAAGATTAAGAGCTTAAGAGCGTTTATTTGAGCCAAGTTAGCCCTAGGGGCATTTTGGTAATTTGTCACCCTAGAAAGGTTGACAAAGTCAAACTTGAGTTAATAATGCCAAAAGATAGCAAATAATAAAAAATGCTTGGAATGGTTAAGTTTGAGAAGAATTCAAACTTAAATACACAAATTTGGTTAAGTTCAAAACACATGTGACGAAAGTTTTGGTCAATATTCAAGGGCTTGTAACTCTCAAACAAAAAGGATTTAGCCCAAGATTATATTGAGAGAAATGTAGCCCTATGTTAGGACTACAACTTTGGGTATTGAAGATTCAAAAGTTTACATTTGGTTTTCGGAGAAAACTTGGCCTAAATGTGGCAGGTTTGGGGAGGGTTAACTAAATTTGAGATGTGTTCCTTGTTTTGGCTGAAATTCAGTGCAACACAACTTGTGTTCTAGGAAGTTTTAGCTCCAGTGCATATAAGGAAAATGTAGCCCTATGTACCATCTACAAGTTTGGTATTTGGAGCTCTAGAAGTTTATATGTGAAGTTGAGTGTAAATTGGATCTAAATATGGCAGCATTGAAAGGAATTCAGAGTTTCAAACGATTCAGAAAATAGGTCCAAGTTCCCAGCTTTGTAACTTTTGATTCTTTGAGATTTAGGCCCTGATGTTTATAAGGGGGTTGTAGCCCTATGGTTTAGCTACAACTTTTGTATTTGAACTTGAGAAGTTTGCATTCAAAATTTGAAGAAAAATGGACGTGAACTCGCTGGTTTGAAAGGAACTTGGAGTTTCAGAGAGAGATGCAGAGTTCAGTCGAGCAGAGCGGCTCGGCCTGGCGCTGCCACGCAGCTGCTTGCCGCCGATGGCCGGCCGAGCCACGCGCCGCCGTGGAGTGAAGCCAACGCATCTAGAGCAAGCAGGAGGTGGCGAGTTAAGCGGTGGAAACCCCGGTTAAGTACTCGAGTCGGTCGTTTCCGTCTCTTCTTCCTTTCTGCTTTGCTGTTCGCCGTCGACCATCTCCACCGCCGCCCTGTTTCGTCGCCGTTGATCCACCTCCATTCGATTCCCTCCGCCCAGAGCTTCCCTAGCTCGTTAGCTTTTTCCAATCCAACTGCTCTTGCCCGATGTCATCCACCTTAGCCTTTGAACCGAGGTCGTCTTCTACCTCCGGTCGCCGCCGAGCCACGCAAGCACCTCCATGGTGAGGACCACCTTCGCGTCACTCTCGTCATTGATAGATAGCGTGGTTGTGTATCCCTTGCTCTTGCGCAGCTTGCCAGGTGTTCTTAGCCCGGGTTTGTGACCGTGTTGGCCGGAACGCTGGCGCCGCTCTAGAGCTCCGCCGAGCTCGGGCCGCCGCCACGGGGATCCATGCTCTGGCCACGTAGGGCTTAGGGTTAGGTGCGCCGCGGGTTCGCTTTGTCACCCTGAGGCTATTTGTGCCGCTTGTCGGCATGGGTAGCCACTGTTGGGCCAAGCCCGAGCGTCGCCGCCGTTTCTGTGTCGCCATATGGGATTAAGACAAAGTTGTTCTAACCCTGCAGTTGATCAAGGCAAGCACCAGAGCATCCAAACCCTATTTTAAGTATTATATCACGTATTACTATGGTATTGCATGCATTACGTTTAGGAGTTGTGTGAAATGTTGATTGCATGACCTTCCTTGATTAGAACAACTTAGAGGTACACCCCTGTTTAGTGAAGCTTAGTTATGCTTAGTTATGCTTAGATTCCGCACAGTTCCATCATAGCATTAGTAAGCTCAGGTTTTTGCTCTATCACCTTTACTTAATGATATAAAGATGAAATGGAGATCGGGTGTGTCGGATGTTTGGACCCGGCAGTCCACACAGGGTAGCCTACGTGGTTGATTTGTTGAGGGACAGATCGAGGATCAGAAGTCGATGGTAACACAAGACGCAAGGATTGAACAGGTTCGGGCCGTCGAGATGACGTAACACCCTACGTCCTGTGTTGGCGGCGATTGTATTGCTGTGTATGAAGTTCCTGGAAGGATCTCCGTAGTTGGGTTCTGTCCTAGGGTTGTAGAGGTTGTAGTTTTTTCGTGCTCTGGAGGGGGGTCTCAGGGCGCCTTATATAGTCCGGCTGCCTTGAGTTACAAGTCGGCCAGAGATCGTAACCTACCCGGAATACAAGGATTTGATCCCATAACGATTACAGATATCTTTCCCTACAATTCCGGCTAGTCTATCTTGATCTCCGATCTTCTTGCGGGATACGCCGTGTGCTTTCCTTGCCGCGCGCGTCATCGCGCCCATCCGGTTCGCCCGACTGGTGGGCCTTCCGACTGGTGGGCCACCCAGTCCGACAAACCGATCCAGATGCACTCGGATTGGGCCGCCCCTTGCTGGTTGGGCCAATCCGCCTTCTGGGTACCCCTGGGGGTCTACCCCCGACAAGCCCCCGAGTAGTACGTGGTTGAGGGACAAGTCGGCGAGGTCGTGCTGTCCGATGAGCGTCGAGCCTGCTGCAGTTGGAAGCGAAACCGCGTGATACTGGAGAAAAAAGCCGTTTACCCAACGGATGCGCCGCGAGGTGCGTCCGTTGGACGTAGCCCCCGAGCCTTGAAGCGATTCCGAAGGAATCGGTCCAAGGGTTAGTAGCCTTGTTCTGAAGTCGTCAGACAATCAACGGATGCGCCGCGAGGTGCGTCCGTTGGCCGTAGCCCCCGAGCCTTGAAGCGATTCCGAAGGAATCGGTCCAAGGGTTAGTCAAGGAGCACCTGGCTAAATCATCCGACGTTAATTTCGGCGTCCAGCCCCCGAGCGTGAGGGCCGGCGGAGTCCTGCGAGACACGCCGAGTGGTCGTCCCGGCGCCAGCCCCCGAGCGTGAGGGCTGAGCACGCCGAGTAGTCGTCCCGGCGCCAGCCCCCGAGCGTGAGGGCTGAGCTCGCCGAGTAGTCGTCCCGGCGCCAGCCCCCGAGCGTGAGGGCTGAGCTCGCCGAGTAGTCGTCCCGGCGCCAGCCCCCGAGCGTGAGGGCTGAGCACGCCGAGTGGTCGTCCCGGCGCCAGCCCCCGAGCGTGAGGGCTGAGCACGCCGAGTGGTCGTCCCGGCGCCAGCCCCCGAGCGTGAGGGCTGAGCACGCCGAGTGGTCGTCCCGGCGCCAGCCCCCGAGCGTGAGGGCCGAGCACGCCGAGTGGTCGTCCCGGCGCCAGCCCCCGAGCGTGAGGGCTGAGCACGCCGAGTGGTCGTCCCGGCGCCAGCCCCCGAGCGTGAGGGCCGAGCACGCCGAGTGGTCGTCCCGGCGCCAGCCCCCGAGCGTGAGGGCCGAGCACGCCGAGTGGTCGTCCCGGCGCCAGCCCCCGAGCGTGAGGGCTGAGCACGCCGAGTGGTCGTCCCGGCGCCAGCCCCCGAGCGTGAGGGCTGAGCACGCCGAGTGGTCGTCCCGGTGCCAGCCCCCGAGCGTGAGGGCCGAGTCGAAGGTCCGTCAAGTCTTCGTCTTCCTCGTTATGCGGTAGCGCCAGCCCGAGTGCTAGAAAGCACTCGGCTAGCGACCGTCATGGAGCATAGCGCCAGCCCGAGTGCTAGAAAGCACTCAGCTAGCGGCCGTCGTGGAGCGTAGTACCAGCCCGAGTACTGACTGACTCAAGTACTCAGCTGGCGGCGATGCCCGAGTGGTGCAGTCCCCGAGCGTAACAGGCAAGCTCGGGATCCAAACCTGTGCCCTGCAATGAAGATATGAAGGATAGGTAGTATATGGTGTAGCAAACACTAATTCTGGAGAAAAACATTTGGCGCTGTATGTAATAGAATTTCTACTTCCAACTCTTTAAGTCTTTTAATTTCCTCGGGTAGTTATCCTGTTACGTTTATGCACCTGATCCCCGATAGCCGTAGTCCATAGCGCAGGGAGCTGGGCCGCATGCACGCGTAGGAGCGTAGGCGTACGGAAGAGTCGAGGTTTCACGGATTAAGGCGTGTGCTTCCCAAGTACTTTAGCGACTTGTACAAGAGTGGAAAAAGAAATAAACGATGGAGAAAAAATGCAATATACGTCCGTTGGGTGTAGCCCGACTGCTCGTGTAGCGCTCGGGCTGTATAAGCAGTCGGGAACAAACCAAGGGTAGTCGGCGATGATCATGGAGACATGTATGTGGAGATACACGGTGACCGAAAAATATTATGAAAACTATTTAAATATAACTTAGCTTGATTTGTGTCAAAGTTGGAGAATTGGCGTGTCGCCCTCGAATGTTGGTACGACGTCTCTGGCATCGTTGCCGTCGTGGGCGGGTAGTCGAAGCCGTCACCGGCAGGTCGGCGCAGCAGTACATGCAGATCCGTGGCGTAGCAGCCCTGCTCGGGTGGACGGACTCGCAGCACCGGGTGCGCACGCGCGTGACGCTGGTCTGTCGCATGTCGCCGGGTCATTGCGGCCATCAGGGTCCTTGCAGAAAGGTTTGTACATAATCGGAGCATGGGTTAGCGAAAGGAAATTCCTAGAGTTATGATTGGACGATTTAAGAAAGAAATAAAATAGGAAGAATATGCATGCGTGCATCGGTGCATGAAAAGAATATGGTAAAAACTTCCCTTAAGAGCGTAGTAGATCGCCACGCTTTTTAGAAGTGTTGATCCACGTGCTCATTAAGGAACGTGACATCGTGCGGAGATGTGTGCGACGCCGAATTATCCCGGAAGCTGTGCGGTAGTACGTCGTCGAATCGCTGGATCAGGTCCAAGCAAAATAGAAACGCCGCCAGCAATAGCATGTCGGCAAATCAGAACCGATCTGCTAACTGGAGACGTCGCCGGCCAGGGCCCTGAAGATCTGCCATCGAGCTAGCTGTATTGCCCCGCGATCACCCCTACCTGGCGCGCCAACTGTCGGATGTTTGGACCCGGCAGTCCACACAGGGTAGCCTACGTGGTTGATTTGTTGAGGGACAGATCGAGGATCAGAAGTCGATGGTAACACAAGACGCAAGGATTGAACAGGTTCGGGCCGTCGAGATGACGTAACACCCTACGTCCTGTGTTGGCGGCGATTGTATTGCTGTGTATGAAGTTCCTGGAAGGATCTCCGTAGTTGGGTTCTGTCCTAGGGTTGTAGAGGTTGTAGTTTTTCGTGCTCTGGAGGGGGGTCTCAGGGCGCCTTATATAGTCCGGCTGCCTTGAGTTACAAGTCGGCCAGAGATCGTAACCTACCCGGAATACAAGGATTTGATCCCATAACGATTACAGATATCTTTCCCTACAATTCCGGCTAGTCTATCTTGATCTCCGATCTTCTTGCGGGATACGCCGTGTGCTTTCCTTGCCGCGCGCGTCGTCGCGCCCA
>CM014271.1:75752775-75775777 GCA_004135705.1 Alloteropsis semialata | reverse complement strand
GGTGAAGCGCTTGGTCATCTCCTCGATGATGATTTTTGTATTGGGATCCATCGCCCCCTTTTGCTTCTAGAACCTGGTGTAGTGATCTTGGACAGAGGATTCCTCCAGATCGAAGGCGTCTGATACCAGATTGTTAGGATACGGCGAGGGAGAAGGGGAATCGGAGTAGAGCAGAGGAGATCGGAGCGAGGAAGAGGAAGAGCTGGTGGCGGCGGACCCGACGAGGGCTGCTTGCTTCTCAAGGAGGAAGAGGAACATATAATGTTTTACAAGCTTGCCCTTCACGGAGCACACACGGGAGATTATATCTCTCACTCTTGGGCCGGGCCCACGCACGCGACGCAAACCCAATCTGGGCCGGACACCTTCGGGTTGGGCCTCCTCGCCCTTACCTCCTTGGCCGGTGCGTTGTCTTCCTTGATGCTCGGCCGTGCCGGATGTGGCACAGTGCTGATACGACCAGGTCTATGGGCTACCAGGCCAAGGTTACCACAACCTTGGCAAGTACGAAGGGTTTTCGGTTTTCTCGAACCGTATCCGCGCCACTTCCTGGCCCGACAAGTTCAAACCAGCTCATATCGAAAGATATGATGGGAAGCATGATCCTGAGCAGTGGCTCCGCATCTACTACTCGGCGATCAGGGCAGCGAAGGGCGACACCGACACCATGTGCACCTACCTTCCAGTAGTCCTCGACCAGGCCCCACTAACCTGGTTAGAAGGGCTAAAGCTAGGCTCCATTGATTCCTGGGACGAGCTCTGCAAGGTCTTCATCAACAACTTCCAGGGTTCATGGCAGAAGTCGAGTACTCGCTTTGACCTAGACCAGTGCAAACAAGGTCAGAACGAGTACCTACGAAGCTACAACCGCCGATTCTGGGAAAAGCGCTCAACATGCGTGGGCTTATCCGACCAAGACGTCATCGACTGTTTCCACAGCGGCCTCACGGATCCTACGTTGCACCTCGATTTCGGAAGAAACAGGCCAAAAACGCTGGAGGAGATGCGCGAGCTCATCGGTCACTGGGCAGATGCTGAAGACCTGCAGCACGAAAGATTCAACCGGAACAAGTCGGGAGGTGACCGCAACAACAACAATGACCGCAACAAGGGCAAGCAAGACGAGAACAGTAGCAAGCGCGACTTCAACGACAAAAAATGCAAGCCCGAAGATTCGATCAACGTTGCTGAGAAAGGCTCTTCCTGCAGGAAGTTCGACAAACTACTCAACAAGCAATGCCCTTTTCATCCAAAGGACAAGCACTCGAGTAGGGAGTGCTATGGCCTCAAGAAAGCCTTCGCCTCTGAAGGCGCTCCTAACCCAAACAATCCCGATGACAAAGGAGACAAGGGTGACAAAGACACTGGCTATCAACAAGCCGACAAGGTGGTCAACATCATCTTTGAGGGGATCACTCAGACCAAATCGAAGCGCAAGCAAAAGCTCATCCATCATGAGATTGCCTGCATCGAGCTTGCGATCTCCACCTTCCTGAAGTGGTCAGAGATCCCGATCACTTTCTCTCGCGATGATCAATGGACCAACATCAAGAACCTGGGACGGTACCCTCTTGTACTAGACACGGTAGTGGCTGGCGCGAGACTCACGAGGACACTGATCGATGGAGGAAGCAGACTGAACATCCTGTTCGCCAAGACTTTGAAGAAGATGGGCTTGGACATCACCAACTTGCCCATGCCGACTGATTCACCCTTCTATGGCATCATCCCAGGCAACGCAGCCGTGCCCCTCGGCCAGGTATCACTTCCAGTTACATTTGGTACCGAGGCTAACTACAGGACCGAGTACATCACATTCGAGGTCGCCGACTTTGAATCATCGTACCACGCGATCCTGGGAAGACCCGCTCTGGCGAAATTCATGGCGATTCCACACTACATCTACCTCGTCTTGAAGATGCCAGGCCCTAAAGGGATCATATCCCTAAAGGGCAACTTGAAGACCTCCTATGATTGCAACATCGAGGCAGTGACAATTGCGGCAAATATGCAGCAACTGAGCTAGGCAGCAATCGTAGCAGCTATAGCGAAACAACTCGGCGAGGCTGAGTTGGACATCCCAACGAAAAAGCCAGCCGCGTCAACCATGAAGCCCTCCCAGGAAGTTCCAATCAAGGCAATCGACCTAGGGACGGGCGACCCCTCTAAGATGGCGCTGATCGGCGCTGACCTGCCTACCAAATAGAAAAGCGCGCTCACCAGCTTCTTACGGGACAACCGCGACATCTTCGCATGGAAGCCATCTGACATGCTAGGGGTCCCAAGGGAGTTGGCTGAGCACAAACTCAACGTTGATCCAGCTGCCAAACCAAAGAAACAGTGACTACGATGCTTCGCCCAGGACAAGAAAGAAGCCATCTGATCAGAGCTGGTGAAACTACTAGCAGCCGGGTTCATTAAGAAGGTGTTCCACCCCGACTGGCTCACTAACCCTGTCCTGGTGCGAAAGAAGAACAACAACGAGTGGAGGATGTGTGTCGACTACACCGACTTGAACAAGCACTGCCCAAAGGATCCTTTCGGGCTACCCCGCATTGATTAAGTGGTGGACTCCACAGCTGGCTGCTCTCTACTCTATTTCCTCGACTGCTACTCGGGCTATCACCAGATAAGCCTGCATGAAGACGTCCAGATCAAGACAGCGTTCATCACTCCGTTTTGTGCCTACTGCTACACCACAATGTCCTTTGGACTCAAGAACGCGGGAGCAACATACCAGCGCGCAATTCAGAGTTGTTTGAAGGCTCAGATTGGCCGCAATGTTGAAGCCTACATTGATGACGTCATCGTGAAGACAAAGAACCCGGACAGCCATATTGACGACTTGTCCGAGACCTTTGCACATCTCAAGGAATTCCAATGGAAGCTCAACCCCACCAAGTGCGTGCTTGGCGTGCCCGCACGAAAACTGCTGGGCTTCATAGTCAGCCACCGAGGAATTGAGGCCAATCCCGAGAAGATCACTGCTATTACATCCATGGCGCCTCCCAAATCTCTCAAGGATGTCCAGAAGCTGACTGGATACATGGCGGCTCTCAACCGATTCATTTCAAGACGGGAGATAGAGGATTGCCTTTCTTCAAACTCCTCAAGAAGCAAGACAAGTTCGTATGGACTGCAGAAGCTGATGCGGTGTTTGAAGACCTCAAGAAATTCCTCCAGACACCACCAGTACTTACTGCACCAGCTGATCAGGAACCACTGCTTCTCTACATTGCAGCAACAACTCACATGGTGAGCACTGCCATTGTAGTCGAGCGGGAGGAACCCGGCCATGTATTTAAGGTACAACGGCCAGTCTATTTCATCAGCGAGGTACTTACAGAATCAAAAGTACGCTACCCCCAGGTCAAGAAGCTATTATACGCTGTCTTGATCACCTCTCACAAGCTGCGCCACTACTTCGACACTCACCGGGTTGTTGTAGTCACCTCCTTCCCAATCGGCGACATTCTCCACAACCGAGATGCAACAGGGCGATTCTCCAAATGGGCGGTCAAGTTGGACTCTTATGCCATCGACTTCGTCCCACGCGCCGCCATCAAGTCGCAAGCCCTGGTGGATTTTGTTGCTGAGTGGACAGAGATACAACAAGCGGTGCTAGAAGAACTACTCGAGCATTGGATCATGTACTTCGACGGATCAATGAAGCTTGAAGGAGCGGGCGCAGGAGTACTATTCATATCTAAGGCTGGATAACGAGCCAGCTCGGCTCGGCTCGTTTCAGCTCGTTAGGATAACGAGCTAGCTCGGCTCGGCTCGTTATCCTAACGAGCTGGAAAGACAGCTCGGCTCAGCTCATTAGCTCGCTCGAGCCAGCTCGTTTAGCTCGTGAGCTGAACATGTAATGTAACACCACAGGTGTTAATGAGACACTAAGAGAGTCATTAGAGCACTAATGGGGAGAAATGCAAAGATTAAGAGCTTAAGAGCGTTTATTTGAGCCAAGTTAGCCCTAGGGGCATTTTGGTAATTTGTCACCCTAGAAAGGTTGACAAAGTCAAACTTGAGTTAATAATGCCAAAAGATAGCAAATAATAAAAAATGCTTGGAATGGTTAAGTTTGAGAAGAATTCAAACTTAAATACACAAATTTGGTTAAGTTCAAAACACATGTGACGAAAGTTTTGGTCAATATTCAAGGGCTTGTAACTCTCAAACAAAAAGGATTTAGCCCAAGATTATATTGAGAGAAATGTAGCCCTATGTTAGGACTACAACTTTGGGTATTGAAGATTCAAAAGTTTACATTTGGTTTTCGGAGAAAACTTGGCCTAAATGTGGCAGGTTTGGGGAGGGTTAACTAAATTTGAGATGTGTTCCTTGTTTTGGCTGAAATTCAGTGCAACACAACTTGTGTTCTAGGAAGTTTTAGCTCCAGTGCATATAAGGAAAATGTAGCCCTATGTACCATCTACAAGTTTGGTATTTGGAGCTCTAGAAGTTTATATGTGAAGTTGAGTGTAAATTGGATCTAAATATGGCAGCATTGAAAGGAATTCAGAGTTTCAAACGATTCAGAAAATAGGTCCAAGTTCCCAGCTTTGTAACTTTTGATTCTTTGAGATTTAGGCCCTGATGTTTATAAGGGGGTTGTAGCCCTATGGTTTAGCTACAACTTTTGTATTTGAACTTGAGAAGTTTGCATTCAAAATTTGAAGAAAAATGGACGTGAACTCGCTGGTTTGAAAGGAACTTGGAGTTTCAGAGAGAGATGCAGAGTTCAGTCGAGCAGAGCGGCTCGGCCTGGCGCTGCCACGCAGCTGCTTGCCGCCGATGGCCGGCCGAGCCACGCGCCGCCGTGGAGTGAAGCCAACGCATCTAGAGCAAGCAGGAGGTGGCGAGTTAAGCGGTGGAAACCCCGGTTAAGTACTCGAGTCGGTCGTTTCCGTCTCTTCTTCCTTTCTGCTTTGCTGTTCGCCGTCGACCATCTCCACCGCCGCCCTGTTTCGTCGCCGTTGATCCACCTCCATTCGATTCCCTCCGCCCAGAGCTTCCCTAGCTCGTTAGCTTTTTCCAATCCAACTGCTCTTGCCCGATGTCATCCACCTTAGCCTTTGAACCGAGGTCGTCTTCTACCTCCGGTCGCCGCCGAGCCACGCAAGCACCTCCACGGTGAGGACCACCTTCGCGTCACCCTCGTCATTGATAGATAGCGTGGTTGTGTATCCCTTGCTCTTGCGCAGCTTGCCAGGTGTTCTTAGCCCGGGTTTGTGACCGTGTTGGCCGGAACGCTGGCGCCGCTCTAGAGCTCCGCCGAGCTCGGGCCGCCGCCACGGGGATCCATGCTCTGGCCACGTAGGGCTTAGGGTTAGGTGCGCCGCGGGTTCGCTTTGTCACCCTGAGGCTATTTGTGCCGCTTGTCGGCATGGGTAGCCACTGTTGGGCCAAGCCCGAGCGTCGCCGCCGTTTCTGTGTCGCCATATGGGATTAAGACAAAGTTGTTCTAACCCTGCAGTTGATCAAGGCAAGCACCAGAGCATCCAAACCCTATTTTAAGTATTATATCACGTATTACTATGGTATTGCATGCATTACGTTTAGGAGTTGTGTGAAATGTTGATTGCATGACCTTCCTTGATTAGAACAACTTAGAGGTACACCCCTGTTTAGTGAAGCTTAGTTATGCTTAGTTATGCTTAGATTCCGCACAGTTCCATCATAGCATTAGTAAGCTCAGGTTTTTGCTCTATCACCTTTACTTAATGATATAAAGATGAAATGGAGATCGGGTGCGAGGGTGAAGGTTGGGAAAGGAGTCTCAAGCCGACACATCGCCTCGATCGTTTTAGGATTTATTTTTGTTTACCTGTGATCAAGCTTTGAACGTACTAGTCATATGCCGGGTACTTCAACCGGTAAGCTGATGTAGCTGTGGTTGCTCCTAGTCTTGAAATGTGGTTCGCTGGACTAGTCGAGGTTGGTGGCAGGGACGTGGCCGTAAACTCACATGTCGGTGCTGCCAGACGTGGGGCCGGTGTGGGGGGTGTCCTTGGGTTTGAGTGAGGGCAATTCAGGACTTGGAGTGACCATAGTGAAAGGTTGCTTTGTGTGGACCACCCTGGGACCACACAACGCGTACGACTAGGTTTTGCCCTGCAGGGATAAAAATTGGTCCGGATCGCCGCACTTCTCAGTATGAATACCGCTTGATCGCTGATAGACTCCATAGTAACAAGTTAATGTTGATAATGCTTATGAAACCCGAGGCTTGCTTAACAACTACATGTGTGAATTACTTCTGCTGCTAATTTAGTCTTTTAGGTAATCACTTAAACGGCTAAAAACTCTGAAAGTTTAGGATGTATATTAGTAAGCTTTTATGCAAAAGTCTTACCTATCCACAGCCTCAAACCCTTGCATGCCCTTGTGTGTCTATATTTATATGTGTATGTAGACGGGTCAGACTTGCTGAGTACTTTTGTACTCAAGATTCTATAACTGTTGCAGAGTCGCCAGAAGATTTTCAGTAAGGCAGGGAAGGACTCCAGAAGAAGAAGAGGCATGTTGATGAGCCCAACATGTTCTCTTGACTTTGTTTGTCTTGGTCTAGATCAAGTGATGTCATCAAAACTGTCCTTGTTATGACCTACCCCTATTTCCTATGGAACTCTGTAGCCTGACATGCACTTAAGTTTGTTCTTATGTTTGTAATAACTCTACTCCTTGTATAATTAGGTGTGTTGTGAATTCGTCTGTTGTGCTCTTGTGTGGTGCAATTCTGTGTATGTGAATTGTGCCTGAGTTCATGGATGTTTCAGATGTCCTGTGGACATCTGATGGACTACTGAGTTTATACCGTCTGAAGTGCGTAAGCTGTGATTGTCAGTAAAATGACAATCCGACGCACTTGAGCCAGTTTAAGCTGGACGGTTCTGCCACAGCTGGTATCAGAGCGCATACATGGGATAACAACAGAGGAATTGTCTAGAAGACCTTTCCTTGGCTCTAGTTTGATAAAAACCGAGTCTTGTTTAGTAAGGTGGCAATAAGACTAACTGTTACTATGGTATTTCATATTGCTAAACTTACGATTCGGTAACGATGCACTTTTGCTCAGGTGAGTCGGTAAGCTGTTTTTACAATTCATATAATATTATGACCCTGACTTGCGCAAGCTTGCTTGCGTGAGGGGGCCCCGTCCAATGATTGTTCGGGGGGCGACCTGTCCTTAGGCTTGTCCTATGGCTTGTCGACATCTGCCGCCTGATGTGGAGTGCGGAGTTCCCGTCGTGTGATCTTATTAATCACTGTCGCTTTACCCTGAGGAGCGGCCTACTCAGGGGCATCCCATATGGCAATGATATGGGACATGCAAACGCCGACCATACGGTGGTGAGTATGGGAAAAGTGAATACGTGTCAATGTATGAAGCGTTGTCCATGCAGCATTGAACGCATGGGTGCCATTTCTATAGTGAATGGTAATGAATGGTTTTCTGCAGGTACACTAACATAACCGCGAATCGAGTAGATATGATTAGCCCTGTATTCGGATAAGAGACGTACGATGCCACCAGTTTTTTAAAACTCTACGTTTGTCTTTGTTTTGCAAGGAGCGTAGGTAAACGTCTGCATCCTAGTTGCATTGCCTGTTTAGCTGCTTTTGGGTTTCTTTTGGGGAGTGACGTTAGAGTCTTACCATTCTTTTGAACAGATGGATAGTGCCACTAGCTGGGTTGATGCAGAAGGATGGACCCATGGATACTTTGTTGGCAGGCAAGGTTTTTCGAAGCTGTTGTGGGACGCGCTTCAGGATTTAGGCTATACAGAGTATCTAGAATATGTTGGCAAGGAGTTCATAACAGAGTATAGCTATGAGTGTTCCATGACGGTCAATATACCTGCTTGCACCGCTCATCCTGAGTGGGAGCCTTTTTCTATATATGTTAAAGGAGCTCAGTATTCTGACTCTGTGGAAACTACTGCTCACAAGGCTTTAACAGCCATTTGTGAGAAGCATAAGCATGATGTCAGTAATACTAGGGCAAAGTACTTCCCTGTTGCACATCAAGATGATGGAGTTGGGAGGCATCATCAGAAGGCTTTGGTCATTGAAGGCCGTGAAGAATACAACCCTGTTCTTGCTGCATCATCGCAATACATGAGTTCTATGCATAATCTACACCAAGATTATGAAGCCGAGTATTGGAGGAAGAAACAAGAACTTGTAAGTGCCCAAGCCAGAGAGCAGACCCTAGCAACAGATCTGAAAGTAAGTCAAGATTCTCGGGCGTCTCTGGAAAATGCTTATGCCAGGGATGTCACCGCCAAGACAAGTGTTATTGAGCATCTTGGGGAGCAGCTAAGAGGGGCATATGATAGAGTAAACCAAAGTGAGCAAGCTGCCATGGAAACCAGATGAGAGGTTGGAGCAGATGCATATGATTATGGCCCTCCAGCAACAAGTTGAATATTATCAGAACATGGTGATACCCATGGGAATCGAAGCTCAAGAGGAAGCTCCAGCTTTGGAGTTTCCACCTCCCTTGCCTGCAGAACAGAATGTTGAAGCTGCTGATGTTGAAGGGAATGAAGTTCAACTCCCCGGAGAAGAAGTTCCTAACTTGTTTGTACACGAGAACATAAATGATTTTATCAATTTTGATATGGAGAATAACTTTGATGGTGTGCATCCAGGTTGGGCAATTGAGGCAGAAGATAATGGTAGTGATGATCACAACCATATTAGCCATGCCTCAGTCTCTGTTAATATGGGGATGCCAGGGTCACCATCCGCATTTGTTGGGGAGAACTATGCTTATCATAATCAGTATGGTGAGTTAGAGGAAGTGACATCCAGGCCATGATTACCTGCAGGACACACTGTGATGGCAGTGAATCCTGATCAGTTGAATATGGCAATGGCCAAGTTAGGACTGGATACTATAGATCTGGGGTTGTATCCTTACCCTGGAAGTTTTTAAGAGTTGTACTTTTGCTTGTTTTGCAAGTTTGAATAATGGCACTTGTATGATAGGCAGTAGAGGCCTGTTGGAGAGGCGTAATATGCCAAGGTTTGTTTTAATGTAATTTATGGACAAGTTGTACTTTGGTGTGTTGTACTCCCTATTATGTAATGTAATTTATGGACAAGTTGTACTTTGGTGTGTTGTACTCCCTATTATGTAATGATAATCTAGGCTGCTTGTTGTGGTTTTTGGATGCCTTTACAATCCTGTGTGATTATTATTCTACTTACCAGCCTAGATAAAGTTCCATTAGATAGATTTAGTTACTGACGGAAGCTTTGTCGTTTTGTAGAATGGCGCCACTAGTAAATGAGACCCTAGAGCAGTCCAGTGCTCGCCCAGAGCCTCCGCATGGCTCCATGAGTGTGGCCGAGGCATTGGCATATGTTCTAAATGCCAATCAGGAGCACACGGACCTGTTGACGCGTTTGGTGGAGAATACGACGCCATTGCTCCGAGGACGCCGTGAGGCAGATCCTGCGGTGAGGTATAGCCACTTCACCGAGACCCACCCGTCAGTCTTCACCAAGCCCGAGCATCCATTGGAAGCAGCCGAGTGGCTTAACGCCATTGAGCAGAAGTTTCGAGTTGTTCCAAGCTGCACGGAGGTGCAGAAGGCCGAGTTCGCAGGATTGCAGCTCCAGGGTCCTGCCGGTATGTGGTGGGCGAGTTACCTCGCCAGGCTACCTGCCGGTACCTAAGTAACATGGAGGGAGTTCAAGGAAGCATTTCACGCCCATTTTGTCCCTGAAGGCATCATGGACATGAAACTAGAGGAATTTCTGCAGCTGCGACAGAGGGACAAGAGTGTACTTCAGTACGCTAGTGAATTTGAGCACTTGGCCCAATATGCTCAAGATCAGGTGAACACGGACCACAAGAAGGTCCGGTGTTATTTGAGGGGATTGAATCCCCGGATGCAAGATAAGCTGTCAGTCAGTACCTTTACTAACTATAATGCAGCGGTGAGTACTGCCATCACCGCTGAAAGTAAAATGTTGGCGCTTGATGAGTCGTTGAAGAGGAAGGCTCCACCTGCTGGAAGCTCTAGCAGTGCTCCACCCCCGCAGCGGATGAGGGTGGTGTTCCGTGGGTTTGCAAGGCCTAACTATCAGGCGCCACAGAGGCAGCAGACACAGCGGTGGGTGGTTAAAAACCCCACCAATGTCCAGCGCTCCCATGCTACTCAAGGCCCCAGTGCCCGCACTGGCAATGCCCCAGCCAACAATCAGCCATGCTACAATTGTGGTAGGCTGGGACATTTTGCCAGGGATTGTCGTCTTCCCAAGGCAGGAGCCGCACTGTCTGCACCAGCTCAAGGCCAGAATACGAACCCTAGGTTCGTGAAGAAGAGGTTCTTGAACACCAGTATCAGACGCATTCATTTCATGAACATGGAGGAGATTCCCGAGGGAGAACCTGTGATGGCTGGTATGTTCTCTGTCAACCAACACCCCGCAGTTATACTTTTTGATTCTGGTGCATCGCATACCTTTATTAGCAGAGCTTTTGTGACAAAACATCAGTTAGAAGTAAGCTCTTCACCTACGCAGTTTTTAATTCATGCACCGGGTGCTACCCAATCCACTAGTGACATAGCTTGGGGTGTTACCATAAACCTAGGAGACCATAGAGTCTTTCCCAATCCCATAGTGCTGGAAAGTCAAGGTATTGATCTGATTCTTGGAATGAACTGGCTGAAGCAACATAAGGCTTCTATTGATGTGAAAACTAGAACCTTGCATTTAATTGATAGTGAAGGCAATGCTATGGAAGTTTTGTTGAACTCTCAGTGTGACCTTAAGGCAACAGTGAACGAAGTGGGGGCAGTTGATCTCAAATCTATACCAGTGGTGTGTGACTATCCAGACGTGTTTCCGGATGATCTACCAGGAATGCCTCCGGATAGAGCTGTTGAGTTCACCATTGAGTTAGAGCCTGGCACAGCACCAATCTCCAGAAGGCCCTATAGAATGTCACCCAAAGAACTAGAAGAATTGAAGAAACAGTTGTAGAAGATGTTAGATAAGGGTTTTATCAGGCCCAGTTCGTCTCCTTGGGGATGTCCTGCTCTGTTTGTGAAGAAGAAAGACAAGAGTTTGAGGCTCTGTGTAGATTACAGACCTCTCAATGCTGTGACCATAAAGAACAAGTATCCGCTTCCTCGGATTGACTTGTTGTTTGATCAGTTAGCAGGAGCTAAAGTGTTTTCTAAGATAGACTTGAGGTCTGGATATCACCAAATCAAGATCAAGCCTGAAGATATACCAAAGACAGCATTCTCAACCCGATATGGACTATATGAGTATATGGTCATGTCATTTGGGTTGACAAATGCTTCAGCACATTTCATGTATCTCATGAACTCAGTATTCATGCCTGAACTTGATAAGTTCGTGGTGGCATTTATTGATGATATTTTGATTTACTCCAAGAATGAGGAAGAACATGCTCAACACCTGCGTATTGTTCTGGAAAGACTTAGGGAGCTTCAGTTGTATGCTAAGTTGAGTAAATGTGATTTCTAGTTGAATAAGGTACCTTTTCTTGGACATATCTTATCAGCTGAAGGAGTGGCAGTTGATCCAAGTAAGGTTCAAGATGTTTTGAATTGGAAACCACCAACCAGTGTGCATAAAGTGTCGAGTTCTCTGGGATTAGCTGGATATTATCGCCGGTTTATCCCAAATTTCTCCAAATTAGCTAAACCCATTACAGGGTTATTGAATAAAGACACCAAGTTTAGATGGACTCCTAAGTGTAATGAGGCTTTTTTGAAGTTGAAGTCTTTGTTGACCACTGCTCCAGTCTTAGCTCAGCCAGATGTTGAGAAGCCCTTTGATGTATATTGTGACGCATCAGAAACTGGATTGGGGTGTGTACTAATGCAGGAGGGAAAGGTAATTGCTTATGCCTCTAGACAGCTCAAGCGACATGAAGAGCATTATCCTACCCATGATTTGGAACTAGCTGCCGTAGTGCATGCCCTCAAAATATGGAGACATTATCTACTTGGAAGTTTGTGTCACATATATACTGATCATAAGAGCCTTAAGTACATATTCACTCAGTCTGACCTGAATATGAGGCAGAGGAGATGGCTAGAGCTCATTAAGGACTATAACTTAGAAGTGCACTATCATCCTGGAAAAGCTAATGTGGTTGCCGATGCTTTGAGTCAGAAATCACAGTGTGCTTGCATTTTAGCCCGTCTGTATGATCAGACCCTATGTGAAGAGATGGAGAAGCTGAATATCCAGATGGTAATGCATGGTGAAGTTGCAAATCTAAGGGTTGACTCAACTCTTCAACAACAGATTGTTGAAGCTCAAAAGAAAGATTTAGGCATGGAACACCTTAGAAGAAGAATGGCCAAAGGTGAAAAGTTGTGTTTTACTCAAGATGATCAAGGTGTATTATTCTTCAAGAACCGGATAGTTGTACCTAAAAACTTTGAGTTAAGAAAGAAAATATTGGATGAGGCACATCTGTCTAGATTTTCTATTCATCCAGGTAGTACTAAAATATACCATGACTTGAAGCAGAGGTTTTGGTGGACTCGGATGAAGCGAGAGATCGCTAAGTATGTGGCAGAGTGTGATACATGCCAGAGGGTCAAAGCATTCCATCAGAAGTCGCCAGGGTTACTGCAGCCTTTGACTATTCCCAGTTGGAAGTGGGAAGATATATCCATGGATTTCATTGTGGGTTTACCCACAGCATCCAAGGGGTATAACTCAATCTGGGTAATAGTGGACAGTTTGACAAAGTCTGCACATTTTATTCTAGTTAAGATCGCTTATCCTGTGCGAACATATGCTGAATTGTTTATATCTCGGATTGTGACTTTGCATGGAGTACCCAAGACTATAGTGTCTGATAGAGGCTCTTAGTTCACTTCTAGGTTCTGGGAGCATATGCATGAGTTGATGGGTACTACTTTGATTAGAAGTTCTGCCTACCACCCGCAAACTAGAGGACAGACTGAGAAAGTGAATCAAATACTTGAGGATATGCTAAGGGCATGTGTTCTAACCTTTTCCAAGAAATGGGATGAATGCCTACTCTTAGCAGAATTCTCTTATAACAAGAGTTACCAAGCTAGTATTGGTATGGCTCCGTTTGAAGCACTGTATGGTAGAAGATGCAGAACTCCACTAAATTGGTCAGGATCTGGAGAAAAAGCTGCTTTTGGACCAGATCTTGTGAACGAAGCTGAAGAGAAAGTAAGAAGGATTCAAGGTCATCTCAAGACAGCTCAGTCCAGGCAGAAGAACTATGCAGATAAGAGAAGACAACCTTTAGCTTTTGAAGTAGGAAGCTATGTATATCTGAAAGTGTCACCAATGAAAGGGATCCATCGCTATGGAGTTAAGGGCAAGTTTGCTCCAAGGTATATTGGTCCTTATCAGATATTGGAGCAAAGAGGTCCTGTTGCTTACAGATTAGCCTTACTTGATCAGTTATCTACTTTGCATGATGTGTTCCATGTATCTCAACTTAAGAAATGCCTACGAGTCCCCGAAGAGGTGATTGAAGATCCAGAGATAGAACTAGAGTCAGATTTAACCTATGAGGAGAAACCTATTAGGATTCTGGATCAGAAGGAGCGGAGTGCTAGTAGGAAGAGCATCAAGTTTTACAAGGTTCAATGGAATAATCAATCTGTAGATGAGTCTACTTGGGAGCAGGAAGAGTACCTTGTAGCTAAATATCCAGAGTTGTTAAAGTAGCAGTAGTAAGGTTGTAATAAATCAGTTTTCGAAAGTGTTGGGCAGAATCTTGTTTGTACTTAACCATGCAACTACCCCGTGTTGTTAATGAAGATGTTCTGTTCTAAAGAGTTTGACACATTTTCCTTGCCGCAGCTTAAGCCGGATGTTTGCCCGGCTTAACCAAATCTCGGGACGAGATTTTCTTAAGGGGAGAGGGCTGTAACACCACAGGTGTTAATGAGACACTAAGAGAGTCATTAGAGCACTAATGAGGAGAAATACAAAGATTAAGAGCTTAAGAGCGTTATTTGAGCCAAGTTAGCCCTAGGGGCATTTTGGTAATTTGTCACCTTGGAAAGGTTGACCAAGTCAAACTTGAGTTAATAATGCCAAGAGGTAGCAAATAATAAAAAATGCTTGGAATGGTTAAGTTTGAGAAGAATTCAAACTTAAATACTCAAATTTGGTCAATATTCAAGGGCTTGTAACTTTCAAACAGAAAGGATTTAGCCCAAGATTATATTGAGAGAAATGTAGCCCTATATTAGGACTACAACTTTGGGTATTGAATATTCAAAAGTTTACATTTGGTTTTTGGAGAAAACTTGGCCTAAAGGTGGCAGGTTTGGGGAGGGTTAACTGAATTTGAGATGTGTTCCTTGTTTTGGCTGAAATTCAGTGCAACACAACTTGTGTTCTAGGAAGTTTTAGCTCCAGTGCATTAAGGAAAAGTGTAGCCCTATGTACCATCTACAAGTTTGGTATTTGGAGCTCCAGAAGTTTATATGTGAAGTTGAGAGTTGTTGGGATAGTAGCCGAAGCCAATGAGCCCAAGCAACGGAAGAAACTGAGTAACAGAGACAAGCAATAAAATATTACTTATCAACAGTGTTCTCGGGAATCAACAACCTTTTCATGTAGGAGGGAGGCCTCCTTTTATAGGGAGACCAAGGGTCTTTACATCCCCATTATACCCTTGAAATTCAGGCATCATCCTCTAGACTATATAATACAAATAGCCCAAGGACACTTTGGTACATTTACTCCTCCCAATGTGAATGCGTGGACTTGCAATCCCGTGTTTGACTTGGCTTGGACTTGGTCTGCGCCTACTTCGTTCACCGGAAAGAGCTGTGCAGTTCCTCAATTCGGCTTCTTCTGAGTCGAGACGACCCGAAGCCGTCTCTCGGCGTCCAAAAGCCAATGGCTCCCCCAAAGACCTGCAACATAGAACGAACCGAAGCTTGCCATTAACTTATTCATGGCTTTTGGCACTCAATAGTATCAATATTTCACCAAGTTGGCTTCTAACTTAGTTTGGATAACGTCGCTTTGGTATGCTGCCAGACGTGACGACCGAAGCCGATTAGCTTTGGTATAAGCAAGACGTGATGACCGAAGCCGATTAGCTTTGGTTTAATTCATCTGACTGAAGACAAATTAGAGATCTATAGAGTAATCGAAGCTGATTGGCTTCAACTCCTTTGTCCATTGCTGCCTTTACGCATGAGAGAGAGCAAAACAAGTAGAAGGCGTTTGTCGGCGGGCCAAATCCCCAACAGTAGCCCCTCGATGACGAGGGCTTTCTTCAACAGGCCGAGCTCCATGAACTTTTGATTGCTTGCCAGCCTGAGAAACGCCTGCTCCTTGTTGGAGAAAGCCCCTAAGATGTTTTGTCATGTTGATTATTCTGTTTTTGCTTCGTTTGTTAATTTGATATTTTGTTCATTGGCTTTTTGTTTTTCTTAACGGTTGAATTTTAGTACCGTTGTCGTAACTTTGCTTCGGTTTGTTTAAATTTGAAGGGCTGGCTCGTTTTTCGAGGCTTTTAACGGTCAGATTTTATTGCCCTATAAATAGGACCGAAGGGGAGGGGGTGAAATTCACTTGCTTCGCTTTGCGATTTTTTCACTTAGCTTGTGTTTGAAGCTTTCTCTTGCTTTGAAAGCTCTTGAACCTCAAGTGTTTGCCTTTTTCTTCTCGTTACGAGTAAGTTTTTGTTTTTTTGTACTCTATGATTTCCTTCATTTTTTCCTTTCTGTCCTTTTGCTGTTTCGTTTACATATTGTTTTTTCTTTGTTCTAGCGGCTCGCACGAAGCAAACCACTCGTCTGATTGGCTACGTCTCCGACAAAGACAATTCGTACGCTATTGATATGGATGCTGCCGAAGCTCAATCCTTTGCTCAAGAGCTTGAGGTCAACGTGGCTGTAGCTCGAGAAGCTGAAATTGCTATGGCAGTTGATGATAGGGGCAAGGGTCCTGCCGAGGAGGGTGAAACTGCTGGAGGCGATGACACAGAGGATGCTGAGTCTGTGGCAGGTGATGCCCTCGAGGACGTAGAAGCCGATGTGTCAGATCTTATGGATTATCGGAAGAAGCCAAAGGCCACTGTCTTTGGTAAATCCTTTGTTACCCCAGAGTTGATCCGCTTTTACGAATCAAAGGGATACTTCCCAGCTGGTCATGGACGAGCCCCAGGCACAGAGACTACCCCGACACCCCTTGAGAACGAAGCTGTGGTTTTCAAGGAGTTCTTCTGCGCTGGGCTTCGGATGCCCGTTGACAATATAATTGCTGATATTCTTGGGAGGTTCAGCTTGCAATTCCATCACCTCACCCCCAATGCTTCCACTCATCTGCTTCGCTTCTTTTGGGCCGTGAAAACGAATGCATCGGATGTTAATGCGGACTGCTTCGTCCGCTACTTTGAAGGGCATCGCCAAACAAAAAGTGTTAAGATTGACTGCTTTGAATATGAGCCAGACTACGGCAGTGTTACCTTCTGCGCATGATGGAGGCAAACTAACTCCCAGAAGGTAGAACTTACCTTTTGCCAGAAAAACACCTGGGACAAGAATTGGAAAAGCTATTGGCTTTATGTCAAGGTTCCAGCGCTGGAGACTGTGTTAGAGGATGGAGCGAAGCAGATATCATTTCCTCTACACAGTTCTATTGGTCCTTGTGATTTTGTGGCTTGCCCTCCGTTCAACAAAAATGCTCCCGGCTTCGACCGCTGCGAAAGCGCCTTTTTCAAAGCCAGCCGAGTCTCTAGCGGCCGGGACTTGGTCGAGGAGGGACTCGCTGTTGGGCTTAATATTTTATCTGCAGATTGGAAGCCATTTATAGTTGAGACAAGGCTCTACAGAGGGATTCCTCACGTTTGTTTTCCTAAGTTTGGGGCGAAGAAGCCAGAGAATATGTCTGATTTTGCTTTCATTCAGTCTATCGAGTTGATGGCTGAAATTATTTGTGGGAAGTATACTTCCAAAGAGCATGAAAGCTGTTTGGCTTTGGTGGATGGAGTCCGGCTTAACAGAGTTTTTGATGAAATGGGTGTCAGCTACCCTCAGCGTACGGCCCCATCCAAGCCAACGAAGAAGTTCGTCGCTCAGGATCATCCTAGCGTGCTGCCAGCCCCGAAGCCAGGTCGTGGCCGTGGGAAGAAAGGGCGTGTTGGAGGCCGCGGAAGCGGTAAGTCAGATGAGGGTGGCAATGAAGCCAGGTGTAGCAAAACAGGTGCCCCCTCTGGCCGAGGTGGAAGTCAAGGTCGAGGTCACGCCACAAAAGCTGTTGCGACGAAGAAGCGCGTGTCTACTTCTGCCTTAGAGGCTTCAAAGCGCCAAAAGCTCGAGGCTCTTCCTGTGATTCCGCTTTCTAGTGCCCCTCCTCGCTCCGTTGCTTCGGCTGCAATAGTGCCTGCCCCTGCCGCTCCTGTGCGAGTTGATCCTGCAGCTTTCGCTGCGGTTGACGTACCTTCTTCTGGAGGTTTGTTCCTTGTACAACTTGTCTTTTTGTTTTTAGCTTCGCTTTGTTTATTTGTTTTTGTCTTGTTGCAGTTAAGCCCGTTGTTGCACCTCTTCGTCGTGTGCGCCTACCTAGGTGCATTGACGACGAAGAGGATGAAGTGAGCTATAGTCGTCTTCTACGGGAGGACGAGACAAAAGATTTTACTTTTGCTGATCCTGAAGTAACATCCGCTCCACTGCAGCCAACGTCCTTAGACTTATTGGCCGGTGCAGCGGCCAAGTCCCCTCCAATTTCCGAGGAGCTTCCGCAGCCAGCTTCTACTTCTTCACTTCCTAATATTGAGAAGCTTCCGCAGCCAGCTGCTACCCTTGAGATTGAGCAGGGTTCTGGCGATTTGATTATTCCAGCAACTGCTTTGCCAGTTGGTTTGGCTCATCTTACTGATACCGAACTCCCTGCCCCTTCTGTTGGGATTGACTCGGCTCCGACGAAGCCAGCTTCTGGGACAGAAGGTATATTTTGCTTTACTACGGTTTTGATTATCTTTTCTTTCGTTGTATTTTTGCTTTGTTGATTAGTTGATTCTTTTGCCTCAGGCGCACATTTTATTGGGTATGGCCCCATCGCAGATCGCCTTCGGCAGAGCGGGTTTCGCCCTCCAAATGACATTCCCATTGTTGCTCCCCAAGGTAGCATTTTTGCCTGTTCTTTCACACAAAGCTGATTGAGTTTTTTACTTTTTGTCTTAATATTGATTTTGCTTTTTCAGAGCTTGAGACTCGTGTCAAATCCTTGGATTTGGACACACTTTCAATCTCCAGCTTTAGTGGCAGTATCCAGGTTTGTTCCTTCTGCTTCGTTTTTGAGTTTGTTGTTTAACTTTTTTGATACTTATATTTTTCCTGTTTTAGTCTATGATGTCCATGCAGGAGCTTTTCGCTCGCCTTCCACTTCGTCTCAACGATGTTGATAACGAGCGGGCTGAGCTTGAGACTTTAAGGAAAGAGCGCGAGAGCTTCCTTCAGCTCAAGGAATCTTTGGAGAGTGAAAAGGAGCAGCTTCGTCTTGAGCAGGAGTCCGTCTCGTCAGAGATGGCTTCGCTTAAGAGTAAAGTCTCCTCGCTTGAGACTGCCCGTGAGCTCAATTCTCAAACTATTGAGGGGCTTCGGAACAAGTTGGTCGAGAGTTCCACTTTGGAGCATGAAATGAAAAATCTGATAAAGACTCTCGAAACTGCTAAGGAGAAGGCGATGTCTGATGTGGAGAAATACAAGAGAGAGCTTCTTGTTGCTGTCAATTTGAAGGATTCTCTTGTCTCCGAAGCTGATAGGCTAAGGTCTCAGATCGACAAGCTTAAAGCTGACCAGAAGAAATTGGAGACCGAGATCCTTAGCCGCAGCTCTGGCGTGTACCTAGAGTACGAGGCTGCTCTGAAGCAATATGGAGCCGAGCCGCTGCCTTTTCCATATGACGATTTTGACCTTAAGAAGCTTTTCGCATGGCTGGATGATGAGTTCAAGTCCCTACCGGACGTCTTGTCCAAAGTAGGTGATTATGCTGTTCGAACATACATCACAAATGCCTTTAAGATGCTGGCAGATGAAGGGTGCTCTCACTATAAGAGCTACTTGAGGAAGGACTTTGAATTTCCTTCAGCTTTGAATCCCGACAAGAAAGAACTTTTCAACGAAGCTGTTTTGGCTACTCGTGCCATCTTTCTCAGGAAATTCTGGTCTACAACAGGGAGAAAGTGTGCCCGAAGCACTGCACATGACTGTCTCGTTAAGGTTAGCTTCTTTTACCGCTTTGGTTATTTTTGCTTTCACTCATATCCTGTTTATTTTGCTTTTAGTATTAATTATTTTGTTTATTTTTAGTACTTAGAAGAGCTTGCCCTCGAGCAGCAGCAAAAGGCCGAAGCCGAAGCTGCCGCCGCTGCTGGGGCGTCTACTTCAAGAGCTGGTGCCGAAGCTGGTCGTAATGGAGCTGAAGCCGGAGCCTTTGATGCTGACCCAAAGGTTTAGCTTCATTAGAGCTGATGACTTTGATACTTTTGTTGAGGGATCTTAAAACTTTGTAAATTTGTATATACTCAGATCCCTGATGAGGGAGGTGTTCTTGAACTCATTCCAATCACCATGCGCAATGGCCCTTTTTGTGTGTCTGGCTTCGCATGGGAACAGTATCGGAGGTTATATCCAAGTCAAAGACTTGATGATTTCTGGGAATTTTGCCACGAGTTCTTTTGTCATTGCGAATTTGATGTGTTTGACTTTATTAACTCTTTCATTGTTCGACAGTCGCCTCGTTGTTGGTAATACTTCATCGTAAATCTAGACGTTACAGATATTCTGCAAGCGCACAGAAGTACGTTGTAGCATTTCACCCGGGAGCATTCCAGAGTATCGTTATTTGTTTATCCGCGGGGAAAGCGTTTAGTTAAAAGAGAGATGTGTCATCCAATGCTCTTACGTAAAACAGTATTAATATACCATAATCTAAACAGGGGTAAAAGATATAGAAGTGAATAGGTAGAGTGAAACACAGAAGTTCATTGCTCATCATTATGGTAGTCTTAGTTAGTAATAATACATTAGTGAAGATCTCCAAGGTTTCATAAGCATCATACAAATGTGACTTAGTTATACTACAATACCCTATACAAGCTCATTCAATGATCATATGCAAGAGGACATATCGAGGTATCCAGTGGTTCCCTCATCAAGGGACGACAGTAGAACGTCTTATCATAAAGGCCTAATACCCACTCCCGTACGTGGAGGATTACAAAGGACGGACAGGAGGGCTGTCACCACCTGCCGCCTACCTCTACTAATCCGTGGGGCAGCGGTACCCTCAACAGCATACCGTATCCCAAACACCATGTTTGCAATACGAGATACAACTCTATCTATCACGTTAATAAATAGAGCAACCAAGAGGCACATTGAGCCAATGACATTGCATACATTCACTTGATTAAGGTGTAAGACATAAGTAGTATATACTAAATAGATATAGCATAGCTGAGGCACATGACATAAGTATGAAGGTATTTCCATTAAGATCAGAGTACAAGAAGTAAGTAAGAGAATACAAGAGATGAACTCTAGAACTTACCAAGACTCCTTCAGAAGCCCTTCAGCAGATCTAACACTATGACTATCACTACTAAGACTAAGACAAAGCTTGTAGCAAAGAGAGCTCTTCTTCTAGTGTGTGTTGAGTACGGTGCCCTTTGCAGGTATTTATAGCATCACAAGGGCGGTTGGAGCCGGCCAGAGGCGGTTGAGGCCGGTTGGAGGTGGGCCTAGGTCGGCCGAATCCCCTAGGTCGGCCGACCCTTGGATCCACCGTCTTCAACTCTCCACGGCTCAGATGTCATCTCCATGTCGGTTTACAGCTTCAGGTCAAAGGAGGGCCGAGTCGGGCGCACGGGAGGATCGGCCGACCTGGCTGGGTCGGCCGACTCCCCATAACCGCCATTAGGGCCCACCTTCCTCTAGGAGGCTTACATGTGGGTCCTAAGGTTGGTTCCAGTTGGGTACTGTCGGTTTGGGTACATTTGTCTCTGGTTGTGGGCCCTTCAATCCATGTGATGGACATGTGGCTCATCCTCCACCCTTGACTTCCACCGACCATGAATCAACGTTCAAGATCCTTACATTGTGTGCTTCTTGACCTGTGTGGAGTTTGGGCTCGATTGGGATCCAGACCAGGTCGCCCGACCTAGCCAGGTCGGCCGACCTGGGCCTGTGTCCAGTTTTGTCCATCTTCTGCACCGTAGTCCCTTTACTCAAATATATTCCAGATATGCATGGTATACTATTATTTGAATACTAATGCCTAAGTTATGCCTTGATCTTTATTGGTTTCTGAGCCTATTGACGGTCGGATTTTCTGTTATAAGGACCGTCAACACTTGTGTCAAACTTGCTCGTGCGAGAAATGCCGAAGCTGCTCGTTTGCTTCCAGTTAAGGTCGAGCCAGAGGACTTAGATGATGACAGGGATTTTTCTTACGTGTTTAATGCTCCAAGATTTAGGAGATCTGGCCAGCAATTTGACGGCTATATTTTTGAGATGTTTTGAGCCATCTCTTTGTAAAACACTTTGTAATTCGCTTGGTCATTGTTTCGATTGGAAACACTTGAATGAATGTAAGCTCGATTTGGCTTCGTTACGAAAGAAACGCCTCCTCCCCCCGAAGCGAGGTTTATTCGTTCAAGTGTTTTGTACTTGCGTGTACCTGTGGTTCGAAGCCACTTTAGCTTTTTTGAGCTTTTGTGCATAAATATGAATATGTAATAATATGTTGTACATGAGTTCTGATAGGTTGCCGAAGCCCCTGTTACTTGTATTTGCATAAACTTCTTGTTGTTTATAAGCGTTTATAAAACTGTTAGCCGAAGCTGTTTTTAATTTTATACAGTTGTTTGAGCCAAAGCCCCTATTACTCTGTTTAGAGTAAGCGTTTTTGGACCGAAGCCCCTTTTACTCCTTTTTCGAGTAAGCTTTTCCTTAGATCTGAATTGGCCTTACTCTCGGTAGGGTCAATTCAGTTCTATTTGAGTTGTCGAATACCAGCGACTTGGTCGAAGCCAATCGCTTTCGATGCTGCTTTTTTGGGGAATACCTCGTTTATATATAGCTTGACGAGTTACAGTAAGCACCGCCTCGTTAAAAACCTCACCCCTTGGTCAGGGTCCCCTTGTGAGGAAAAGAGTACGGGCTTTTGGATAAAGTAAAAATGCTATTCTACTTAATGACTTCGTTTATAGAACACGAAGCCATTTTACATCTTTTTATAAATAATATTTGCGTAAGCTGTCTGCATTCCACGAATGCGGCAGCTCATTGCCTTCGTCGTCGCCTAAGCGAAATGAGCCAGGCCTGTTGCTTTTGATGACCAAAAATGGGCCTTCCCATTTCTGTTGCAGCTTTCCAGCGGGCATGCTTCGGTTTTTCCTTAGGACCCAGTCCCCTACCTTGATATCTTTCTTAACTACCTTCTTGTCTCGCCATTTTCTTGTCTCAGCTTGATACTTGGAAATATTTTTTGCTGCTTGCAGCCTGTATACCTCAATGAGATCCTTGTCAATGGCTTCGCTATCTTTGGGAGCTTCTTGTTGAGTGCGATGCCCCTTGTGCAATATTTCCTCTGGGCATACTGCTTCTTCACCATAAAGTAATTTGAATGGGGTAAACTGTGTTGCTCTTGATGTGGTGGTGTTATGAGCCCAAATCATCTTCGACATCTCTTCTACCCACTTGCCTTTTTTCTTACAATTTGCAAGGCACTTTCGAATGGCCGTAAAGATTAAGCCATTGGCTCTTTCAACTGCTCCATTTGTTTGTGGGTGATAGACCGAAGCAAATTTTGCCTTTGTTCCAATCGACATGCAATACTGCCTGAATTCATCACAGTCAAACTGCTTCCCATTGTCCACTGTTATTTCCCTCGGCACTCCAAATCGACACACAATTTGCTGTCAGAAGAACTTGATCACTGTTTTTGCTATGATGTTAGCCAATGGTCTGGCTTC
>CM014271.1:75663338-75751240 GCA_004135705.1 Alloteropsis semialata | reverse complement strand
GGTCCTAAGGTTGGTTCCAGTTGGGTACTGTCGGTTTGGGTACATTTGTCTCTGGTTGTGGGCCCTTCAATCCATGTGATGGACATGTGGCTCATCCTCCACCCTTGACTTCCACCGACCATGAATCAACGTTCAAGATCCTTACATTGTGTGCTTCTTGACCTGTGTGGAGTTTGGGCTCGATTGGGATCCAGACCAGGTCGCCCGACCTAGCCAGGTCGGCCGACCTGGGCCTGTGTCCAGTTTTGTCCATCTTCTGCACCGTAGTCCCTTTACTCAAATATATTCCAGATATGCATGGTATACTATTATTTGAATACTAATGCCTAAGTTATGCCTTGATCTTTATTGGTTTCTGAGCCTATTGACGGTCGGATTTTCTGTTATAAGGACCGTCAACACTTGTGTCAAACTTGCTCGTGCGAGAAATGCCGAAGCTGCTCGTTTGCTTCCAGTTAAGGTCGAGCCAGAGGACTTAGATGATGACAGGGATTTTTCTTACGTGTTTAATGCTCCAAGATTTAGGAGATCTGGCCAGCAATTTGACGGCTATATTTTTGAGATGTTTTGAGCCATCTCTTTGTAAAACACTTTGTAATTCGCTTGGTCATTGTTTCGATTGGAAACACTTGAATGAATGTAAGCTCGATTTGGCTTCGTTACGAAAGAAACGCCTCCTCCCCCCGAAGCGAGGTTTATTCGTTCAAGTGTTTTGTACTTGCGTGTACCTGTGGTTCGAAGCCACTTTAGCTTTTTTGAGCTTTTGTGCATAAATATGAATATGTAATAATATGTTGTACATGAGTTCTGATAGGTTGCCGAAGCCCCTGTTACTTGTATTTGCATAAACTTCTTGTTGTTTATAAGCGTTTATAAAACTGTTAGCCGAAGCTGTTTTTAATTTTATACAGTTGTTTGAGCCAAAGCCCCTATTACTCTGTTTAGAGTAAGCGTTTTTGGACCGAAGCCCCTTTTACTCCTTTTTCGAGTAAGCTTTTCCTTAGATCTGAATTGGCCTTACTCTCGGTAGGGTCAATTCAGTTCTTATTTGAGTTGTCAAATACCAGCGACTTGGTCGAAGCCAATCGCTTTCGATGCTGCTTTTTTGGGGAATACCTCGTTTATATATAGCTTGACGAGTTACAGTAAGCACCGCCTCGTTAAAAACCTCACCCCTTGGTCAGGGTCCCCTTGTGAGGAAAAGAGTACGGGCTTTTGGATAAAGTAAAAATGCTATTCTACTTAATGACTTCGTTTATAGAACACGAAGCCATTTTACATCTTTTTATAAATAATATTTGCGTAAGCTGTCTGCATTCCACGAATGCGGCAGCTCATTGCCTTCGTCGTCGCCTAAGCGAAATGAGCCAGGCCTGTTGCTTTTGATGACCAAAAATGGGCCTTCCCATTTCTGTTGCAGCTTTCCAGCGGGCATGCTTCGGTTTTTCCTTAGGACCCAGTCCCCTACCTTGATATCTTTCTTAACTACCTTCTTGTCTCGCCATTTTCTTGTCTCAGCTTGATACTTGGAAATATTTTTTGCTGCTTGCAGCCTGTATACCTCAATGAGATCCTTGTCAATGGCTTCGCTATCTTTGGGAGCTTCTTGTTGAGTGCGATGCCCCTTGTGCAATATTTCCTCTGGGCATACTGCTTCTTCACCATAAAGTAATTTGAATGGGGTAAACTGTGTTGCTCTTGATGTGGTGGTGTTATGAGCCCAAATCATCTTCGACATCTCTTCTACCCACTTGCCTTTTTTCTTACAATTTGCAAGGCACTTTCGAATGGCCGTAAAGATTAAGCCATTGGCTCTTTCAACTGCTCCATTTGTTTGTGGGTGATAGACCGAAGCAAATTTTGCCTTTGTTCCAATCGACATGCAATACTGCCTGAATTCATCACAGTCAAACTGCTTCCCATTGTCCACTGTTATTTCCCTCGGCACTCCAAATCGACACACAATTTGCTGTCAGAAGAACTTGATCACTGTTTTTGCTATGATGTTAGCCAATGGTCTGGCTTCGATCCATTTGGTGAAGTACTCAACTGCTACCTTGAGCTGTTGGAAGTGGGCCAACTAAGTCAATGCCCCATCTTTGCAAAGGCCATGTTGGAGTTATCAGCTGTGACTGCTCCGAAGGAGATTTTCTGTTTGCTGCACACTTTTGACACTGGTCACATGTCTTGACAGTGTTTGTTGCATCGATGATGATTGCAGGCCAATAGAATCCTTGCCTCATTGCCTTCCCCACTAAAACTCTTGGCCCAAAGTGTGCTCCACATAAGCCACTATGTATCTCTTGAATCAGCTCTTTGCCTTCGTTGTGAGAGATGCAACGAAGCCAAGGAGCTACAACTCTCTTTTTGTAAAGGACATCATCTATCATCTGATAGCATCTTGCCCTTTGTTGCATGGCTTTTAGATCATCATCGTCAATTGGCTCATAGTATCCCCGAAGATAAGCTATTATTGGGGATCGCCAATCCTCTGAGCTTATTGCATTGATCAGCTTCGGCAAATCATCTGAGTCCTTTATCGATGGTGTTGTTAGTGTTTGAAAGAATACATCAGGTGGAAGCTTGTCCCCCTTTGCAGCCGCCTTAGCCAACGCATCTGCCTCTTCATTTTTTGATCTTGGGATGTACTCCACAGTGAAACCCTTGAATTTTTTCTCCATTGAGCGTACAGTGTTCAAGTATTTGATGACTTCTGGTTGCTTCGCGATGCTTTCTTTTTCAATGTGGTCTGCTACCACCTTTGAATCTATTTTAACAGTGAATCTCTGAGCTCCCAAAGCCCTTGCTTTTCTGAGCCCCAGTAACACAGCTTCGTATTCAGCCACGTTGTTTGTGCTTCTGTCGCTGCTTTTGCAGAACTCCAGATTTGCTGCATATCTCATTTTCACACCCGAAGGCGATTGCACAATTGCCGCTATGCCAGCTCCTTTGTCCCCCCATGCACCATCACAGTGTATCAGCCAATTTTCCTCTCTGATAGCATTTTGTGGTGAAGGCGATGTCCACTCCGCAATGAAGTCAGCTAGGACTTGAGATTTGATTGATGTTCTCCTTTCAAAGTCCACGACGTACTCTGAAAGCTCCGCAGCCCACTTGCGTATTCTGACGGAAGCCTCTTTGTTGTTCAAAAGCTCTTTTAGAGGCTGGTCTGTGAGGACTTTGATGTTGTGGCCCTCAAAATAGTGTCTGAGTTTTCTGGATGCCATTATCACTGCATAGATCATCTTCTCAATCTCTGTGTAAAACAGCTTCGACGCGGCCCATGCCTCCGACACATAGTATACTGGCTGCTGAATATTTCTGCCGTCTATCAGCTTTTCTGTGATAAGCGCTGCGCTTACTGCTGATTGTGATGCTGGATGTACAGTAGTAGCGGTGCTTTTGGGTTTGGTACTGTTAGCTTCATGAGCTGCATCAAGTATTGCGTTAGCTCGTGGAATGCTTTTGACTGCTCTGGCCCCCATTGGAACTTAGCTGTATTTCTGAGTGTTGCGAAGAATGGTAAGCTTCGCTCTGCTGCTTTTGCGATGAATCTATTGAGTGCAGCGATCCTGCCCGACAGCTTCTGCACATCTCTCATACACTCTGGCTCTTTCATGTCAAGGATTGCATTTATCTTGTCTGGATTGGCTTCTATCTCGTGAGCTGATACCAGACAACCAAGGATCTTTCCTTTTGTCACTCCAAATACACACTTCTCTGGATTTAGCTTGAGACCAGCTTGTCTCATGCGAGCGAAGGCGATTGCCATATCTGATATGTAGTCTTGCCTTTTGACACTTTTGACCAAGATGTCGTCAACGTATGCCAATATTGTCTTGAACAGTTCATCTTTGAACACTGTGCTTGACATTCAGCAGAAGGTGGTTCCTGCATTCCGAAGCCCCTCGGGCATTCTGACGAAGCAAAAGGTGCCAACTGGTGTTATAAAGCTAGTTTTTTCCTCATTCTCTTTCTTCATCCAGATTTGATGGTAGCCAGAAAAGCAATCTAAGAGGGACATCATCTCGCTTGCTGCTGCTTGATCAACAATCTTGTCAATCCTTGGTAGTGGAAAATCATCTTTTGGGCAAGCCTTGTTGAGATCCGTGAAGTCAATGCACATTCGCCATTTGCCATTCTTCTTCTGAACTGGCACTGTATTTGCTAGCCATGTTGGATATTTTACTTCGCGTATGACATTGGCATCTAGCAGCCTTTGCACTTCAGCTTTTACAGCATCGGCTTTTTCCTCTGACATCTTTCTCAGCTTTTGCTTTTTTGGCTTCATATCAGAGCTGATTGCCAGCTTGTGCTCAATTATGCTTCTGTCAACACCTGGTAGGTCCTTGCTTGACCAAGCGAACACATCCTTGTTGTTCCTTAGGAATTTAATGAGCCTATCTTCTTCATCCGGCTCCAAGTCTGAGCCGATAGTCACTTTTCTGTCAAAAACGTCAGGCTGTAGCTGCACCTGCTTCGTCTCTGTAGCTTCTTGCATCTTTTTGCTATCTTTCTCAGCACTTGGCTTTTCTTCTGGGTAAAATGGATCTTTTTCTTGAAGCAAATGTACATTTCGTTGACCAGGTGCTCTAGCTTTCTCAATGTTTCTGGCTTCCCTTTGGTCACCGTATACAGTGATGACTCCTTTTAGAGCTGGCATCTTCATACATAGGAATGATTGCCTTATGATGATGTCAAAGGCGTTTATAACTCCTCTTCCAAAAATGACATTGTAGTCAAAGATCATGTCTACGACATCAAAGGTGATGTACTCAGTTCTTGCATTGGATGTGTCACCGAAGGATACTTGCAATGAAATTTTCCCGAGTGTTTGGGTTCGCTTCCCCCGAAGCCGACCAATGGAGTGTCTGATGGCTCCAGGTTGTCTGGGTTGATATTGGTCATGTTTCTCAGTGTTTTTGCTAGGATGATGTCAGCAGAGCTTTCTGTGTCTACTAGCACCTTTCCGATCGTCCAGCCAGCAATATTGGCTTCGATTGACATCGCATCATTGTGTAGGAAATTGTGGAGTTTGAGATCTTCCTCAGTAAAGGTGATGGGCATATGAGACCATTCTGACTTTTTGTATGGACCATCAACAGAGATATTGTTGACTTGACGGAAATAGCTTTTCCTTTGCTTTTTGTTCTCAAAAGCAAGCGATGATCCTCCAGAGATGGGTATGATGTGTCCATAGCTTGGGAGTGGGCTTGGAGCTTCTTGTTGATTGGCTTTTTGTTGTGGAAGTGGTGGTGGTGGTGGTAGCTCCTCAACCTTTATGTTTTGCGAAGCCACTTGCTGGGAGGTTTGAGGGTATAAGTGAGGATATATGGCTTGTGGGTAATAATGCTGAAAGGTTTGTGGCGAAGGAAAATATTGTGTTGCCATCGCTGTTGATGGATGTACCGTGTTTGAGTTTAGCGAGGGATATACTGGGCAGTATGGTTGGATAGCTTGGGAAGGGTTTTGGGTGTTTGGGTGCCAAGCCGATGTTGGCTTCATTTGAGTTGCTTGAATCTTCTCTGTTCTTAGCTTTTTTATTGTTTTCTTGATGTCCCGGCACTGCTCTGTACCATGGGTATGGTTTTTGCTGTGGTATTGGCAAAACAGCTCAGGTCCCAATGGACCTCTTCCTCTCCCTCGGCCTCTACCGGCTTTTCCACCCCTTTGAGTGGGCTCATTTCTCTGGTTGTGGTGTTGGCTTTCTCGGTAAGGTGATTGGGTTTCGTAGGAAGAAGGTGGGTTGTCTACCTTCATGATTGTTTGGTGGGAGTAGTTTTGGTAGTTGTGGCTGTGGTGATGGTTTTTGGATTGTGACTCATATTGGTTTCTCATGATGGCTTCTCTAGCCAATCTCATTCGGTTGTCATTGTCAGACCGACAATACTTCTTTAACTCGTCATATAGGTCTGCCAGAGTAGCTGGTGTCTTTCTTGCGATATGCTGTGCAAACAATCCAGGGTGAAGCCCTTGTATTGCTGCGAATTTTGCTGCTTCATCAGGGATGTGTGGAGCTTGAGCACGTAGAGTAACGAATCTGCGGAAGTAGTCCTCTAGGGGCTCCTTCGGCTGCTGGTGTAATATAAGTTCAGCATATGAGAGTGATTGGTCTCCCATAATGCTAAAATTTTTGATGAGCTCCCTCTTCAGATCATACCAGCTATTAATTGATAGGCCTGGCAGCTTCGTGTACCAGTTCATTGCCGTGCCATCACAAACAATGATGAAAGATTTTGCTAGAACAACATCATCTCCTCCAGCAGAAGCTATTGCAGCTTCGTAACTCATGAGGAACTGCTTCGGGTCAGTGAGGCCATTGTATCTTGGTAGAGAAATAGGTTTATAAGATGGTGGCCATCTTGCCAATTGAAGGCTTTCTGAGAGTGGGCAAGTGTGGTCGATAGGACGGGTGTGAAGTGTGTGGAAGCCAGTTTGGGATGAAGAGTTATGGTTTGGTGGATTGGTGGTGGTGTTTGGCTCATTGAGCTCTGCTTGTAGCTCAGCAACTTGTTTTTTGGCTTTCTCAAGCTCTTGACGTAGCTTTTCAGCTCTTGAGCTTGTATTGTTCAGCCTCCTCTGTTTTGCTTGCCTCAGCTCCTCCAGGTGCTTCTTGACTTGCAGCAATTGAAGAAGCTGCTCCTCTTCTTCCTCTTGCATTTGTTGTTCCAGTTCGAGCTATGCGGCCTCCAGCTCTCTCTGCTGCTCAAGGCGTCGAAGACGAAGCCTTTCTTCAAGTCGGTGCATTCTCTCTTCAGTGGTAAGGGTTTCGTTATCGACCTGTTGGTCGTCGATAACAGTTTCGGTTATTTGTAGTAGGCTTGGTGGTGGAATTGGGGGTTGGGGAGCGACTTCGTTGCTGGAAGTTGCATTCGCTGTAGTGGTGGTTGACTTGGCTTTTTTGGGTGGCATGGTGGTTATCGTGGGTTTTGTTCGTGCACAGCACAAACGGTGGACGCCAGTTGTTGGGATAGTAGCCGAAGCCAATGAGCCCAAGCAATGGAAGAAACTGAGTAACAGAGACAAACAAAAAAATATTACTTATCAACAGTGTTCTCGGGAATCAACAACCTTTTCATGTTGGAGGTAGGCCTCCTTTTATAGGGAGACCAAGGGTCTTTACATCCCCATTATACCCTTGAAATTCAGGCATCATCCTCTAGACTATATAATACAAATAGCCCAAGGACACTTTGGTACATTTACTCCTCCCAATGTGAATGCGTGGACTTACAATCCCGTGTTTGACTTGGCTTGGACTTGGTCTGCGCCTGCTTCGTTCGCCGAAAAGAGCTGTGCAGTTCCTCAATTCGGCTTCTTCTGAGTCGAGACGACCAGAAGCCGTCTCTTGGCGTCCAAAAGCCAATGGCTCCCCCAAAGACCTGCAACATAGAATGAACTGAAGCTTGCCATTAACTTATTCATGGCTTTTGGCACTCAATAGTATCAATATTTCACCAAGTTGGCTTCTAACTTAGTTTGGATAACGTCGCTTTGGTATGCTGCCAGACGTGACGACCAAAGCTAATTAGCTTTGGTATACAGCAAGACATGATGACCGAAGCCGATTAGCTTTGGTTTAATTCATCTGACCAAAGCCAAATTAGAGATCTATAGAGTAATCGAAGTTGATTGGCTTCAACTCCTTTGTCCATTGCTGCCTTTACGCATGAGAGAGAGCAAAACAAGTAGAAGGCGTTTGTCGGAGGGCCAAATCCCCAACAAGAGTAAATTGGATCTAAATATGGCAGCATTGAAAGGAATTCAGAGGATTCAGAAAATAGGTCCAAGTTCTCAGCTTTGTAACTTTTGATTCTTTGAGATTTAGGCTCTGATGTTTATAAGGGAGTTGTAGCCCTATGGTTGTGCTACAACTTTTGTATTTGAACTTTGAGAAGTTTGCATTCGAAATTTGAAGAAAAATGGACGTGAACTCGCTCATTTGAAAGGAATTCAGAATTTCAGAGAGAGATGCAGAGTTCAGTCGAGCAGAGCGGCTCGGCCCGGCGCTGGCACGCAGCTGCTTGCCGCCGATGGCCGGCCGAGCCACGCGCCGCCGTGGAGTGAAGCCGACACATCTAGAGCAAGCAGGAGGTGGCGAGTTAAGCGGTGGAAACCCCAGTTAAGTACTCGAGCCGGTCGTTTCCGTCTCTTCTTCCTTTCTGCTTTCCCGTTCGCCGTTGACCATCTCCACCGCCGCCCTGTTTCGTCGTCGTTGATCCACCTCCATTCGATTCCCTCTGCCCAGAGCTTCCCTAGCTCGTGAGCTTTCCAATCCAACCGCTCTTGCCCGACATCATCCACCCTAGCCTTTGAACCGAGGTCGTCTTCTACCTCCGGTCGCCGCCGGGCCGCGCAAGCACCTCCATGGTGAGTGTCACCTTCGCGTCGCCCTCGTCGTTGATAGATAGCGTGGTAGTGTGTCCCTTGCTCTTGCGTAGCTTGCCAGGGTGTTCTTAGCCCGGGTTTGTGACCGTGTTGGCCGGAACGCTGGCGCCGCTCTAGAGCTCCGCCGAGCTCGGGCCGCCGCCACGGGGATCCATGCTCTGGCCACGTAGGGCTTAGGGTTAGGTGCGCCGCGGGTTCGCCTTGTCGCCCTGAGGCTATTTGTGCCGCTTGTCGGCGTGGGTAGCCACTGCTGGGCCAAGCCCGAGCGTCGCCGCCGTTTCTGTGTCGCCGCCGCCGCTGCTGCTCACGCAGTCGCCGTCGAGCAGTAGGGTTAGGGGGTTGAGCTCGCAAGTGAGGTCCGGAGGTCGAGGCGTGGCTGCTTGGCTGAAGCCATCGCCCAGGGTGCTCGCCGCCGGCGATTTCGCCGGCCGGACAAGGCCGCCGCCGCGGCCTCGGTCATTTCTGACCAGGCGCGCGCGCGAGCGGGAGAAGGGAGAGGAGGAGAGAGTGGGCTGGGCCCACGTGTAAGTGAGAGAGAGGGAGTAAGGATGACGGGTTGGATAGTAGGTTTTCCCAGGGGTTTTATGCAAAGTTATTTAGGTTTTTAGTTTTTAGTTTTTACATTTAGTTTTAAATAGGTTTTAAATGGTTTAATTCCTAATAGTAATTAGATTATTTATTTAAATACCTTTTCTTTTTGGTATTTAAATAAATAAATAGGTTAAGTATAAATAAAATTTTGTATAATGATTTATAATAAGAAATTAATAATAATAAATAGAATAATTTTTTATTGATTATAATAGTTCATTAATGCTTTTAAAAATTATTAAAAATTCTAGAAAAATAGAAATAATTAGGAAATAATCTGTTTAGGGTTTTTCAGTGTAGGTTTGCTGTCTAGCTTAGTTCTTAGGTTATGTGTGTGCTAACTTATGCATCATATTGATAAAAAGGAGAAGCTTCAGGAGTTGACATCGTCGAGCTTCCACCTGAAGGACCCCAGGAGCCAGAAGAGGTGGAGTTAGAGCTAGAGCCCGAGCCTGCTGCTGTTGCTGCTGATCCTAACCCTGCAGTTGATCAAGGCAAGCACCAGAGCATCCAAACCCTATTTTAAGTATTATATCACGTATTACTATGTATTGCATGCATTACGTTTAGAAGTTGTGTGAAATGTTGATTGCATGACCTTCCTTGATTAGAACAACTTAGAGGTACACCTTTGTTTAGTGAAGCTTAGTTATGTTTAGATTCCTCACAGTTCCATCATAGCATTAGTAAGCTCAGGTTTTTGCTCTATCACCTTTACTTAATGATATAAAGATGAAATGTAGATCGGGTGCGAGGGTGAAGGTTGGGAAAGGAGTCTCAAGCCGACACATCGCCTCGATCGTTTTAGGATTTGTTGTTGTTTACCTGTGATCAAGCTTTGAACGTACTAGTCATATGCCGGGTACTTCAACCGGTAAGCTGATGTAGCCGTGGTTGCTCCTAGTCTTGAAATGTGGTTCGCTGGACTAGTCGAGGTTAGTGGCAGGGACGTGGCCGTAAACTCACATGTCGGGTGCTGCCAGACGTGGAGCCGGTGTGGGGGCATCCCTGGGTTTGAGCGAGGGCAATTCAGGACTTGGAGTGACCATAGTGAAAGGTTGCTTTGTGTGGACCACCCTGGGGACCACACAATGTGTATGACTAGGTTTTGCCCTACAGAGATAGAAATTGGTCCGGATCGCCGCACTTCTTGGTATGAATACCGCTTGATCGCTGATAGACACCATAGTAACAAGTTAATGTTGATAATGCTTATGAAACCTGAGGCTTGCTTAACAACTACATGTGTGAATTACTGCTGCTGCTAATTTAGTCTTTCAGGTAATCACTTAAACGGCTAAAAACTCTAAAAGTTTAGGATTTATGTTAGTAAGCTTTTATGCAAAAGTCTTATCTATCCACAGCCTCAAAGCCTTGCATGCCCTTGTGTGTCTGTATTTATATGTGTATGTAGACGGGTCAGACTTGCTGAGTACTTTTGTACTCAAGATTCTATAACTGTTGCAGAGTCACTAGAAGATTTTCAGTAAGGCAGGGAAGGACTCCAGAAGAAGAAGAGGCATGTTGATGAGCCCAACATGTTCTCTTGACTTTGTTTGTCTTGGTTTAGATCAAGTGATGTCGTCAGAACTGTCCTTGTTATGACCTACCCCTGTTTCTTATGGAACTCTGTAGCCTGACATGCACTTAAGTTTGTTCTTATGTTTGCAATAACTCTACTCCTTGTATAATTAAGTGTGTTGTGAATCCGTCTGTTGTGCTCCTATGTGGTGCAATTCTGTGTATGTGAATTGTGCCTGAGTTTGTGGATGTTTCAGATGTCCTGTGGACATCTGACGGACTACCGGGTTTATACCGTCCAAAGTGCGTAAGCTGTGATTGTCAGTAAAATGACAATCCGACGCACTTGAGCCGGTTTAAGCTGTACGGTTCCGCCACATGTAATACAAATATTGACAAATAAATAATCACTGGTGTCCACAATTTTACATAAATGACATAAACACAAGTACACAATTATCCACATGGTACATATAAAATCTAACACGCAAGTATGCAAATAAACACAAGTACACAACCATCATATGAGCAAGCTTGCAGCTCGTTGAGCTACAATATTACAGCTCGTTTGGCTCGCGAGCCAGCTCGCGTGTAGCTCGAACTCGCTCGTTGTACTAACGAGCTGAGATGATTGTTCGAGCTGGCTCGTTAGTAAATCGAGCCGAGCCGAGTTTGTGAGGAGCCGAGCGAGCTAACGAGTCACGAGCTTTTTGTCCCGCCCTATTCATATCCCCAAAAGGCGATCAACTCAAGTACGTGCTCCCACCGAGCACAAGTACCAGGTGGCGTTTTTGTCCATGAGCTGTTACAACCATCCATCAGAGAGCAGGAAGTACAGCCAACTATAACACCCCCTCATCAGCAAGTCATGGTGATTACATCCGAGTGGACAAAGCCCTTCATCAAGTACATCCTACACCAGAAAAAGCCTGAAGATAAGGTGGAAGCCGAGCAAGTCATCAAGCGAAGCAAGCACTGCGTAGTAGTCGGCTCCACCCTCTTTCGATGCGGCGCATCATCCAGAGTCTTGATGAAGGTGGACGAGAGATCCTCGAAGAGATCTATGGCGGAGTCTGTGGCAATCACGCCGTCCACCGAACGATCATCGGCAAGGCCTTCTGGTCCGTGTACTATTGGCCATCAGCAGTGGCAGACGCAGATAAAATCATGAAAACTTGCCAGGGTTTCCAATTCTTTACTCGGCAAGCTCACGTCTCCGCAACAGTCCTCAACACCATACCACCCTCTTGGCCCTTCGCATGCTGGGGGCTCGATATGGTTGGACCACTCAAGACTGCACCTGGAGGATTCAAATATCTCTATGTGGCGATCGACAAATTCACCAAGTGGATTGAAGTCAAGCTGCTCGTCAACGCTACAGCGTCAAAGGCAGCCGAGTTCATCCAAGACATCGCTCATCGTTTCGGCATCCCAAATCGCGTTATCACTGACCTTGGCTCCGAATTCACAGGGAGCGAGTTCTTTGATTTCTGCAATAGCCTGAGAATTGAAGTCCGTTACGCATCATGGTGCACCCACGTGCCAATGGACAAGTTGAGAGAGCTAACAGCCCCATACTCCAAGGACTCAAGCCAAGGCTCTATGAACCGCTCAAAAAGTATGGCGGCAAGTGAGTGCAAGAATTGCCAGCCGTGGTATGGGGCCTCAGAACCCAGCCCAGCCACGCGACGGGGCAATCACCCTTCTTCCTGGTCTATGGCTCCGAAGCAGTACTCCCGGTGGATATCGAGTACAATGCTCCAAGAATCCAAAACTACTTGGAGGAAGAAGCAGAGCAGAGTAGAGCAGAAGATGTGGACATGCTAGAGGTAGCAAGGCTAGCTGCATTGATCAGGACAACCAAGTACCAGCAAGAACTCAGGAGGTATCATGACCGAAACATCCAATCAAGGTCGTTTAACGTCGGTGATCTAGTCCTCCGGAGAATTCAGAGTACAAAAGATCAACACAAGCTATCGTCGCTTTGGGAAGGCCCGTTCATTGTATCAAGGGTCTTTGGCCCGGGTACTTATCAACTACAGCGGGAAGACGGAACAGAAGTGCCCAATGCGTGGAACATTGAGCACTTGCGGCATTTCTACCCTTAAAAATGTTTTTAGGAGTTGTTAAGAGTCAATAAAAGTCAGTACTTTCAATGTACTGATGTTGGCTTTTTCATCCAAACGATAATAAAGTATCTATATTCTATTGTCTTCAAGCTTGGAATTCGGATACACGTATCATGTTACGCTTGCTCGCCAAGTAACGCATATACAAAACAATCTGAATTATGCCGGGTTGTTTAAAATAATCCAGACAGGCTACATTCAAATACCAGCCATCTACTTTCTGTCTCGACACAGAAGAATCGGGCAAACCAAAATACAAATAACAAGTACTCTTGTTGACGAAACATTAGTATTTGCATGTAATAAAGTTCATTACATGGGTGTTTCTTACATAATAAGAAAACCTAGAACTTCAAGCGGGAAACTATTTTTTCTGCCATGTCTTTCTCTTCTTCCATATAAGCATTGAACATTTCCCGAGTACATGAGGGGTTAATTCTACCCTAAGTAATGCTCAACTGTTGGGCAGGAAACCATGAACGGACTACGCCGAGTACTTGCCTGGTGCAAGATTGGGCTATCCATTGGCAGTACGCTCGCACCTGCCCAGGAGTTGCTCGGAGACGATCAATGAGGAGAGGAGCAGGACCACCCATGGGTACCTTGGCATATACGTCGACCAGCGGAGTAGCAGCTTCTTTGAAGGACTCAAGCTCCGCACCATGACAGTTGACTTCCACACGGAGAGCTTGGATCTCATCCTCCTGGTTGCGGATCTTTGCCATGTCTTGAATGAGCTGTGCATCGGCGTCCTTGTGCATTTTCTTCTCCTCAGCAAGCTCCACCATGCAGTCCTGCTCCCGCTGCTCGACCTGGTTCGCGCGCTCCTGTTGCCGATAGAAAAGATTTTTCATGTCGATTACTTCGGCCTTCAAGGACTCGATCTTTCTCTCCTCACCTGCATTAAACAAATCTTGTTATATTGACATTCTATGATTTATGCTAATCATGAGAAGAAGAAGTCGGCGGTGTACCTGAGAGCTTTTGCCTAAGCAACTTGTTCCTCTTGAGAACATCTTCACGTTGGTCTTGGTACAGGTTAATTTTCTTGTATGCTTCATCCAACTCAAGGCAAAGCTTGGTGTGCTCTTCCTCCCATGATGCCTGACCCTTGGCCAAGTCGTCTGCTGCCTTCTCTGCTCGTGTAAAGCATGCGCTGGCCCTGCGGAGCATTTTCGACTTCTAGTGCGAGCGGTGCAAGATACTCTGTTTTCAAAACAAGGCAGCAGAATTGTCAGCAAAGCATCTAGTGGAGATAAGTATTGTTATAGTGTTGATTTATTTCATACTAACCTCTGTGAGCTTGAAAAGTTGTTTCTGCAGCTCGGCAGCCTTCTCAAGATCTTCCTGATCAACCTGAGAGTTGAACAGGAAGGCGTTGTCATCATCGGGACCGGCACCAGGAGTTCCAGTGTAAATCTGGAATGGCTCCGGTGTTGGCTCTTGGGTCTTCGTCTTTTCCTGGACGATCTCTTCAATGGTCGCCGCCTTGACAAGTTCAGCAGCCGCATCAAGCTCCTTGGTACACAGGCTCGCCATCCGGGTACATTCTGCTGACCTGGGCCATGCACCTGGAGCAGGAGTACCCGGAGCGGCTTGCTCTGGTACTTTGGAGGACTCGAAGCTGTGGTGCCTGAATTCTGAGGTGGGGCGACAGCGACATCCGGGGGTTCAGCTCTTGCTCCACTTCCGCCTCCCTGGCATGGGTACCCACGGATGGGTTCATCTCTGGGATTCCTAGCGACTGAGCGGGTGGCGGAGTGGGCGGCCACTGAACAAGACAAAAGAATGCAAGGATCAATCTACTGGGTACAGCGGATGAACAGATTGCATTGACCAATAAGACAGATTATTTACTTGGCGAAATCCATCTCAAACTCTGGCTCATCCAGGTCAAAGGTGATTCCTTCAGATGGGATGTCTTGAGGCTCGTATGTTTCTTCTTGTCGAGTGGGTTGTTTTTCCTGAATTTGCTGCTTCAAGAACTAGGATCAGGAAGAAGAACCAGGTATAGGTCAAGACGAAGGATTTCAAGTGCTATTCAACATTCCTTGGGCGGGGATGCCTGCAGTGGAACACCTGTTGGTATTTCTGCATCCTTCTCTGTCCCTGTGCCAACCTCCTCTGTTATGGGCAGGCCTGTGTCAATAAGCTTCTCAGTAGCAGATTGAGTCTTCTTCCGCATAGCCCATTTCTTCTTGGGAATTTGGGGACTTGGCACGTCATCGGAGCAAGGCCTCTTCAGGCCTGATCCTCCCTGTCCAAGAATCTTGGGGCGAGGCTGTGGGGGCATGTTATCATCTGATGAGGAGCCTTTTTCCAACACCACATCATCGGTAACCGGCGCTGCTTTTTTCTTCTCCTTCCCAGAACCACCAGCGGTTTGCTGGGGCAGTGGGGAAAGGGGTGGCTCAGGCAGGCCGGTCTGGCTATCTTCCACTACAGGAGGTGCGGAAGCAAACCTCATGCGCAATTCCTATGATTGGATGCAAAAGAAACTTGTCAGTGCATGTTCAGAAAGAAGCCAGATACCAATACATAAACTTTGGGTTGATTTTTTACTTACCACTGCTGGAGGATGACTAGCCGAGTACTCGGGTACCCGGCGTGGCAGCTCCTGCGCATCCATGAATAGATTCTGAACACGGATGGCGACTTCATCAGACGACAAGTCATTGATGGAGATCCTGGTCGGATCATTGGGGCCAGAGTAATCGTAGCCAGCGTGTGCCCGCTTCTGACAGGGCTCCACGCGACGGCGGAGGAATGAGCTAACGACCCCAATGGCTGTCAGGCCCTTTTCCTTCAAATCAGAGATCATCTTCAACAACCCGACGAGTCCAGTACTTTCATCCTCACCAAATGCTTCGTTCCAATTGCTCTGTGGCCGAGGCAGGTGGCCAGAACGCTTGGTCAGCCTTGGAGGCTGGTTCTTTACGTAGAACCACTTGTCCGCCCAGTCCTTGATTGAATCATTCATCTTGAAGTCAAAATAGATATTCTTCATTCCTTGGCGAAGCTGGATTCCGGCGCCGCCAATTACCTTGTCCTGGCTTGACTTTACACGGAAAAGAAGCTGGAATAGGTTGAAGTGGGGGTGGATTCCAAGGAAGGTTTCGCACAAATGGAAGAAGAGGAATATTTGGAGAATGGAGTTAGGGTTGAGATGAACCAACTCTAACTTAAAGGCTAGCAGGCCACGGAGGAAATCATGAGCGGGAAGAGCAAATCCACGCTCATAGAAGGAGGAGAAGACAACAATTTCATGGACCTCATCAAATGGCCACAGTTTTCCTACATCCGTGCGCCAGCAAGAAATAGATTTGTCAAGGAGATAACCTTGATTGACGAGATCTTGCACCAATTGGTCTGTCGCCTTGGATGGCTTCTAGACAAGTGCGGGAGCAGGCGCATTCCTAAAGACTGGCATGTCCGTAATCAGAACTTTGGGGGCCTTCTTGCTTGTTGTCGGCTTGCTTGCCGCAGATTTGCTGGCGGCAGGTTTGCTTGGCACTAGTTTCTTCCCCATTTGTTCTGATTGCAGACTATCAGGGGAGATCTTAGGCCGAGCTTGGATGGATTCAAGGGTGTGCGCGAGTATGGATGGATTTGGGATTTGGGAGTGAATAGATGGGATTGTGAAGTGGTTTACCCTCTGTTTTTATAAACTGAAGTGGTAACCCTAAACGTATTCTCTGAAAGTCGTCTTCTCATCAACGCCAACACTTGTGTATTTGCGGGTTCTTTTAACCAGATGCATATTTGTGCGGCAGTTTTTCCTAATGGGCTAGGTCATTTACCGAAGTATTTACATACTCGGGGGGCTGATGCTTAATAGGAGTGTTTTTTTCCTAATCAGAGAATATACTTATTTCTGCAAAAAGTCTTTAAGCTTATTGTCATCTGCTTTAAGCTTGGGGGCTGGGGGGGAATAGTATATTTCTTTTAAAAAGTTTTCATTAAAGACCCTGAAATTGTTTTTAATCCTTGAAAACATTTCTAGGCTCGGGGACTAGACCCATAATGGGTCCATCTTTTGTGAAAAGCTGGACACCATTATAGTAAATGGGGAAGTCTTTGCATCATCTTTGATTTAAAAATCAAAGCCCGGGGGCTGATTGCAAAAGAAGTCGGCAAGGATCACATCATGTTCACTTCTGAAGGTTTTCAACAAAGAAGCAGGATGACGAGAAAACAACTCGGCTGATGCTGAAACTGTTGAGAAACAGCTTGGCAGGCGTAAAGACATGAAGACGCTCGGGGGCTTGACGGACCAAGATCCATGGGAGTCCTTATGGGCTGTAGGCCCGCTAGGAAATTAGGCCGGCAACTCTGACAAATACAAGAAAGAGGCGTACAGCTTAAGGAAACTAGTCGGCTACTAGAAACTACCCGGCCTACTCATGTTAGGACTCTGTGTATTGTATCCGACTAGGAGTTTGTATTTCTTGCCTTGTAGACCCTGTCTCCTGAGTATATAAGGTGAGGCAGGGGCCCCTTGTAAAACATAACCATCAATACGAAGCGATCCACCATACAGGACGTAGGGTATTACGCTCTCTACTCGAGGCGGCCTGAACCTGTCTAAATCGTCTCGTGTTCACCATCGTGCTTCTGGTTCCGGCGAGGCCCTTACAAACAACTCGACTACTTAGGGACCCCCTATAGTAGGCTAGCCGGTATAAAAAACTGACAATGATTTTCATGGCCCATTCGTAACACAATCTGGTTGTGAAAATGATTGTCACGGCCAGTTCATGACACAAACCGGCTATGAATTCACAACTAGTTCAAAACTGCCTATGAAAATCTGATTCTCACTGCCGCCTATACACTGTTGCCTCCACAAACGTGCTATGAGAACCGAAACCGGACCGGCTGTGAAAACAATATGTAGTAGCGATTCCTACTCTAATTAAGAGCCTGTTCCTAATGTGGTAGTCCTATTATGGATCATTTATGTTGTATCTGTCTCAGCCTATAAAAGGTCACCATGTCTCTCTTGTTACTCCCCTAGTCATCACCTAGTCTCTTCCGTCACCCAAACCAAGCCTATAAAAGGTCACCATGTCTCTCTTGTTACTCCCCTAGTCATCACCTAGTCTCTTCCGTCACCCAAACCATGAACTCCACTCCACCACCATGGACACCCGAAAAGCTCAGCTTGCACTAGGGATCTAACTCCACCATAGGACATTGAGCCCATGATGACAACTACCCTGGCCTGCTCCATCTTTCGAACCACTCCCCTAGCCTGCTCCATCCTTCAAACCACTCCCCTTCTATCTTTGTTCACTCCCCTGAGCCTCAAGCAACGCATGCCTACTGCCACATTGTACAATGGCTATATACCATCAACAAGCTACCACCCGAATTGGTCTTACACCAACTCCTTTGAACCTTCTTCAACCTCATTGGAGCCACTAAATATTTTCCCTAATCCCCCTCCTCGTCATCGCAATTCAAGATGTTCTCCACCCACCAAGATACATATGTCCCCAGCATCAGCCGCCACAAACAAGTGTCCACCCGAACCGTAGCTAGTGAGTCCATAATGTTAGATCCCGAGGACCTCTAGCAGTAAATCGGATAGAGAATCTTTGCAATAACTTGAATAGAACATGTCTATACATCAAAGAACAAGAACTAAAACAGATGAACTATAGATCGACCTTCTCCCCCTCCTAGGGACGTGCTGGACTCGGCCATCGCCGGTTCGTTGGTGCAGATCTGCGCACAGGCAGCGACGGTCGGTGTAGAGATCTGCGCACGGGCAGCGACGGTTGATGTAGTGGGGTATCGTAGACTCGGACGGTGGCACCAGCGGCGATGTACGAGCGTCGACGGCGGCGGCACTTCCCGTCGCTCCAGCGCCCCCTCTCTAGATCGGATTAGGGTTTTGTGGGTGGGAAAAAGCGACTCGCGGTGAACCTCGTACTGCGAGCCGGCGGCCCCCACCCTCTATTTATTATGGCGCTGTGCGACAGGGGCCCACCAACCATGTAGGGTTGGGCGCCCCCGATCAGGGCGCAGATCTAGGGCCCAATGGGCCGTTGGGCCCATTGGTGAAGAGATCAACTCTAACACATAACACTCCATGAAAACATCCCAATCCCCCAAACCCTCAAAAACCCACCCAGAACATGTTTGTGTTTCAATTGCTTTCTGCCTCCATCTCTACTTATCAATGTTTGTGTTTCAATTGTTTTCTGCCTCCATCTCTACTTATCAATCATCAGTCCAAAGTCGGCAACTTTGTAACCCCAGCAAGTTTGCAATTTCCATCCCTTCCCTGGCTCCAAGCTCTCGTTGCCACAACAATCAGAAAGTGGGCCACAACAATGCCGACTCCTCTGCATTTTCCCGCGTGTATCGCTTAGACCCTAGGAAACCACCGCCATGGCACATGCCCATCAGCCATGCCACCTCCCCCCTGGTCTTGCGCCCCATACGTAGATACATGACATGGTAGCTGTGATATCTCTTGCTATATATAAGTGACACGATCTCTTTATTTGGCAAATTATTTGAAGCATTGTAACAGGCCCTGCACAGACTTTGAATAATAAAGTCCCATTTTTTGGGTTTAAAAAGCAGTAGAAATTAGTAATCCTTAAAGAAAACAAGTAAAGATGAAATTCTCAATACTGATTGTCCATTCCGCTAGCAGATTCAAGCCAATATCTTAAATATCCGGCCAAGGGGTTTAGCGGCAAGATTTTAAAACAGCATATTGCAGAGTTATACGGGGCTATAGCTGCTAAATTATGCAGACCCAGGTCACTGTTACGTGCCTGGAAAGGCTGTAGCCAAAGATTTAAAACCTTGATTCAAATCAAGGAAACAACGCTTACTCTGATCCAGTAATTCAGTAAATATAGGCAAACGCTGCAGACAAGGATGAAGAAACACAACCACAGTTTCAATTCTTTATTACACGACCAGCATATTACTGTATCAATAATTATATAAGCGTTATTTATTTCTGAAAGATGGTCGAGCATCCTCTTTGTTCATTCACTAGTGTAACCATCATCTTCAAATTGTGGATAATACAACCTGCGGAGCATATCTTCCATCGCATTGGTTCTGAATGCTCCGGATTTGGATGGCGAGCCCTTGATGTTGGCGCGCTGAAACAGGTGAGACGACATCCATGAGCACATGAAGGGCACCGGATTTCTATTGTAGAAGCCCTGTTTCATATCCTCGACATCGTTGGAGATTCCCACCATGGCTGATTCAGGGGCAGCACGCCAGTCTTCGGAGCTTGTAATTGTATCTGAGAACTCCTGCAGCTTATCGAGGGAGTAACGTTTTTTCTGCTTCATGTCAGAGACACACCTCAACAGACTCGAGCGTACGAGCTCTGCCGCCACCTCGGGGCAGACATCATCGTTTGAGGAAGCAGTCGCCATCGGCCGTAGAACGGCCATTACAATGCTGTCAAGCTCGATGGTAGCCTCCTTGCTGATCTTGGGGTTCCTGTAGCAACCACTGACGCCCATAACAGCTTTTGTGCCCTCAGGAATTGAAAGCCACACGATGAAGTTTTTCTTCTCGCCGGCGTAGAGATCGTGCACAAATATGGTGCCAGACCGGCGGTCATCAGGGTTTATCGCCGCCTTGTAGCCGCCTGCGTCAATGGATGATATGGTGACACCATTGGCAGTCTGAAGGTTGACTTCAATCCCCATGGCTGTGACAGATGTGAGGCCGCCGATGCACTGTGCCAGTGCAGTGTCAATATCTTGGACCACGTGAGAGTAGACACCCGAGGTTTGGTCCGCAATGGTGCGCGCGAACAATAAGTCATAGTTACCAAAACCGAAGACATCTATTGGATATTCATGGCTCATGTGCTCGCTGAAGCTCGTGTCATCTTTACCTTTGGAAACGACGACCAAGATGATGCGCCCTAAACGGCTTGATTTTTCCAATGGCCCTCGCTGCCCAAGGATCTGTAGAAACATGCTATATCGAGTTAATTTTTAGAACAAAAATAATGTGTGCGTAAGTGCACATTCATCCTGGCTATACCATGTTTAGAATTGATGGCAATTGGGTTGCGTTCGGCCTATAGATTAGCAACAATCATTTCTGCTGGGATGTCTTTGTTCTTTGTCAATGAACTACCGATAACACACTCACGGTCCTGTTCTCATAACACCTAAGGCAGCTAATCTGGTACGTCTTGATACTAACAATTAAAGTCACCGTACCTTGTGTGCATTTCTATCGTCTACCAGATTTTGAAATTAATGAAGTTGCCATAGGTGACTCGCCTGTTAATGGACACGTTGGCTGCCATTAAAAGAAGGGAAAAGTCCACTTTACACCCTCTAACAATCATAAGAGTCTGATTTTTAACCTTTTGCTACAAAACCAGACAGCCTAGGCCGTCCAACTATTGAAACCGTGCAAATTTGGCCCTTCGAGTGGTTTTGAGGGCGGTTTTCCATTTTTGGATAATTTTAAAAAATCTAGTTTAATTTAAATAATTCATAACTAATTCATTCTAAATGAGAAAAATATGAAACCAAAACAAAAAAAAATCAAAAAATGTAACCTATATGTTAGTGCTCTATGGAGAATTATTTGGATCCTATAAACAAAAGCATGAATAGAATCAACAAAATAGTAGAAAGAAGAACAAATAAGATTCAACTAACTCCCAATGGAGCACCAACGTATAGGTTAAATTTTTAGATTTTTTTTGGTACTAACTTTGTATTTTTATAATTTAAAATGAATTAGTTATGAAATTTTTAAATTAAACCAATATTTTTTACATATTTCAGAAAATAGAAAACCACCTTTGAAACCACTCAAAGGGCCAAATTTGCACGGTTTCGATAGTTAGATGGCCTATAATGTCCGGTTTTTTAGTGCAAGGTTGAAAATCAGACGCTTGTCATAGTTGAAGGTTGTAAAATAGACTTTCCCTTAAAAGAAATAACCATATTCATGAGAAACACACAAGGAGTATAGCCCATGCATATCCCCAAACCATCCAAGCTATTGTTTGGTTTTGATGGTGCTGACATAAACTGTGCTAAGTGATCAAGAGCGTCAACATCACTTTGTTCTTGCAAGTCGCGCAAGAACCAGTTTGTAGTGTGTATATATCGATCATCAGGCTTAGAAGTTAGAACTTTTGCTCACCTAATATGCAACATATATAATTTTTTAATTGTCCTACTACTAGAGAAATACTCATCCATACCCGGCATAAACAAGACAGCACTAATAACTCATCCGTGACAGGCCGAAAATGGTGCCATGTCAATTAATTAGTATTTATATCGTGTTTGTGACGATGAGTCTAAAACACAATTGTGGTTTCCAAAAGATGTTTCATGCCTAAGCTGTGTATCCGTAGAGATATTCTTTTTCATCTCTCTTATACTTATATTAACATAGAATAATAGGCATAATATGTGGTGAGGTATACTTCTACGTACCTTAGCTGCCTCTTGCAGAGCCGCACCCACATCATGGCCTTTTCCTACCTTCAGCTCCAGGACCTTAGTTCTTGCCTCTTCGCGGCTCACGTTGGACATCACGTTGAGTTTTGTACACTGATGGACCTGGCTGTTGAATGTCACGATGGAAAGCCGATCGTCCGGGCCAAGGTTGTCGATCACGAACACCATCGCCTGCTTCATCTTCTCCAACCAATTATCTCCGCATTCATCGCTTATGTCGAGCACGACGACGAGGTCCACCCCAATGCGCAACCTCTGGGTGCATTGCTGTGGTGCCGTCACTCGCACCAGCACTGCAAATTTGTTGCATGCCGTCGTCCTCATAATCGACTTGTTTCTAGCCATTGTCTCCAGCTTCACCTCTTCGCTACCACTTAATTGGAGCTGAAACTGAGAGCAGTAATTTGCCGACAAAGATATGTTAGATACAAAATATATAGATGCCCAAATCAAAGTTAACAAAATAAATAGGGTTACACAATATTCACGGTGTTATATTAAGTGTCCAATTCGAAGTACTAATACCTTTGAGTATACTAATTAACCACAGACTTTGAATAAATTTGGGCATTAATAGGAGAAAACATTTAGCCATCTATCTGCCATATAAATTCTAGATAGGTGTTTTAGCTAAAAGATTTGCAAGAGACATTTCTCCTTTGTTTCAAATCCCATCCTTTTGCCTAATTCATTAATTTAATCCCCTGATAAATTTTATGAGAGTCGTTCCTCCATTATTTCAAATCCAATTCCTTTCACATAATATATCTAATTAAAAAGTTTGATTTTTTTATTAATTCATTTGGAAATTATTATGATTAAGTTAAATAGTTCGACCATGCTCCTGGATGGGCTGGAATCTTCAAAGACATAAGCATTAATGTTTGTAGATAATTTTCAGTTTTATAATCTACATCTAATAAAAATTTCTTATCTTTGTTCTCCTGTGTTCTCTTTCTATCACAATATCCATAAAGATACGTTGTAAACTCAATTTGGTGTTGATTAAATTTGGTTGCCAGTTACTTTATTCAAATTTCCCACCATATTAATTGTTTTGACATCGGTAAAGCCACCAAGGTACTTCTTTATATTTTTTAATTTAACCTTAGCCAGAGTCAAGATCTTGGCTTTCCAATTTTGATCTTATTTGCTGCTATTTTTCTCTTTGCATGTTGATCGAGAAGTGGCGCGGGACTGAGTTGCCAAGCCGCATGAGAGGGCTGCATGCGCCGAGAAAGGGGAGTGTGGCAGAAGGGCGCGTATGGATTGCTGGGTGAAAGAAGTATTTGATTTTTGGTAGAATCATTTGCTAACTCACAACTTTCATGTTTCTCAACCCAATCCCACCTCGATTGGTCCTGGCAAGTGGGGCCAGCGTGAGGGGTATGGTGAGCCTAAACCGAGTGAGAAACGTTTTCAATTATTTTCATTCTTTATATTATAGATGAATTTGGCAAGAAAGGTAGAAGAGGAATGAGAGGAGATGTGTTCATTCTATCAGAGAGAAACCACTGATAGCCTTTTTAAGAGCATAATTTGGGCACTATAAGAAATCCCAATGGATTGGCGGTGGTTAAGGTCTTTAGAAGAAAATATTAACATCAAAACGGATGATAACAATGTCAGTGTTTATGAGTATATATTTAATTAATCTATTTGGTTTTACTGTGGATATATAAGATCAAATAAATTAGGATAATCTTGAACAAAGCTTGTGACATAGTGGAGAAGGGGCCATAAGATAATGAAACATTGATTTCCCTTTGGATAATGACAGAAGATATTTTTCATACATATACCTCTTACTCTAGAAAGATGAGCAATGATTAGTACATAACAAAAAATAAATGTAATAGTGTATATATGTATATTAAGAGGGGCCTGATATGTTTCGCTCCGGGCCCCTAAAACCTCAGGACCGGCCCTGCGTCGACACTTATCAAAACTCAAGAACAGTATGGAAGCACTGGAGCATAGAGCCCCACTATGTTCACACGCACGACTTCACCACTTCACATATAAAAGAGCCCACATGACCTAGGAGTAAAGAGAATTTGGACGTGAGGTGAAAGGGCTACCTCGACTGAGTAAATTTATCTACTGCAGAAGGGAACTCCCTTTTCGTTTTCCTTTCAGAAGATGTATAGTCAATATATAATATGGCAAACGTTCATGTAAAATCTCATAATACTGATTGATAAATAAAAAATCACAATATGATGTATAAATCCAGGAATCGTTCTGCTACCTGTCATCAGAAAACTGACCTGTGTTACAGATGTTGCAAACGTTCATGTAAAATCTCATAATACTGATTGATAAATAAAAAATCACAATATGATGTATAAATCCAGGAATCGTTCTGCTACCTGTCATCAGAAAACTGACCTGTGTTACAGATGTTGTACTCATGTCATGTTCGATAAACTCGTCCATCTTTTCCGTTTCATTGAGCATCTCTATTATATATTGTGTATTTGGTCTCTTCTCTGGGTCAGGGTCCATGCACTCTACGCCTAGCTGAGCGCACACTCTTACTTGTTTCAACACAATTTCAGCCCATGATGTGTTTAATGTGTTCCTCCAGCTTTCAAGTACCTACACGGATTGCAATACATAGGATTTAAAAAAAGAAATATTTTTCAAATAGAAAATATATAGATTATAATGTTTGCAAATACTTCACCACCATGACACAGGGTCAATTGACCAGGCTACATACGGATTTTGTTGTAAAGGAATAAGTTTGACTCCTTAACTCTTTAGTTTCTCTAGTTTCACCGTACCCCCAACTCCAATAAAGTTTGGTTTGTATACCATGACATTCAGTTTTGTTTAGTTTTAGCTTCTAAGATCAATCAAATTAAGTGGTTTAGAGATGATGTGGGTGCCCAAACTAAATAGTTTTGAAGTTAAGGGTAAAACATAAACAACATGATAAGATAAGGGGTTAAATACAGGCTCGTTCCTATTGCGTATAATGATACTATGATCAACGATAGGGCCTAGGTAATTAATTCCAAGCATCATGGGAGGCTATTTAATTTGTGCCTATTTAAATTTGTAATTTTGTTTACCCTTTTTTGTGTATATACTGGTTTTCTATGAATTACTAGTTACGATGTATATAGTACACAATGTTACGAATAACAATGGTAGTTTGGTCACATAAATGGTTCTTACACTTTCAACTGCAGTATATCCCTTCTGTCCTGTCAGCAGCTCTATGATTATGATTCCAAGGCTGTATATATCTAATTTTGATGTGATTTCTCCACTAAAGAATTCAGGTGCCAAATAACCCCTGCGCGAAATGTTGTATAATCTGATTGGTTAACGTGCAAAATGAAGCACAAAAATCATTTCTAACAAAAACTGATTGTAGTTAGCTAGCTTACAACGACCCAACCAGTTTTGAAGTAACAGCTCTGGTTTGATTTTCATCAAAGAACCTCGAGAGACCAAAATCTGTAATCTTTGGCACCATGTCATCGTCAAGCAATATATTGGCAGGTTTGAGATCTAAGTGAACAATATGCTCTCCATGAAGATAATGCAAGCCCTCACAGATTCCCTTGATTATCTCATAGCGTTTTCTCCATTTTAGTCCAATAGAAGCATCTACAAAGCCAGCAGAAGAAAGGGTTAAGTCATTGATAGGATAATGCCTGAGGCGAGACGTAACTATCAGTTATAATGTACTTGTGATATATGTGAACCAATTCTTGGTTGTATGGTTTTGCAATAATTATTTTTATCCTGGATATGTTGCATCATGTAGTCTTGATGAATGTAAGGGAATCTGACTTTGTCTGAAGTTAAACTATCTTAAGTTTACTAAAAAGAGTATTAACATAGTCGACCACATCAAACAAATAAATTCTTGTTTTTGTCGTCTATAAACATGGTCTAATGAGAATCCTGTACCTTTGTGAACTGAAGGAGTTTGCACAAATACAGCACTTCATAACCTCTGAATGAAATAGATATACTGATGAGAATGTAGATGACACAGTATCCTTACCACTAATATACTGTTCAAGGCTCCCTTTCTGTATATACTCAAAGCAGAGTAACCTCTGTCGTACATCTGCCATGACAAACTCTCCATCATAGTCACAGATTTTTCCTTGTGTATCTGCACAGTATCCCAAAAAGCGTACAATATTTTTATGCTTCACCCTCAACAGACACCCAACCTCTCGGTTATATTTTCTCTCATCCGTATCAAACGACTCGGATAGCTTCTTCACGGCGACGGTCATACCATTTCCAAGCAGTCCCTGCAGATAAAACGTTCACAGAATTGCCTTCCCAGCTCATGAGTATATATTTTTGCAACATCAACAGGCATTGTGTCACCGGCAATAATCTGTTGTTAGTTGTTACTCATACCTTGTAAACCGAACCAAAACCTCCACTGCCAATTTGCAGATCATCAGAGAAATCTTTTGTGATGGCCTTGAGAAGTGTTATTGGCAGGTCAGTTGGCTTTGCATTTTCATCATGCAGCATGACTTCCAATGGATTGCGTGTACCAGCTTCATAATCCATTCGGATAGCAATACCTAAACAACATCTATAGTTATTTTTTGAGACAAATTATTTTCATTCAGGAAAACACCATACATTTTGCAGACCATATGCCCACAATACAAGTGCTAGCTAGTCTCCACATCGTCCTACGGTGACAACAGAAACCATGTTCTGTTTCATCAGACGAGGGAGGAGTTTCATCCCCATAAAACTCATCTGGCATAGTTACCTAATTCTTAGTGTAGGTAACTATGCAATGAAACTTTGCACTGAGACTGTCCTTATTTCCTTCAAGGAACGGTTTTCACTTTTCACTACTTTCATCACTATAAAAGTATATATGCAGTATGTCCTCTGCCCACAACAGAAACTAAGCGACACGAAAAAATTTGTGCAAGGATGCAATCAAAGGTGAGGGGAACAAGAAACTAACCGAGAACACCCAGCTTTTTGCCAAGGAGCCAGGCTTTCTCGGCGAATCAGGTGCCAAGCTTCTGAGCTCCAAGTTCAGCACCCGCGACAAAGCTCCAGCTCCAACCACAAGTATACAGAGATTTTGCCAACAGATTTCAAGCTATAGCTAGATGCAGCTGTGTGCCTGCGTGCAGTGCTCAGCAACAGTTAGTTCCTGCAGGAGGCCACGCGCCATTGCTCCAAGCTTTGCAATTGGTAATGACGAGAAAGCGGGAGAGCTGTATCCGTTGACTTATCTATTCTAGAGAGAGAGAGAAGTACAGGTAATTAACGAAATTAAGGAGTCTAATGATCTTATCCCCAGACCCAATCACCCAATAAACTAGTTCCCTTTTGGATGTTTGTTGAAGGGACCAAGGACTAGACAGTTAAACTACAGTTGATCAAGCTGCCTGGCTGGCCCTCCTAGTGGGCATCATAGATTATTGCCGACTCATCGGTTCATCTGTTGTTTTCATCGGCTTACTAGATGCCCCTTAAATATACCATTACGTGACCTGGAGGGACCACAAATAATTCACGTGATGTGCTCAGCAAAATGGTATAGATATTGTTGAATTTATTTGGGCTAGGCCTACCCCCATATGTACATACATGACATGGTAGCTGTAATTTCTCTTGCTATTATATAAGTGACACGATCTGGATATGGTCTCTTTATTTGGAAAGTTATTTCAAGCATTGTAACAAGTCTCATGCAGACTTTGAATAATAAAGTCCCAATTTTGGGTTTAAAAAGTAGTAAAAATTAGTATCCTTAAACAAAACAAGTTAATAGATGAAATTCTCAATACTGGTTGTCCATTGCACTAGCCGATTCAAACCAATTTCTTAAATATCCCGCCAAGGGTTTTAGCGGCAAGATTTTAAAACAGCCAATTGCAGAGTTAAATGGGGCCATAGCGGGCTATAGCTGCTAAATTGTACATACCCAAGTAGCTATTACATGCCTTGAAAAGCTATAGCCAATGATTTAAAACTGTCCCCCAGCTAGGTGTAGTGTTTTTTCATTGTTAGGTTTAGAGAATGAGAGGCTTTCATGAATTTGAATGAATGGAAGGATCTTGGCTATCAAGGTTTTCACGTCAGATATCTTCATTAACCAAACAATCCTTGATGCATTCGTGTTTGTGTGTCCATAGGGATTCAGAATGTGATGGTGAATATATTTAAACATGTACACATATTTAATTTAGGTAAGTGAAGAGAGGTTGCTTTTGTTCTGCAGCGAAAATGAAAGTGTTCGCCACTCTGGCTTTGAATCTGTTGCCAAGTTTTGGCTGTTTTATTATGAAAAAAATGCTATCTTTAACATGGCTAGTTCAGCAGTGATGTAGGGTATTTGGAAGTTAAGAAAATCTTCTTGTTTTCAGAATATACAGCTTGGATGAATGCCATATGCTAAAAAAAACTGGGAATTTACAACATGCAGACCAACGGGAGAAAAATGGTTTGAACGATGCTAAAAAACTGGGAATTACAGCATGCAGACCAACATATGCTAACAAACTGCGATCGGCTCTTCAGTAAAAAAATCAGGTATACCAGCCCACAAAATGGTTAGAACAATATATATATGTCCCAACTACCCAGCTATGAGTGTCAATCAACTCCATCACCATGTGCAAGAGATCCAGGGCGGCCTTATTGCTCCGCATAAGGGAAGGCTTTGCAATTTGCATCTATTCGGATATATTCAAAATGAGAGTTGATGCGGTAGTTTCTTTTCCCCTTAATCCTCCTTCAACATCCACCATAGTTGTTTGTAAGAGAGCGGTGGTGCTTTTCTATCTAAGACGATGTATGTCGTCATGATGTATCATATCCAATATATGCGGTTTGCTAATACTTTAGGTACGAGACTGATCTCATATATATTTTGGTCAATATTAAAACATACTGATCGGATCTTTTCAACCCAGCCAGCTATTATTTACATCCATTTTGAATTTATTTTTGTTTTCCATAGGCTATTACACGCGCGTGCCGCCCGTGCGTCCATGCTAGTTAAGCAAAACAAGACAATTTATACATGAAATTCTCTGTACTGATTGTCCATTCCACTAGTGGATTCAAACCAATGCGATGTCTTAAATATCCAGCTAAAAGGGTTTTAACTGTAAGATTTTAGAACAGCCAATTGCAGAGTGAAAATAAAGAGCCCCCAAATATTCCAGCATTTGCTCATAATGTTCCGCTGTCAAAAATCATAACTAAGTACTGTGGGAGCATGTATAGGATAAACACATCTAATGCTATCAAAATACATCAGTCTAGAACTTGAATGCAGATTATTTCCCTGACGTACAACTCGATCTGGATGACTAAGCATCTGCACTGCTGATGTGCCCGATTTTCTTTTGTAGCACAATTGACTAACTAAAGATTTCAAACAAAATTCTACTAACCTGAGCAGGGCTGGCCGAGCAGCAGGAGGCCGGAGGACGGGGCGCAGGGCTGGCCGAGCAGCAGGAGGCCGGCCGGTGCGCAGCGCGGCCTGTGGCGGCCGGACGGGAGGCGCAGGACGGGGCGCAGNCGCGGGGCGGGGCGTCGGGCGGCGGCGCGAGGAGCGGATAGAGAAAGAGAGAGAAGAGATAGCGTGCGGTTGAAAACGGTCCGAGCGGGGTATTGGCCGCGGGCCACTCCGTTCTTTGCCGAGAGCGAGATCAAGGCTCTCGGCAAACAGCCCTTTGCCGAGAGCCAGGTCTGAGCTCTCGGCAACCATTAAAGTAATTTAATTTTTGAAAGTAGTTCGCATACGGAAACTTTTGCCGAGAGTCTGTATGAAGCCTACGGCAAAGTACCTCTTTGCGTGCGTTTCCATAGTGCTCTCGGCAAAGAGAGCTCTTTGCCGTGAGTTTGGACGAAGCTCACGGCAAAGAGGTGAAATTTTTTTGTTTTCTACTTCTTTTGTTTTGTTTCTTTTCGTATTTGTTCTGATAATACTCATCTTATTTCTTGCAATCATACAAATCATTTTATTCCTATTTGTTTGCATATTATTTCATTATATCACCTATATTTCAATGTTTTTCTATTATTTCATGTCTATTTGAAATACAAAAGTATATCAAAAACATATGAAAAAATACAAAACTTTCGGCATGACGCGATTTTAGTGTCTACAGCATACACAAGAAGTTTTGAAGCCAAACTCAAACTCAAGCTTCGGTTGGACTTCGAAAATTAGAGATCCGTACTCATGCTTATGAAACTTTTACGGAGATGTTTGGATTTGTGCATCATATGACACAAATTTTACCGAAACCTTCTCAAACTTTTTGCATAAGCTGTGTGCATCATATCATTAGACGTAGCCAAATTTCATAATTTTTAGAATTCGTTTGCTATTTTAAATAAATAGTGAAGTATTAGATTTGCCGAGAGCAACGTGAAAGCTCACGGCAAACAATGGTCTTTGCCGAGAGTCTACATGAAGCCCACGGCAAAGCACTTCTTTGCCGTGCGTTTCCTAGGGGCTCTCGGCAAAGAATGGTCTTGCCGTGAGGTTATGTGTAACACTCGGCAAACAGTAGCTAAGAAATTTTGGAAAACTTGCCCTGTTTGCCGTGAGGTCTGGGGGAGCACTCGGCAAACAGGGTTGTTACGCGCAACGGCGAACGGAAGGCAGTGCCACGTAAGGCCTGTTTGCCGAGAGCTGGGGGCAGGCTCTCGGTAAAGCTTTGGTTGCCGTGAGCATCGCCTTAGCTCTCGGCAAACAGACCGAGCACGGCCGTTACGTCCCACTCCCGACGACGTGCCACGTGTAAGATTTTTGCCGAGAGCTAACGTCAAGCTCTCGGCAAAGATTGGTTTGCCGTGAGCTCCGTTGATGCTCTCGGTAAATCCTAACAGCCGTTAGCGGCCCCCCGCTTGCCGTCTCATGAGCGCCGCCTGCCGTCGCACGAGGAGGGCACGTGATTATATATGCCGAGTGTCTGGGTTTTTGCCGAGAGCCGCCGTTTGTAAACTCTCGGCAACGTAGAGTTTCGCCGAGGGTTTGTTGTTTGCCGAGAGCTGACCTTCTCGTGCTCTCGGCAAAGGTTGTTTGTGCCGAGAGTGTTCTGTTTGCCGTGAGTTGTGTCTCGGAGCTCTCGGCAAAGATCTCCTTTGCCGAGCGCCCTAAAATTAGCTCTCGGCAAATTTTTCCCCACACGGCAAACCTCTGTTTTCCGGTAGTAAGGGTTTTAACTGTAAGATTTTAGAACAGCCAATTGCAGAGTTAAACAGGCTATAGCGGCTACAGCTTGAATTCATTATTATGCGCACAGCCAAACATAAACGAACATCCATATTGTTCGCTCCATACAATGAGCAGCATACTACTCTCTATGTATAATTATATAGGTGTTATTTCTATCTGAAAGACGTTTGAATCCAGTTCGTTCATTCACCGGACACGGCCAACCGTGCCATTAATTTCCATCTCAGTAACCTCCGCCTTCAAATTGTGGATAATACAACCTTCGGAGCATATCTTCCATCGCAGTGGTTCTGAATGCACTGGATCTGGATGGTGAGCTTTTGATGTTCGCACGCTGAAACAGGTGAGACGATATCCATGAGTGCGCGAAGGGCATCGGACATCTATTGTAAAAAGCTTGTCTTAACTCCTCGAATTCTCTAGAGAGATCCAGCATGGCTGATTCAGGGGCCGTACGCCAGTCTTGGGAGCTTCTAATGGTATCCCACAACTCTTTGAGGGAGATCGATCCTTTGCCCATGTCGGCGACACCCTTCGACAGTCGCATATGTACGAGCTCTGCCGCCACCTCGGGGCAGATGTCATCGTCCAGGGAAGAAGTCGCCATCGGCCGAAGAACGGCCACTACACTGCTGTCAATTTCGATGGTAGCCTCCTTGCTGATCTTGGGGTTCCTGTAGCAACCACTGACGGCCATAACAGTTTTCGTGCCCTCAGGAATTGAAAGCCACACAATGAAGTTTTTCTTCTCGCCGGCACAGAGATCGTGCACAAGTACGGTGCCAGACCGGCGGTCATCAGGGTTTATCAGCACCTTGTAGGCACCTGTGTCGATGGACGATATGGTGACACCATTGGCAGTCTGAAGGTTCACTTCAATCCCCATGGCTGTGACAGATGTGAGGCCGCCGATGCACTGTGCCAATGCAGTGTCAATATCTTGGACCACGTGAGAGTAGACACCTGAGGTTTGGTCGGCAATGGTGCGCGTGAACTTTAGGTCATGTTCGAAACCAAAACCGAAGACATATATTGGGTATTCATGGCTCATGTGCTCGCTGAAGCTCGCATCGTCTTCACCTTTGGAAACGACGACCAAGATGATGCGCCCTAAACGGCTTGTTTTTTCCTCTGGCCCTCGCTGCCCAAGGATCTGTAGGAACATGCTATATCGAGTGAATTTCGAGAACAAAAAAATGTGAGCGTAAGTGCACATGCAGCTTGGCTATATTGTTTTTAGATCGACGACAACTGGGTTGCGTTCGGCCTATAGTTTAGCAATAATCATTTCTGCTGGGATGTCTTTGTTCTTGACCATGAACTATCAGTAACACATTCATGGTCTATATATGATCTGGTACATCTTGATACTAGCAATTAAAGTTATCCTTCCAAGCTATTGTTTGGTTGTGATGGTCTGGTACATCTTGATACTAGCAATTAAAGTTTTCATGCCTAAGCTGTATATCCGTAGAGATATTCTTTTTCATCTCTCTTGTACTTAATTAATGTAGAATAATAGGCATACTATGTGTTCATTAATGCCCAATCCCATAACCATAAACTTAGGGTAAACTCCATGTCAGTAGTTGAGGTATATACCTTAGCTGCCTCTTGCAGAGCCGTGCCCACATCATGACCTGTTCCTACCTTCAGCTTCAGGACCTTAGTTCTCGCCTCCTCCCGGCTCAAGTCGGACATCACGCTGAGTTCCGTACACCGATGGACCTGACTGTTGAACGTAATGATGGATAGCCGGTCGTCCGGGTCAAGGTTGTTGATGACGAACATCATAGCTTGTTTCATCTTCTCCAAATAATAATCTCCATGTTGAGCACTTTGGCTTATGCCGAGCACGACGACAAGGTCCACCCCGATGCGCAACCTCTGGGTGCATTGATGTGGTGCCGTCACTCGCACTAGGACAGCGAATTCGTTGCATGCCATTGTCCTCAGAATCGACTTGTTTCTAGCCATTGTCTCCAGCTTCATCTCTTCGCTTCCAGTTAATTGGAGCTGAAACTGAGAGCAGTAATTTGCGGACGTAGACATGTTAGATTCAAAATAGATGCCCAAATCAAAGTTAACAAAATAAATAGGGTTACACAATATTCACGGTGTTAATTGTCCAATTCAAAGTATTAATACCTATGAGTATACTAATTAACCACAGAATTTGAAGAAATTTTGGCGTTAATAGGAGAAAAAAATGTAGCCGTCTATCTGCCATATAAATTGTAGATAGGTGTAGCTAAAAGATTTTTGAGAGCCATTTCTCCTTTGTTTCAAATCCCATTCCTTTCGCTTAATTCATTAATTCAATGCCCTGATAAATTTTATGAGAGCCGTTCCTCCTTTATTTCAAATCCAAATCCTTTCACCTAATCTATCTAGTGAAAAAAGTTTGGTGTTTCTATAATTTCATTTGGACATTATTATGATTAAGTTAAATAGTTCATCAACCATGCTACAGATTTATGTGGTCTCTTTTATTCTGCTACCTGTCATCAGAAAACTAACCTGTGTTACAGATGTTGTACTCATGTCATGTTCGATAAACTCATCCATCTTTTCCATTTCATTGAGCATCTCTATTATATATTGTGTAACTGGTCTCTTCTCTGGGTCAGGGTCCATGCACTCTAGGCCTATCTGAGCGCACACTCTTACTTGTTTCAACATAATTTCAGCCCATGATGTGTTTAATGTGTTCCTCCAGCTTTCAAGTACCTACACGGATTGCAATACATAGGATTTAAAAAAGGAAACATATTTTTACAAATAGAAAAATAGATTATAGTATTTTACAAATATTTCACCACCTTGACACAGGGTCAATTAACCAGGCTACATGCGGAATTTATTGTAAAGGAATAAGTCCATATATTTGGCTCCTTAACTCTTTAGATTCTCTAATTTTGACCCCCAACTCAAATAAAGTTTCGTTTGGGTACCATGGCATTCAGTTTTGTTTTGTTTCAGCTTCTAAAATCAATCAAATTAAGTGGTTTAGGGATGATGTGGGTGCCCAAACTAAACATTTTCTAAGTTAAGGGTAAAATTAAACAACATGATAAGATGAGATGTTAAATACAGATTTGTTCCTATTGCATATAATGATACTATGATCAATGATAGGGCCTAGCTAATTAATTCCAAGCTTCATGGGAGGCTTTTTAATTTGTGCCTATTTGAATTTGTAATTTTGTTTACCCTTTTTTTATATCTAATGGTTTTCAATGAATTACTAGTTGTGATGTATATAGTACATAATGTTACGAATAACAATACTAGTTTGGTCACATAAATGGTTCTTACACTTTCAACTGCAGTATATCCCTTCTGTCCTGTCAGCAGCTCTATGATTATGACTCCAAGGCTGTATATATCTAACTTTGATGTGATTTCTCCACTAAAGAATTCGGGTGCCAAATATCCCCTGCGCAAAATGTTGTACAGTCCGATTGATTAACGTGCAAAATGAAGCACCAAATTCTTGTCTAACAAAACTGCTTGTAAGAGTTTGCTAGCTTACAATGACCCAACAAGTTTTGAAGTAACAGCTCTGGTTTGATTTTCATCAAAGAACCTTGAGAGACCAAAATCTGTAATCTTTGGCACCATGTCATCATCAAGTAGTATATTGGCAGGTTTGAGATCTAAGTGAACAATACGCTCTCCATGAAGATAATGCAAGCCCTCGCAAATTCCCTTGATTATCTGATAGCGCTTTCTCCATTTTAGTCCAATAGAGGCATCCATAAAGCCAGTGGAAAAAAGGGTTAGCTTTTTACACACTTGAGTCATTGATAGGATAATGCTTGAGCCGAGAGGTCGTAACTATCAATTATAATGTACTTATGATATATGTGCACCAATTCTTGGTTGTATGTATTGTGTGCAATAGTTAACTTTATCTTCGATGAGATGGTCTGCATATGTTGCATCATATTTATGAATGTAATGGATTTTGACTTTGTCTAAGTTAAACTATCCTAATTTTACTAAATTCCAGAAAAGAGTATTAACGTAGTCTACCACATCAAAGAAGGAGTTTGCATTATCTTGTCATAACCTCTCAATCCCGTACACTTGTGAACTGAAGGAGTTTGCACAAATACAGCATGATGAAAATGTAGGTGACACAGTATCCTTACCACTGATATACTGTTCAAGGCTCCCTTTCTGTATATACTCAAAGCAGAGTAACCTCTGTCGTACATCTGCCATGACAAACTCTCCATCATAGTCACAGATTTTACCTTGTGTATCAGCACAGTATCCCAAAAAGCGTACAATATTTTTATGCTTCACCCTCAACAGACACCCAACCTCTCGATTATATTTTTTCTCATCCGTATCAAATGACTCAGATAGCTTCTTCACGGCGACGGTCATACCATTTCCAAGCAGCCCCTGCAGATAAAACATTCACAGAATTGCCTTTCTAGCTCATGAGTATTTTTGTAACATCAACAGGTATTGTGTCACCGGCAATAATCCGTTGTCAGTTATTACTCATACCTTGTAAACCGAACCAAAACCACCACTGCCAATTTGCAGATCATCAGAGAAATCTTTAGTGATGGCCTTTAGAAGTGTTATTGGCAGGTCTGTTGGCTTTGCATTTTCATCATGCAACATGACTTCCAATGGATTGCGTGTACTAGCTTCATAATCCATTTGCATAGCAGTACCCTTCAAACAACATCTATAGTTATTTATGACGCAAGTTATTTTTATTCAGGAAAACACCATACCTTTTGCAGATCATATGCCCACAATACAAGTGATTGCTGAAAAAAAAATTTAATTAGTGTTGTAGTTGTCAACGTTGATTGCTAGGCCAACCCATGAGCATGGACCGGTAGTACAATCCATATGCATTGGTTCAATGCATAAATCAGTATCCAGAAATCTTGATTGTTCAGGATCATGGAAAATATTAGAGTTTCAGATAAATAAGAGGCGCCAAAGACAAATATTGGCACGAAATTTCATACCGGGCAAGAATCCTATGAGTTTTCAAAGCGTATGCCATTAACATATATACCTTTTTAGTGTATATATTCCAAGGGTTGCTTTGCCACATATGAGTCCAAAACCAGTCTTTCAAGGAATGGTTCTCACTTTTAACTACTTTCACTACAAAATGATGTTTTAGTGGACCAGAGACACGTTGTACAAAGGGATATGAAAAAAATTGTGCAAGGATACAAGCACAGGAGAGGGGAGCAAGAAACTAACCGAGAACACCCAGCTTTTTGCCAAGGAGCCAGCAGAGAAGTGGATACGTGGATTATCGGAGTTCCAGATTTCTCGGCGAATCAGGTGCAAGCTTCTGAGCTCCAAGTTCAGCGCCCGCCTCCAGCCACAAGTATACAGAGATTTCGCCGACAGATTTCAAGCTAGCTACTGTGTGCCATCGGTGTGAGCACACAGGCGGACAGCTCGCTCCAAGCTTTGCAATTGGTAATGGCGAGAAAGCAGAAGAGCCGTATCGGTTGACTTATCAGAGAGAGAGAGAGAGAGAGAGAGAGAGAGAGAGAGAGAGAGAGAGGACCTTATTACGGGTGCTTGAAACACAAGTATAGGTAATTAACGACATCAAGAAGGGGTCTTATGATCTTATCCCCAGACCCAATAAACTAGTTCCCTTTTGGATGTTTGTTGAAGGGACCAAGGAGTAGACACTTATACTACAGTTGATCAAGCTGCCTGGCTGGCCCTGCTAGTGGGCATCATAGATTATTGCCGACTCATCGGTTCATCTGTTGTTTTCATCGGCTTACTAGATGCCCATTAAATATACCATTACGTGACCTGGAGTGGCCACAAATAATTCACGTGATGTGCTCAGCAAAATGGTATAGACATTGTTGGATTTATTTGGGCTAGGCCTATTACCCCCATATGTACATACATGACATGGTAGCTGTAATTTCTCTTGCTATATATAAGTGACACGATCTGGATACGGTCTCTTTATTTGGAAAATTATTTCAAGCATTGTAACAGGTCTCGTGCAGACTTTGAATAATAAAGTCCCAATTTTGGGTTTAAAAGTAGTAAAAATTAGTATCCTTGAACAAAACAAGTTAATAGATGAAATTCTCAATACTGATTATTGTCCATTTCACTAGCGGATTCAAACCAATGCCTTAAATATCCCACCAAGCGCTACAAGATTTTCTAGTATTCCCCAACAGTTTTCTTACAAGTGCCCAACGGTTTTTATTATATTTGAAAAAATAGCTACCATAATGGTAAGGAATGAGTTTGTCGGGGATTAGTATCCTTGAACAAAACAAGTTAATGGATGAAATTCTCAATACTGATTGTCCATTAATTTCACTAGCGGATTCAAACCAATGTCTTTAATATCCCACCAAGGGTTACTAGCAAGATTTTATAACAGCCAATTCCAGAGTTAAATGGGGCTATAGCTGCTAAATTGTACATACCACGGTACACTACTACAGAAACAACATCACAGGCGGTTGAGAACTGGGCATCACAGGCTGTTTTCAAAATCGGCACTGAAAAAGCGGCAGTGAAAATCGGGTTTTCACAGTCGGTTTTTAACCGACAATCGGTTTTTAATTTTCACAGCCGGTTTTGAAAACCGGCTATGAAAATAATTTTGAAAATCAAAAATAAAAAATAAATAAAAATGTTAAATTGGTGCAAAAAAATTTAAACACATGGGAGGCCACCCCATACACACAATCTCCTCCAATGACCCTTTGCTTTGTGCGTAGCCTCCCCTACCACTACACCACACCACTGCTTCTGGCATGAGTGATGCACTCCATTTTTATTAACTGCGCCGAAGTTGTATTAACCGCGCCAATTAGGTTGAAATTTTTTGTGGTAGTTACTTACATGCATTTGTTCAGAAAAATAATATAAAAATAAAAAATAGTTGTACAAAAATTGATTTATAAGTGCTAAAAATTCATTTAATTCTTAAAAAATAGCAATTCATTTCAAAAAAACTCATAAACTCCTCCATGGCAACTTATATGCAGTGTAAAACATGTAAAAAAAATATTGATATGTCATATGAGCAAAAGTAAGTTTTAGGATGTACAAATATCAATGTTTGCCTTAAGATATATGAAAGAGTGTGAGAGACGTATGTGTTTATGAACAATGTATAGTCTAATTTTCTTGAAATGTGTTGATTTTTTTATGATAAGTCTATACAGCTAAAAAAGGACTCAATGATAATTTTCATAATTTTTGGACAAGTTTATGATATTATTATTATTTTCACAAGTAAAGGAGTAAATTAAAGTGTGAATTATACATAGGAAACCTATTGACTTTTCATATTTTTTAGGATTTGATCTAAACTAGAGCATATGCCCTTAGATACTATTTTCTAGTATATGGTAAGAACTAGTTAAGAGATATGTAGTTCAAATTTGAGTTACTATGAATAAGTACCTAGAAATTCATTTAATAGTTAGAAATAGAAAAATCCAACTCCTCCATGGAAACATATATATAGTGTAAGATATTTAAAAATTATGTCCAAGTAATATGAGCAAAACTAATGTTGTAGGGTGTGCAATGATTTTTTAGAGACCATAGCATAGATCCGATTGAGCTGATTTTTTTGATTGTCCCTTGTGTGCTTCTAGTCCAATAAAAAATATCCAAAAAACAAAATAAAAATAAAAAAATTTTGTGTATTGTAGCTTACAACCGCTGTGAAAATAAATCCATTTTCACAGTCGGTTCGTGGCTAAAACCGGCTGTGAAAATGGATTTGATTTTCGCAGCCGATGCAAGCCACAAACCGGCTCCGGTCCACTCACTAACCATCTGTGAAAATGTATTAGTGCCACTTTTTGAAAACTGGCTGTGAAAATAGTGACTAGAAAAATCAATTCTGTAGTAGTGGGTAGCTGTTACATGCCTTGAAAAGCTACAGCCAAAGATTTAAAACTCTCCCCCAGCTAGGTGAAGAGTTTTTCATTGGTTAGGTTTACAGAATGAGAGGCTTTCATGAATTTGAATGAATGATAGCATCTTGGCTGTCAATGTTTTAACGTCAGATATCATCATTCAGAATGTGACTGTCAATGTTTTAACGTCAGGTATCATCATTCAGAATGTGACGGTAAATATATTTAAACACATATTAAACTTAAGTAAGTGGAGAGAGGTTGCTTACTTGCTTTTGTTCTGCAGCGAAAAATGGAAGTGTTCGCCACTCTGGTTCTTTAAACACTCTGTGGTGGCCAAAAAATCCTGGACCTCAAACTAGTCTTTTAAGTTGAGTTAGGTCCGAGGCCTCCTGGACCTCAAACTAGTCTTTTAAGTTGAGTTAGGTCCGAGGCCTTGGTTGTTGTGGGCTCCGGTGGACCTGGGCTTGTTGGGGCGCTGGCCGTCTATCAAATGGTCTCAAAGCTGATGGCCGGAAACATAGAATATCTCCTGGGGTCACATGGTGACGGGGGGAGCCCGTGAACGTCTCCGGAGGGTCACATCAGGTTGTGTGTGGCTGGAGAGTTGGACTCAGGGCTGGGATAACGTTTTCTGGGAGATCGCATGGGTTGTGTGATGGAAGAGTCGGGCCCGATGTGTGACGGGGGAGATTGTTATGTTTAGTTCCACATCGGAAAATGATGGTGGGGGAGCACAACATATAAGAAGAGACAGTCCTCACCTATCAGACTAGTCTTTTGGGTTGAGTTAGGCCCGAGGCCTTGATTGTTGGGGGCTCCGATGGACCTAGGCTTGATGGGGTGCCGGCCCATGGGGATAGCGGGCCGGGCCAGATTCCGCTGTGCACTCTAACGAGTGGTATCAAAGCCGATGGTCGGAAACCTGGAGTATCTCCCAGGGTCACTGGTGATGGGGGAGCCCGTGAACGTCTCCGGAGGGTCACACATTGTTGTGTGTGACTGGAGAGTTTGACTCGGGGCCTGGGATAACGTCTTCTAGGAGATCACATGGGTTGTGTGAGATCAGTTGGGCCCGATGTGTGATGGGAGAGATTGTTAGGTTTAGTCCCACATCGGATGTTGATGATGGAGGAGCACAACATATAAGGAGGGGCAACCCTCACCTGTCGGACTAGACTTTTGGGTTGAGTTAGGCCCGATACCTTGGTTGTTGTGGGCTCCGGTGGAGCTGGGCTTGATGGGGCGCTGGCCCTCTAACAACTGATTAACTTATATGAGCCCACTCAAGACTCCCAAAATTGATTGTTTTGTTTTGTGGTTAGATTAAATAACCTACTAGCTGGTCCCTTCTTTTTTTCCTCAAATTGAATGATTTTTTTAATCTTTGACCTATAGCTGATTTTTTTAGCTAAGATGAAGAGGATAAGGACCCTTTATAGCTAGTATAAGTCATTGTTTCTGCTAAAAATCCTAATATCGATAATGATCAAAAGGTCGAGACGGTTGAAAGCAAGTTCCAAAACTAGAACAGAATGCAGCTCTACACCATCACAAACCGAACAAATTAGAATTAGTAGAAAAAATATTTCTCCACTTGGTTGTTTTTCACTTGGCGTCTTGGCCCCCCTAAGGTCAAATCCTGGCTCCGCCACTGCCCACTAGTCGAAAGCTTTGGATCCGTTGCCAAGTTTTGGCTGCATTATAAAAAATGCTCCCTTTATTGCTAGTTCATCAGTGGTGTAGGGTATTTATTAGCTAAGAAAATCTTCTTGTTTTCAGAATACAGCTTGGGCGAATACCATTGCTAGGTTTAATGGTACAGTACATATGCTAAAAAACTGGGAATCACAACATGCAGACCAACGGAAGAAAACTGGTTTGAGCAACAGATGCTAAAAAACCGAGAATTACAACATGCAGACCAACAGAAGAAAACTGGTTTGAACAACAGATGCTAAAAAACTGGGAATTACAGCATGCAGATCAACATATGCTAACAAACTGCGATCGGCTCTTCAGAAAAAAAAAATCTGGTATACCAGCCCACAAAATGGTTAGAACAATATATGTACCTGGCTATGAGTGTCAATCAACTCCATCACCGTGTGCAAGAGGTCCAGGGCGGCCTTATTGCTCCGCATAAGGGAAGGCTTTGCAATTTGCATCTATTCCAAGGATATATTCAAAACAAGTGTTGATGCTGTAGTTTCTTTTCCCCGTAATCCTCCTTCAACATCCAGCATATATAGTTGTTTGTAAGAGAGCGGTGGTTGCCCTTCTAAGACGATGTATGTCGTCATGATGCATCTTATCCGATATATGCGGTTTGCTAATACTTTAGGTACGAGAATGATCTCATATATACTTTGGTCAATACTAGAACATACAGATCGGATCTTTTCACCAGTTATTATTAACATCCATTTTTAATTTCTTTTTGTTTTCCATAGGCTCATGCTATTTAAGCAAAACAAGACAATTAATAGATGAAATTCTCAATACTGATTGTCCATTCCACTAGCGGATTCAAACCAATTCAATGTCTTAAATATCCGGCTAAGGGTTTTAGCTATAAGATTTTAGAACAGCCAATTGCAGAGTAAAACAGGGCTATAGCAGCTACAGTTTGAATTTATTATTATGCGCACAGCCAATCATATATGAAAATCTGTCTTGTTCGCTTCGTACGATGAGCAGCATACTACTATAATTATACTATATGTATAATTATACAGGCATTATTTCTATCTGAAAGGTGGTAGAACGTCTTGTTTGTTCATTCACTGGCCATGGCCAACCGCGCCTTTAATTTCCATGTCAGTAACCTCCGCCTTCAAATTGTGGATAATACAACCTGCGGAGCATATCTTCCATCGCAGTGGTTCTGAATGCACCGGATCTGGATGGCGAGCTCTTCATGTTTGCGCGCTGTAACTGGTGAGACGATATCCATGAGAGTGCGAAGGGCACCGGACATCTGTTGCAGAGGGCTTGTCTTAACTCCTCGAGTTCTCTGGAGAGACCCAGCATGGCTGATTCAGGGGCCATATGCCAGTCTTGGGAACTTTTAATCATATCCCACAACTCTTCAATCACAGACAGGGAGAAGTACTTTTTCGTCATGTCGGCGGCACCCTTGGACAGTCGCATATGTACGAGCTCTGCTGCCACCTCGGGGCAGATGTCATCATCCAGGGAAGCAGTTGCCATCGGCCGAAGAACGGCCACTACACTGCTGTCAATTTCGATGGTAGCCTCCTTGCTGATCTTGGGGTTCCTGTAGCAACCACTGACGGCCATAACAGTTTTCGTGCCCTCAGGAATTGAAAGCCACACAATGAAGTTTTTCTTCTCGCCGGCAAAGAGATCATGCACAAGTATGGTGCCAGACCGGCGGTCATCAGGGTTTATAGCCGCCTTGTAGCCGCCTGCGTCAATGGATGACATGGTGACACCATTGGCAGTCTGAAGGTTGATCTCAACGCCCATGGCTGTGACAGATGTGAGGCCGCCGATGCACTGTGCCAATGCAGTTTCAATATCTTGGATCACGTGAGAGTAGACACCCGAGGTTTGGTCCGCAATGGTGCGCGTGAACTTTAAGTCATGGTCGAAACCAAAACCGAAGACATCTATTGGATATTCATGGCTGATGTGCTCACTGAAGCTCGCATCGTCTTCACCTTTCGAAACGACAACCAAGATGATGCGCCCTAAACGGCTGGTTTTTTCCTCTGGCCCTCGCTGCCCAAGGATCTGTAGGAACATGCTATATCCAGTTAACTTTGAGAACAAAAATGTGTCCATAAGTGCACATGGGTTGTTTCCGCCTATAGATTAGCAATAATCATTTCTGCTGGGATGTCTTTGTTCTTGACAATGAACAATCAGTAACACACTCACGCTAATATAAAACATATATATACTGATCAGAAGTTAGAACTTTTTCTCACCTAATATGCAACATATATAATTTTTTTAATTCTCCTACTACTCGAGAAATACTTATCCACATATTGTCTCATCGGTACCAGGCATAAACAAGCCGGCACGGATAAGTCATCCTTGCGGGGCCGAAAATGATGCCATGTCAATTACCTAGTGTTTAGATGATGTCTATGACAATGAGTCTAAAACAAGCGTGTGGTTTCCAAAAGTTATTTTCATGCCTAGGCTGTATATCTGTAGAGATATTCTTTTTCATTTCTCTTATACTATGTGTTTGTTGATACCCAATCCCATAACCGTAAACTTAGAGTAAGCTCCATGTCATAGTTGAGGTATATTTTTACGTACCTTGGCTGCCTCTTGTAGAGCCGCGCCCACATTATGGCCTGTTCCTAACTTCAGCTCCAGGAGCTTAGTTCTTGCCTCTTCCCGGCTCACGTCGGACATCACATTGAGTTCTGTACACCGATGGACAGCCGGTCGTCCGGGCCAAGGTTGTCGATCACGAACACCATCGCCTGTTTCATCTCCTCCAACAAAATATCTCTCCGCCCCGCATCGCTTATGTCGAGCACGACGACGAGATCCACCCCGATGCGCAACCTTTGGGTGCATTGCTCTGGCGCCGTCACTCGCACCAACACTGCAAATTCATTGCATGCCATCGTCCTCAGAATCGACTTGTTTCTAGGCATTGTCTCCAGCTTCATCTCTTCACTACCAGTTAATTGGAGCTCAAACTGAGAACAGTAATTTGCCGACATAGATATGTTAGATTCAAATAGATGCCCAGATCAAAGTTAACAAGATAAATAGGGTTACACAATATTCATGGTGTTAAGTGTCCAATTTGAAGTATTAATACCTATGAGTATACTAATTAACCACAGACTTTGAAGAAATTTTGACATTAACAGAACTATAGCCATCTATCTGCCATGTAAATTGTAGATAGGTGTTTTAGCTAAAAGATTTCTGAGAGCCATTTCTCCTTTGTTTCAAATCCCATTCCTTTCACCTAATTCATTAATTTAATCCCCTGATAAATTTTATGAAAGCCGTTCCTCCTTTATTTCAAATCCAATTACTTTCACCTAGTCTATCAAGTTAACAAAGTTTGGTGTTTTTTATAATCATTTGGATATTATTATGATTAAGTTAAATAGTTCATCGACCAAGCTCCTAGATGGGCTGGAATCTTCAAAGACATAAGCATTAAAGTTTGTAGATAATTTTGTAATCTACATCCAATCAAAACTTCTTATCTTTGTTCTCTTTCTATCACAGTATCCATAAAGATTGGTTGTAAACTCAAATTTGGTTGCAAATTACTTTATATGCATTTTCCACCATATTAATTGTTTTCCCATCGGTATAGCCACCAAGGTACTCTTTTTATTTGTTTAATTCAAACCTTAGCCAGAATCTAGATTTTGGCTTTCCAGTTTTGATCTTATTTGCTGCTATTTTTTCTGTGCAAACTGCATTGCTAGATGTACATTTTATTCAAAATTATATTTTCTACTATAATGGAATAAATAGGTGTTTTATCTTACACTATTGAAGAATTATTGGTGGAGTGGACACTTTGTTTTCACAATATAAAATAGGCTCACAATTAAACTATTGATGTAGAGACAATAGTTGACAACTAACATAATTTATTGCTGCACAATAATAACATTATTTAAAATCACTATTAGTGCATTATTATGAGATTCATTCAGGAAACATTTTTCATGATTGTTAAACTATAAGTTGTATATCTGTCCATCATGCATTCTAAAACTTTTAGTTTTTTTATATATTAATAATGGTAGAAGCGGTGTACCTTGGGAGCTTTATAGTTTTATTATAATAGTGGAAGTTGGTAATTTAGATGCAGATTTAAGAGATGTTTTAAGTTTATTTTCAATAATGGCATAGGTGGATAATTTATATGCAAACTTAGGTGTTTACTTTAGATAATCTTTCATACATCCAAATTTTTGAACATATAATTACTACTACAAATAACCTTTTCAAAGTTTTTGAACAAATAAAAAATACCTAACCTACTAACCTAGAAATAGCTAGTTATGATTGTTTTCAAATAATTTAAATCCTTGCACAGAAGCAATTCCAATCTCAAGAGTTTGAATTAGAAGTATATTAAAATTCAATCTAAATCTAAACCCTTCAAACAATTCCCTTAACCAAAAACCAAATCCAAACCCCCTAACGGGCTGCCAACCCACAAACCCTCTCTCCTTTCTCTCCAAAGACAGCATCCCCCACAGCACAGCTCCCATCACCTGGCCCAAGGCATCATCCAACCCACTTGGCCCCTTCTTTTCTTCCCGGGCTTTTTCCTCCCTAGCGCCGCTTCCCCATCTTCATCGCAAATGCCGTAGTAAGAACCGTGATGTTACAAGGTAAAACAATTTCAGGGAGCACCAGTAGTGCCCCCTCCTTATTGGCCCATCTCATCAGGTAGTCCCTAAAACTCTTTTAACTATATAGGAGCCTTAGGAAAAGGCATAGGACCAACTAGTATAACAACAACCTAATACCCCAGCCAAGCTCAACTCCAAAACATCGATATAAGCCCATGATTGAACATTATCCAAAGGTTATTCCTCTCAATACTTCTATTGAGCTTTTGATTAGTAGTACTTGATGACTGATTTTATGCTTTCTCTTGTTCACAAGCTAAAAACGGTAATGTCAAAGAGGACCGAGTCAAAGCATGAAGCTCGGTAATCTAGCTTAAGCATAGCCAAGTCCATGACCAAGAAAGGCAAGTTCTAACAAGCACCTCTTGACCGCGATTATCCTAAATTTGGAAATAACTGAAAAACATGCTCATGTATATATGATCAAATATTGTGTCTACTTTCACAATGTACTATTGGTATATAGTGGAAGATATCATATGTTTTGGACTAAATCCTACCTTTCTACGATGACCTTTAGAAACCCTAAAACAATCTTAACACTACTAGAAGGAATATCCATTCCCAACATTCATCTCGACTGATTTTGGGCTTGGGACTAATGTAGGAGGGCTCTTTAGTCCCACCTAGTGGCTCCAACCGTGGGTGTCCGGAGCAGCATGCCTAGGCGGGGCCCATGACTGACTAAAGCGGTGTGCGGGTGGGCAGAGCAGCACGCTCAGGTGGGGCGTGCGGCAGGGCTGAGTGGCGTGTGGGTGGCCGGAGGAGCACGCTAAGGCGGGGCGTGTGGCATGCTAGAGCGGCGCGGCCAGACAGGCATAGGCCAGGCCGGCGGGTGGCTGGAGCGGTTTGTGGAGGCTGGAGTAGCACGGGCAGTTGGACCAACTTCATGCTTTGATTCAATTTTCTATTTGATTTGTGTGATTCATACTATGTTTTGTGTGATTCATACTTTGATTTATTTATGGCTTGATTCTTGGGATTAAACATATATGTGATTTGATTTGTACTTTGATTTGCCTTCAATTTTGTCCACGGGCGTGGACCTCTGATCTAGTATGTGCAGACGAGATTGAAGATGGCCCAAGCTTTTGGAGGAGCTGAAGTAGATCTAGCTTTTCTTTTATTTCTGAAAAGAAGCATCGGTCGCAGGAGAAGAGGTTCTCTTTTAGTCCCCATGGCCCACTTGGGACTAAAGACCAGGGCATTTAGTCCCGAAATCGATTAAAGTCAATTTTTCAACTGGGACTAAAAAGTCCCTATTTCCAGTAGTGTGACGTCGACTCTTATCAAAATTCAAGAATGGTATGGACACTAGAGCATAGAGCCCCACAATCAATATGTTCACCCTCACGACTTCACCACACTATACATATAAAAGAGCCTACATAACCCAGGAGTAAAGAGAAATTGGACGCGAGGTGAAAGGGCTACCTCGATTGAGTGTATAACCTAAAAATACTATTTTTCTACCATGGAATGCAACTGATCCCTTATCGTTTTCCTTTCAGAAGATGGGTAGTCTGTATATGGTATGGCAAACATTCATGTAAATCCAGGGATTGTTCTGCTACCTGTCATTAGAAAACTGACCTGTGTTACAGATGTCGTACTCATGTCATGTTCGATAAACTCATCCACCTTTTCCGTTTCGTTGAGAATCTCTATTATATACTGTGTAATTGGTCTCTTCTCTGGATCAGGGTCCATGCATTCTACGCCTATCTGAGCACACATTCTTACTTGTTTCAACATAATTTCAGCCCATGATGTGTTTAATGTGTTCCTCCAGCTTTCAAGCACCTACACGGATTGCAATACATAGGATTTAGAAAAGGAAACATTTTTTTGAATAGAGAATAGATTACGATACTTTACAAATATTTCACCACCATGACACAAGGTCAATTAACCAGGCTACATGCGGATTTTTTTGTAATGGAATAAGTCCATATTTGGCTCCTTAATTCTTTATTTTCTCTAATTTGACCCCCAACTCCAATAAAGTTTCTCTACATTCAGTTTTTTTAGTTTTAGCTTCTAAAATCAATCAAATTAAGTGGTTTAGGGATGATGTGGGTGCCCAAGCTAAACAGTTTTGAAGTTAAGGGTAAAACTTAAACAACATGGTGAGACGAAGGGTTAAATACAGACTCATTCCTATTGCATATAATGATACTATGATCAACAACAGGGCCTAGCTAATGAATTCCAAACGTCATGGGAGGCTATGTAATTTGTGCCTATTTGAATTTGTAATTTTGTTTACCCTTTTTTTGTATATCTACTGGTTTTCTACGAATTACTAGTTGTGATGTATATAGTACATAATGTTACAAATAACAATGCTAGTTTGGTCACATAAATGGTTCTTACACTTTCAACTGCAGTATATCCCTTCTGTCCTGTCAGCAGCTCTATGATTATGACTCCAAGGCTGTATATGTCTAACTTTGATGTGATTTCTCCACTAAAGAATTCGGGTGCCAAATATCCCCTGCGCAAAATGTTGGACAGTCTGATTGATTAACACGTGCAAAATGAAGAACCAAATTCATGTCTTACAAAAATTTCTTGTTAGAGTTAGCAAGCTTACATCGACCCAACCAGTTTTGAAGTAATAGCTCTGGTTTGCTTTTCATCAAAGAACCTCGAGAGACCAAAATCTGTAATCTTTGGCACCATGTCATCATCAAGAAGTATATTGGCAGGTTTGAGATCTAAGTGAACAATACGCTCTCCATGAAGATAATGCAAGCCCTCGCAAATTCCCTTGATTATCTGATAGCGCTTTCTCCATTTTAGTCCAATAGAGGCATCTATAAAGCCAGTGGAAAAAAGGGTTAGCTTTGTACACACTTGAGTCATTGTTAGGATAATGCTTGAGGCGAGAGGTAACTATCAATTATAATGTACTTATGATATATGTGCACCAATTCTTGGTTGTATGTATTGTGTGCAATAGTTAACTTTATCCTCGATATGAAATGGTCTGCATATTTTTCATCATATTTATGAATGTAATGGATTTTGACTTTGTCTGAAGTTAAACTATCCTAATTTTACTAAATTCCAGAAAAGAATATTAACGTAGTCTACCACATCAAGGAAGGAGTTTGCATTATCTTGTCATAACCTCTCAATCCCGTACACTTGTGAACTAAAGGAGTTTGCACAAATACAGCACTTCTTAACCTCTGAATGAAATAGAAATACTGATGAAAATGTAGGTGACACAGTATCCTTACCACTGATATACTGTTCAAGGCTCCCTTTCTGTATATACTCAAAGCAGAGTAACCTCTGTCGTACATCTACCATGACAAACTCTCCATCATAGTCACAGATTTTGCCTTGTGTATCAGCACAGTATCCCAAAAAGCGTACAATATTTTTATGCTTCACCCTCAACAGACAACCAACCTCTCGGTTATATTTTTCTCATCTGTATCAAATGACTCGGATAGCTTCTTCATGGCGACAGTCATACCATTTCCAAGCAGTCCCTGCAGATAACATTCACAGAATTTCCTTCCCAGCTCATGAGTATATAATTTTGTAGCATCAACCGGTATTGTGTCACCGGCAATAATCCGTGTTAGTTGTTACTCATACCTTGTACACCGAACCAAAACCACCACTTCCAATTTGCAGATCATCGGTGAAATCTTTTGTGATGGCCTTTAGAAGTGTTATTGGCAGGTCTGTTGGCTTTGCATTTTCATCATGCAGCATGACTTCCAATGGATTGCGTGTACCAGCTTCATAATCCATTTGGATAGCAATACCTAAACAACATCTATAGTTATTTTTGAGACAAATTATTTTTATGCAGGAAAACACCATACATTTTGCAGACCATATGCCCACAATATAAGTGCTAGCTAATCTCCACAGCGTATGTGTAGATATACCGAATATAATTGTTGAACAAAATTTTAATTAGTTGTAGCTGTCAATGGTGACTACTAGTGCCTACTACCGATGTTCTGTTGTGTTGTTTGCCCAAAGCAGAAACCAAGGGGACATGAAAACCATGTTCTGTTGTTTCCTTCAAGGAATGGTTTTCACTTTTCACTACTTTCATCACTCCAAAAGTATATATGTGTCAAGAACACACAAAGAAAAAGGCTTGTAGATCATAAAAATATACAGTATGTCCTCTGCCCACAACAGAAACAAAGGGACATGAAAAAAATTGTGCAAGGATGCAAGCACAGGTGAGGGGAACAAGAAACTAACCGAGAACACCCAGCTTTTTGCCAAGGAGCCAGCAGGGAAGTGGATTATTGGAGTTCCAGATTTATCAGCGAATCAGGTGCCAAGCTTCTGAGCTCCAAGTTCAGCACCCGCGACAAAGCTCCAGCCTCCAACCACAAGTATACAGAGATTTTGCCAACAGATTTCAAGCTAGCTACTGTGTGCCGCCATCAGTGTGAGCACACAGGCGGACAGCTCGCTCCAAGCTTTGCAATTGGTAATGGCGAGAAAGAGGGAGAGCCGTATCCGTTGACTTATCTCAGAGAGAGAGAGAGAGAGAGAGAGCCTTATTACGGGTGTTTCAAACACAAGTATAGGTAATTAACGACATCAAGAAGGGGTCTTATGATCTTATCCCCACCAGACCCAATAAACTTGTTCCTGTTTGGATGTTTCGTCAAGGACCAAGGTGTAGACACTTAAACTACAGTTGATCGATCAAGCAGGCTGGCACTACTAGTGGGCATCATAGAGTATTGCCGACTCATCGGTTAGTTCGTCTGTTGTTTTCATCGGCTTACTAGATGCCCATTAAATATACCATTAGGTGAGAGGCCACAAATAATTCACGTGACGTGCTTGCATTATTAACCATAGCTTCCACTTCGATGTTTGTACCATGAAACAAGCTTGGACCGTCACGGGTACAACAGGACCTTAATCCTTACTTGCGGCGCTCGGCACCTCGCTCCTGCTGTGTACCCAATCTTCTTTTATAATACTTATTTTGTCTCGAAATGCTATTCACCTTAGGTTTGTTTTAAATCAAACATATCTAATTTTGATTAAATTTATAAAATAAAATAACATTAGAGATATTAAATTGATTTCATTGAATTCGCCGCAGAATACACCACTAGATAAAGTGTATCGGTACCAGTTCAAAATCTCATATGTACCGGTTTTGGAACCGGTGCCGAGCATTCGGTACTAATGATTTTGAGGCATTTGTACCGGTGTCTAACCAACCAGTATCAATGCAACTTTTCGTGAACAGAAAAAACGTCGGATGTGCTCCAGTTCTCCAGAAGCTCTGTCTTCTCCAACATTAGACTAATACTCAAACCAATTTCACAAACATTCAAACATCCACTAACATTCAAGCCTATGCTTCTTCAAATCTAAAAACAGTAGAACACACCAATAAACATGACATGGTTCTTCAGATATGAACGAAACAAAATCAATCACAAGATTTGGAAACAAAAATGGAAGCAAAATCGAACACAACAACTAAAAAATGAATCCGCTCACCCGTCCTCCTGCTCACGCTGGCCTCACGGCAGTGGCAGTGGTGCCCCGCCCGGCCCCACGCACTCTTGCTTGTGCGAAGGCCTCGAGTGCGGCGGCGGCGCCTCGCCCTCACTCATGCACGCCTGCGCCATACCTGCTCGCGAGGAGGCAGCAATGGCAAGTTCCCTCCCCGCTTGTGAGGAGGTGGCGGCGACCAATGCCCTCTTGCGCTCGGGAGCTAGCGGCGGCAGCGGCCTGCACCCTCCCCTACTAGGGAGGCGGCAGCGGCCCGTGCCCTCCTCCGCTCACTTGAGAGCCAGACGGCCGGAGTGCTGCCCCTGTTATATAGTTGACGGGGTTATGCTGATAAACCTCGATAGTTTGGGGGTGAAATAGACTTTTAAACATATTATTGCCACGCACATCCACGTGTAATGCCACGTAGGCAAAACCACTTCTAAAACCACCCCCTAGGGGGTTATTTGCATTGTTTTGGGTAGTTCGGGGGAAGTATACCCGGTTTTATAAGTAAGGGGTTAAGTAGACGGACATCAATAGGTCAGGGGGTTAAGTAGACTTTTTCATCCATATTTATGTTCTTGTTTAATTCCTTTTGTTCACAAACTTACAATGCTATTTATATGGGCTCTACGAGTTTGTTTCGGGCTAGAATGGTACTTTTGAAAATGGGTAAAAAATGTGCCAAGTTTGCTTTGGGCCGTATGCTTAATTCGGCTTATGCAATTTAATAGGATCGTGATATCTGCCATTGGCCCAACCCAAAATGAAACCGACAAGTTGAAACTAACTGGCCCAGCCCACAATTCATTCCTCGTGGGTATGGGCTTTCATGGGCTATGGGTGGAGCTAGCAAGGACTGTAATTTTAAGGATCAAAGGGCTTGGTTGGAAGTTAAGTTAGTGGTTGGTTTTAGGGGTCTTTTTTTGGCATGATAGGCTTGGCACTTCCCGCCCGATAGATAACCACCATCACATGCCCTTTTACATGCGAGACAGCCATACGGCATGAATTTCATCCGGCCTATAATGAAAAATAAAATATTCACAAATGAGCTTGCCACATGGGATCGTAATCATCGCCACATTACATGGTGATGAAATTTAGTAATGTTTTTTGTCCTACGTGACACCTGCTTAATAATCCATGATCAGGATTTTGGGATGTTTTTTAAGCTCAATAGTGATGAAAGACGAGCGTCATAAAACAGCGATGATGAAGAGATTGTCGTGAAAAAAATATGTTTTCATCATAGAACACCTTTTATTACGCATGATAGGTGACGAATGAATTTTTGTCATGTGAGCATTACAAACTGCAAAATGTCACAAATTTTTGGTTTGATGACATAAATAAAACGTTACCTATCAAAGGATTTCTTGTAGCGCACCTTAGTCCTTAAGCAAATAGGGCTAATTGTGAGGGTGTTGTTGATGGTCCTTAAGCGTCATATCTGACCATCAACTCCTGCAGAGAACAGTGAAATAACAAGCACAAAAGATAGGAGTTTATCTCTAATCATACGTGTTTTTGTGAATCACTGTTTGCAGGAAACTGTGCTTGCATATGGGGGAAACATGCTCAAAGAATAGATGAAATGCAGCTTCAACCCAACATGCAAGAGCACGATGATTGAGGACCCACATGTCAGTAAAAATTTGCTCAATCAAACCGGAGACTCTGGGGAATGTTCTGAGGATAAACTCACCAGATACTAGCACAAAAGGAGGCCTAGGTGTTTGGAACCTAGGGTTGGACCAAACTGGGGGTTCAACTGACCTAGGGAAGGCTCCCATCGGACTCAGCTTCCGTGTGAAACTTTCCCGCGCTCTACCCAAGGTGGTCCCCATCGATTCCATGGCACATTCACCCGAGAAGCGCCCCCAANATGTGAAGAGTGTCAAAGGTTTGGAAATATTCAGATGGTTCCAGCAGCTTTATTGCATCCTATTATCAAACCTTGGCCTTTTCGAGGATGGGGATTGGACTTTGTTGGGCAGATTCATCCTCCTTCATCAAAGGGACATCGCTTCGTGTTGGTGGCTACTGATTATTTTACCAAGTGGACCGAAGCGGTACCTTTGAAGAATATGACACATCGGGAGGTAATTGAGTTTATTACTGAACATATTATCCATAGATTTGGCATTCCACAAACTTTGACTACTGATCAAGGCACTTCATTTATATCAAAGGAAGTTCGTGAGTTTGTTAATATGTATGGTATTAAATTGCTCAATTCATCTCCATACTACGCTCAGGCTAATGGTCAAGCCGAGTCTAGTAATAAGATCTTGATCAAGTTAATTAAAAAGAAAATAGAGGAGAATCCTAGAAGGTGGCATGAGGTTTTATCTGAAGCTTTGTGGGCTCATCGTATATCTAGACATGGTGCTACTAAGGTTACTCCTTTTGAGCTTGTATATGGTCAAGAAGCTGTTTTACCTGTTGAAGTGAATTTGAATGCTTATCGGTTAACTAAGCAAAATGATCTTGATGCTGTTGATTATCATAATTTGATGATGGACAATATTGATGAAGTGACCGACAAGCGATTGAAGGCCTTGAAGGAAATTGAGAAGGACAAAATTCGAGTTGCTAAGGCTTATAATAAAAAGGTAAAACAAAAGTCTTTTCAGGTTGGAAGACAATTCTACCTATAGGATCGAAGAATAACAAGTTTGGTAAATAGTCTCCAAGTTGGGAAGGTCCATATAAGGTGATTAAAGTGATCTTCGGTAATTCTTATATGGTAGAGACTTTGCAAGGTCAGCAGCTGCCAAGAGCTCTTAATGGAAGGTACTTAAAGCAATATTATCCAAGTGTTTGGCAAGGAGCTTGATTTATATGGCCGTTAGTTTTAAATATCGCCCTTAGAATAAAAAAGCCGATGAATTCTGTTCAAAACATCGCCCTTAGAAGTGTTTTCTTGTGCTAAAATGTTTTCTGGTACGCAAGCTTTACCAAAAAACAGGGGGGATATGTTGGCGATCAAAATTGGCACAAGGACAGCAAGGTAGACCGACTTCTCAAACCGGTGGAACCGGTTTAGCACTGTTGCCTGTTCGACAAGGCAAACCGGTGGAACCGGTGGAACCGGTTTTCCCCGAGTCCTAGTAGGATTGGACTCTTTTATAGATCCGAGTTGTAATAGGACTTTCCTTGCGGGGTACGACCTCCCCACCCTATAAATATGAAGGGTCACGGCCGATTGAGGGTTATCCAATCGATCAAAACACTTATTACCTTTACTTTTTTGTCATCTCCAAACCCTAGCTTTTCCAACCCTAATTCTGTTCGTTCTTCGTCTCTACGGCGTTTTACGCTCTGAGTGGCCTGCCGATCTCAGAGAAACCCTACGCGCGCCTGCCCTGACGGGGTCCCTCCCGGGCCGGTGATCTTAGGTCTGCGTAGCAGATCCCGAGGAACCGGTTTCACCGGATCCTCAAACCGGTTTCACCGGTTTCGCCTGGGCCTGCTGCAGTCGATCGATCCGTTGCGGATCTCGCGCGTTCTAGCGCAAGTTCGGTGTGTTGATCATAAAAAGCGTCAACACATAGCTTCCACTTTGATGTTTGTACCATGAAACAAGCTTGGACCGTCACGGGTACAACAGGACCTTAATCCTTACTTGCGCCGCTCGGCACCTCGCTCCTGCTGTGTACCCAATCTTCTTTTATAATACTTATTTTGTCTTGAATTGCTATTCACCTTAGGTTTGTTTTAAATCAAACATATCTAATTTTGATTAAATTTATAAAATAAAATAACATTAGAGATATTAAATTGATTTCATTGAATTCGCCGCAGAATACACCACTAGATAAAGTGTATCGGTACCAGTTCAAAATCTCATATGTACCGGTTTTGGAACCGGTGCCGAGCATTCGGTACTAATGATTTTGAGGCATTTGTACCGGTGTCTAACCAACCAGTATCAATGCAACTTTTCGTGAACAGAAAAAACGTCGGATGTGCTCCAGTTCTCCAGAAGCTCTGTCTTCTCCAACATTAGACTAATACTCAAACCAATTTCACAAACATTCAAACATCCACTAACATTCAAGCCTATGCTTCTTCAAATCTAAAAACAGTAAAACACACCAATAAACATGGCATGGTTCTTCAGATATGAACGAAACAAAATCAATCACAAGATTTGGAAACAAAAATGGAAGCAAAATCGAACACAACAACTAAAAAATGAATCCGCTCACCCGTCCTCCTGCTCACGCTGGCCTCACGGCAGTGGCAGTGGTGCCCCGCCCGGCCCCACGCACTCTTGCTTGTGCGAAGGCCTCGAGTGCGGCGGCGGCGCCTCGCCCTCACTCATGCACGCCTGCGCCATACCTGCTCGCGAGGAGGCAGCAATGGCAAGTTCCCTCCCCGCTTGTGAGGAGGTGGCGGCGACCAATGCCCTCTTGCGCTCGGGAGCTAGCGGCGGCAGCGGCCTGCACCCTCCCCTACTAGGGAGCCGGCAGCGGCCCGTGCCCTCCTCCGCTCACTTGAGAGCCAGACGGCCGGAGTGCTGCCCCTGTTATATAGTTGACGGGGTTATGCTGATAAACCTCGATAGTTTGGGGTGAAATAGACTTTTAAACATATTATTGCCACGCACATCCACGTGTAATGCCACGTAGGCAAAACCGCTTCTAAAACCACCCTAGGGGGTTATTTGCATTGTTTTGGGTAGTTCGGGGGAGGTATACCTGGTTTTATAAGTAAGGGGTTAAGTAGACGGACATCAATAGGTCAGGGGGTTAAGTAGACTTTTTCATCCATATTTATGTTCTTGTTTAATTCCTTTTGTTCACAAACTTACAATGCTATTTATATGGGCTCTACGAGTTTGTTTCGGGCTAGAATGGTACTTTTGAAAATGGGTAAAAAATGTGCCAAGTTTGCTTTGGGCCGTATGCTTTATTCGGCTTATGCAATTTAATAGGATCGTGATATCTGCCATTGGCCCAACCCAAAATGAAACCGACAAGTTGAAACTAACTGGCCCAGCCCACAATTCATTCCTCGTGGGTATGGGCTTTCATGGGCTATGGGTGGAGCTAGCAAGGACTGTAATTTTAAGGATCAAAGGGCTTGGTTGGAAGTTAAGTTAGTGGTTGGTTTTAGGGGTCTTTTTTGGCATGATAGGCTTGGCACTTCCCGCCCGATAGATAACCACCATCACATGCCCTTTTACATGCGAGACAGCCATACGGCATGAATTTCATCCGGCCTATAATGAAAAATAAAATATTCACAAATGAGCTTGCCACATGGGATCATAATCATCGCCACATTACATGGTGATGAAATTTAGTAATGTTTTTTGTCCTACGTGACACCTGCTTAATAATCGATGATCAGGATTTTGGGATGTTTCTTAAGCTCAATAGTGATGAAAGACGAGCGTCATAAAACAGCGATGATGAAGAGATTGTCGTGAAAAAAATATGTTTTCATCATAGAACACCTTTTATTACGCATGATAGGTGACGAATGAATTTTTGTCACGTGAGCATTACAAACTGCAAAATGTCACAAATTTTTGGTTTGATGACATAAATAAAACGTTACCTATCAAAGGATTTCTTGTAGCGCACCTTAGTCCTTAAGCAAATAGGGCTAATTGTGAGGGTGTTGTTGATGGTCCTTAAGCGTCATATCTGACCATCAACTCCTGCAGAGAACAGTGAAATAACAAGCACAAAGATATGAGTTTATCTCTAATCATACTTGTTTTTGTGAATCACTGTTTGCAGGAAACTGTGCTTGCATATGGGGGAAACATGCTCAAAGAATAGATGAAATGCAGCTTCAACCCAACATGCAAGAGCACGATGATTGAGGACCCACATGTCAGTAAAAATTTGCTCAATCAAACCGGAGACTCTGGGGAATGTTCTGAGGATAAACTCACCAGATACTAGCACAAAAGGAGGCCTAGGTGTTTGGAACCTAGGGTTGGACCAAACTGGGGGTTCAACTGACCTAGGGAAGGCTCCCATCGGACTCAGCTTCCGTGTGAAACTTTCTCGCGCTCTACCCAAGGTGGTCCCCATTGATTCCATGGCACATTCACCCGAGAAGCGCCCCCAAGCACCTATATAAGGAGGAGGAGAGCCCTCCATTCAACACACAACAAGAGAAGAGAAGATCTCCACTCCAAGGCAAAGCCCTACCTATGTATTACTTAGAAAATAGGGAGAGAGTGAGGGGTAGTTCAAGAGAAGTGGCAGCCTATCAGCTCTCTTCCCCGGTCTTGTACCTCGACGAATGCTTCATCATATAAGTAAGTGTTCATTGTCGCCTATGGTGGTGAGTCTCTTTGCTAAGTAAGTTTCATTCTTTACTTGCCTGCAGTTTATCGTTCGTCTTTGTGGTGAAAACTCTAGTAGAGGACTCCTAATAGAGACGGGTGTTCCTGATTGACGCTAGAGTAGTAATCGATAGTGTAGATGTGGTGTTTGGGCTATAGGTTACCTTTGTTTGCCTGGTTCCCCACAATCTGTGAGATAGATGGCAGGTGGTGACAAACCTATCCATCCTTTGTGGTCCTCCATGTTCGGGTTCCGCGTAAAGCCAAAGGCCGAAGTCGCTTGGCAAACCAAGTGTAAGCCGGTTCCCCAAGTAAGGAAGTAGAGTTTGAGCTTATCTTTACCGGAGAACATTTTAAGCCATAGAAATCCTCTCTATCCTCGCCTACAATACTCTTGTTGCCCTTGGACAAACCATCTAGAAAGATAGTATGCACATTCGATGTGGATTCGATACCCTTAAATACTCTCGGCTGAATGCTATAGCGCTATCCATACGGTTGCGGATTTTTTCGTGACGTAAGAAATACCAACATCCAACAAGCTACGTAGTCATGCCATATGTCGAGATGCACAAGAGAGAACTACGAGCCTCAAATATTGGTAGGTCAAAAGCATGGCTCTTGAAACAACATAGAGATGGCTTTAGTAATTAGTTACTGAGAACTTGATGGGAGTAAGAACAAGGCATCTTGAACTAGATATATTGGCCATGGGACACCTAGTACGATCTTTAAGTAGCTGGGATATGATATAAATGCATACACATGTTACAAAAGGAAACGGGATGATGAGAAGAGCGCCAAACAAAACAACGGTGTCCAGCTCGACTCTATGACAACAATGGCATGATGGAGACATACTATGGATTCATAGAGGATATATGGAAGCTAGTCTACAGATCAGTAAAGATCTATCTTTTTAGGTACTAGTGGGTAAGACCTCACAAGGGTTCTTCACGAACAAGTATGGTATGATTGTCATGGATCTCAAGAACATTGCATACGGAGACGAATCATTCATATGGGATAAAGATGTAGACCAAGTCTACTATGCAAAGGACCTAGCATGTTGTACTTTAGGGGAAAAGGAAGATCATCGGTGTTGAAGATTGAACCGAGGAAGAGGGTAACGGCTACCATGACATGCCGCATCTTGGTCATGATATCGAGCTATCTATATTTGAAGTGGGCGAGGAGTCTGCTTACGTGCGACTCGGTCATGAAGAGGCCCTCATTGTCAATTGAATGCAACATTTGGAGAAATTATGTTTGTAATTATTATGTAACATTCTAAACACTTATGTAATATTTTGACATTTATATAATGTTTGTAACATTTATGGTCTAATTAAATATTGTGTGAATTACAATATTTATGGTCCAATTAATTAATATATTTAGGCGCGGCCAAAAAAGAGAGGAGAGGAGCAGATGATAACCTATTTCAGTGGGTTTGGGGTGCGATGACGCGCTCCCTATATCGGGAACTCGTTCATGTACCAGAAACATGGGTAAAACTTAGTCTCCTCCTTGCTAAAGCCTCTTAAAGGTAATGCACCACAAGCGTACCCATACATCGACCCACGTTCCTCAATCCATCGAACCAAAAACTTTTGTGACACTGATGCTAACAAGTAACATTGGACGGGATTACGCAGACAAGGCATGCCACGGAACCGCCTCATGCAAGATTGGCAGTGGAGCTTGGCGCATGAGTAGGGTGAACAAGGAAGGGATATTAGATGATCCAAATAATGATGGCCTTTGGATCTGAGTTAGGAAAGAATTAAAGATTTGACAGGAGATCTAGATAGTACAATTTCATTGTATCTTTTTTGGTGCAATTGTTAGGGTGTAATATGTTAATACCATCACTTAAAAGTTGGGGTCGACGATGCAGATGCAGATGCAGATGTAGATGCAGATGCAGATGCAGATGTAGATGTTGGTGTAGACATAGACGTAGATGTAGATAATACTCATAAATAAATCTATGCATAATGAACATAAATACATGTATATATTAATGTGAGTATCGAGATCAAGATATGTATATTCTTTTTCAGACGCATGGTAGTAATGATTATTGAACATGCTCGGAAGAATATAAATAGACACTTCGCTCTACCCTTCCTCCTCACCCAACCAAGCAAATCTTAGATCAATCATGAATCAAAAGATAATTGTGACAAGTGCCTTGTGCTTGCTCCTCCTGGCCTATGGTGAGTTATTTCATCCCATCCTTGCAAAGTTGCGCATATTGATGGATTCTTTTCCTTGGAAATTGTCTGACTTTCAATTGATTATTGGTTGTTGAATGGTTGATTGACTTGACTATGCATGAAGGTGGGGAGGCCATCTTGTGCAACACGCCAAGCACACTCCATAGAGGATGGTGTAGGTCGAATATGAATTGTGCACACGTCTGCGTCGTAGAGGGCAAACTGAGTGGATATTGTAGTGGAAGAGTCCCGCTCTTCAAGTCTTGCATATGCACTTTTGAATGTGATAGTCAAGGGCCAATGGCATTACCACCAACTCAACCAGCGCCGCCAACTTTGACGGCGAGGAGGGCTAGGAGGGGCGACAGCTCTGCATGAGTTGGTAGACTCTGGTCACCAGATCTCCGATATTGTATACATATCACAGTGCAAGTTCTGAGTTGATTTGATGAAAATAATAATATAAAAAATGTCTTGTTACTTGACAGTCATCGGATGATTCACTATTTTGTTTGCATCAAACCAGTGTCTTCCTGGTTTTACTCAGAAGATTTTTAATTTTTGCTCAGATGATTCATTATTTTGCTCAGATGATTCACTATTGTTTCGAGAACACATATTGCAAACAACAAAGTTGGGCATATCATAATTTGGATATATCATTATGTTTACCTCGTCATGGATATTCCACATCGTCTATTTACATAGACTTTATAAATAAGATTTGAACATCCATGTATGTTTATAGAAATTTCTTTTTCTGGCAAAACATAATACACATGAATGCAAACATTCCCGCATAATGGATACACTAGTGTAGTCACCTCTATGAACCCAAACACATGTTGGCTATCCCTAGGAACGTCTCCAAAAGACCATTTACAACAGCTATGTGTGGAACTAGTTGAACCTGTACAACATCTAACTATTTTCTTGGAACATGAGATATAAACTCAAGACAAGATAGTATCTCTACATCTCTAACAATATCCACACTAACTATATATTCTACTCTATAGAAAAATAAAACAATGCCCTCAGATAAAAGTCAGACTACGCCATCACTTAGGCTGTGATGTCATGGTGTCAAGACCAGCACCGACCAGCCACCGCCGCCGAGCTCCAGGCTAGGCTGTTGTTTGGGGGTAATGATAGACACTGTGTGCATCTGGTGGACAACGAGCGAGGCAGAAATGGCAGTGATAGGAGGTTTTGGGCTAACATATACTCCGTCAAGGGCGCAAGACAGAGTAATTCGACATCACCCTCAACATCTCCAATAAAGGATATCACTCGGAATGGTTCTGCGTCGAGAACCAGGAGCCAAAGATCCCGTGACATATAGGCCCTTCTCCCTTAGGCCTGCGATTGGTTTCAAGAGCTCCCTCGCCTCCCGCATTTGCACTGTGCTTGGGAGCTCCGTCCAGCAATTCCTGATCAATGTAGCTTCATAATCCTCCAATAGTGACTTTGCTCGCTCATTGTGCCGTGCATGTTCGTGCATGTCTCCATAATTAGCTTTACTTTGATGGCTTCCTTGCTTGCTTGATTTCCTGCAATGGCTGTGGTTGCTTGTTGTCATAGGCGTCAAGAATATGTAGAGTCCATGGCTCCACGCGGCCGCCTGCCTGTGTGTGGTGGTCGGGGTCTGTGGTGTCATCTTTGCTGGTCGTGATGCGCTATGTGCTGGCGATGATGGTCGAGTCTGCAATGTCTTTTGTAGATCGATTAGAAAGGTGGAGCTGAACTAGTTGGCCATTCTTCGGAGTGCTCGCACCCTCGAGTGCTAGCCAGTCGGCTTGTCACAGGAGTGACTGCGTGTTCTTGTGCCGGTGGTGTACTGGAACTTCTTTGACCATGAATCCATGATCTTGAGGTCATGGCGACTCGGCGATTCAGTGACTTAGCACAACTAGTCGACCACATTAGGTCGTGGCCACACGGATGAGAGTGGCCTGATCCGGCTCCTCGCTTCTTCGCCCGATCCCAACGTATGCACCATGCATGCATCATGGAGACGTTTGGAGGACCATTATGCATACACACATTAAAGGAAGAATAGATTAATATAATCCTAGTCAAGGATAGATACAAGACGTAGATATGATCCGACATAGGAGAACAGATAAAATAAACTCTTCCCTATGCATGTTTGTGGACGGTGAATAATCACGCAAAGTTCTTCACGAGTTTCTTCAACTCGTCGGCAGGATGCATGCCCCGCAAAGCTTCAAACCGATACGTAGATGGACGTCGAGTCAATGCCGGCGAAGCTACCATCGTTGATTCTGTCTAGCTGTTGGTGCGCTCATCTAAGTCGATGCGGAGTCGACGGAGTCCTAGGCAGCTAGCATCGATGGCTGATGGTGCGTGACGGCTAGCGGCGCTTGATTAGAGGGAGGTCGTACTCCCATCAAATTTGTGTCGTATCATTCTTTGCATGCATGATTAGGCGAAAGATTAGATTAAAACAATTCAGATAAAAACATGCCATAGATGGGATCAGATGTATAGAGGAAAAAAATATAGAAATCTTTCATGTTCCGGCGATCAGCGCAAGGCAAAGCTTTCTGCCTCCTGCGCATAGCGAAGGCCGATGATGACTACCATAGAACAAAAAGCCGGACCGGTCATTGAACCATTAGAGCTGCTGGTTCAGTGGTTGGTCCAGTAATTTGGCCAGTTCGATCCTGGTTCAATAAGCTTCATATTTGCTCTACTTTCCACTTACTTCACAAGAGAATCACATCCACGATGGCCAGTGCAGCCGAGTCTCAGTCCACCGCCCAAGGTTTGGCCAGTATGCAGAGAATATGCCACTTCAATCTGGTTTTTTTTTGTCCCAAACGGTGTTTTAGGTCAACTGAAGCAGTGAGGCCACTGGTTCATGGTTTTTCCGATCGAACCACTAGTCTGGTCTATGGTGACTACTCCCATTGACATGGGTAGCGCTCGCAGGAGGACAAAGGTTACGCAACTCTTAGGCTCCAGGATTGCTTCACCGCCGCGTAGCGTGACACGTACTCCACCAATTACTTGGTCATGCCGCCTTGGTTCCTAAGGAGCTCATGGTGGCGTGTTGCCGCCATGGTAGATTAATCATGTGCAACAAGATTACATGGAGTGCCGGAGAATATACGCCATGTACTACCGAATTGCAGCGGAGTCTGGCGGTGACGGCAGGTAGCAGGGACGCGGAAGGCATGCCTAGCAACACCGCCCCCCAAAGGATTGTTTTTTTATAGATCAGCTATCGCACTTTCTTGATTATCATGACTATCACTTCTACCCAACGCACCAATTATCGGATTTTCGTACCCAATAGTCTACCTATGGTAGCCTATGTAGTTGATTTAACGAGGGCTGGATCGTGGGTCTGAAGCCAATGAAACATGACACAGAGATTTGAGCAAGTTCAGGACATCAAGGTGATGTAATACCTTATGTTTTGTGTTGGGTGATGTGATTTGTATTGGATTGCGAGGTATCCAGGTACCTTATGTTTTGTGTTGGGTGATGTGATTTGTATTGGATTCCGAGGTATCCAGATGGGTCTAGATTTTGGAGGTTGTCCCAAGTCGGTTGGGGATCGTATCCTACTCGGATTACAAGGATTCGATTTTATAACGATCACAAATATCTTCCCCTAAATATTCATCTAGTTTATCCTGATCTGCGATCTTCGTGCGGATCACGCCTTCTTATTTCGTGTCCCGCATGCTAATCCTCCTTGCTGGGCTGCCCTGACTCATGGGGCTAGCCTAGAAGTACTCGGACCGGGCCACTTCCTGCTCTATGGGCCAGTCCAACTGCTAGGTAAGCTCCAACTCGACCGCCCTGCTTGGGAGTCTATCCCCGACATTCATTATCTTTGGCCCTGTGTAATTTTGTTGTTGCTGACATCATACCCTTGTCCAATGTGAATTTCTATTCCTGATTGGCTTTGGTCTTTTCTTATCCGATCAGCCTTTTGCAGATATCATCCTGTTTTCATTTCTTATCGGCTTCATTCTTTGCTTATCCGACCAGAATTCTATGCAAAATTCTCATGTCAACAAAACCACCTCCAGTTGCTACCCTACTAGCTGCCCAATCCTTGCCTACGCATCTGCGGGCGCAGCTGGTTGATTTGCTGGAGGAGTTCGCAGGACAGCGTCATGGTGCCGGGCAAGGAGCGTCAACAGCTCGACTGCACAGATGCGCTAGCTAATCCGCAGTGATTCACTGGGTCATTATCGCCATCGTGCCACTTGCCCGCTTCTGATCTTCATCAATCGTTCCCTAAAAAGGAGGAGTGGACAAGATGATAACCAATGCCACCGGGTCCGTGGTACGATGTTATGTTCCATGTATTATGTATCAGAAACATGGCTACAATTGGGCCATGTTAAAACCTCTTAAAGGTAATGTATTGAGTGTACCCATACCTCGACCCATGTTCCTCTACCCAATTGGGCCGGGAGCTGGGCGTGTGAGTGGGTCGAACAAGGAAGGGGTGTGGCGTGATCCAAATAACGATGATCGTTGTATCTAAGTGAGGAAAGCTGAAAAGATTTGGTAGTAGATCTGGATAGTACAATTTAATTCTATCTTTGTTATGCAACTGTTGGAGTGTAATATGGAAAGACCATCACTTAAAATTTGGGGTGGGAGTACTAAGAAACTAATTGGTATATTTTAGGGGTGTAGATGTAGATGTAGATGTAGATGTAGATGTAGATGCAGATGCAGATGCAGACATAGATGTAGATGTATATGTGGCTGTAGATGTAGATGTAGATGTAGATGTAGATGTAGAGAATGCTCATAAATAAATCTATGCAAAATGAACATAAATAAATCTATCTAATTAATGCGAGTATGAAGACCAGGATATGCATATTATTTTTCATATGCATGGCTGTAATGATTATTAAACATGCTTGGAACAATATAAATAGAAACTTGTGCTCTTCCTTTCCTTCTCACCCAACAAAACAAAGCTCAGATCAGTTTGAGTTCAACCATGAATGAGAAGATCATAGCAACAAGTGCCTTGTGCTTGCTCCTCCTGGCCTGTGGTGAGTGAGTTCATCCCATCCTTGCAAAGTTACGCATGTCACTGATTTTAATCCATGGAAATTGTTTGCCTTTCAATTGATTATTGTTTGTTGAATGGTTGATTGACTTGACTATGCATGAAGGTGCCGAGGCCACCATGTGCAGTACGCGAAGTTTAACATTTAGAGGACGGTGCACATCGAATATGAATTGTGCACACGTATGTGTCGCAGAGGGAAGATTAAGCGGATATTGTAAGGGAGTCCCGTTTTTCAAGTATTGCATGTGCATTTTTGAATGCGGCGGTGGTGGTGGAGGGCCAGTGCCACTACCACCAACGGATCCAGAGCCACTACCACCAATGCCACCAGCTCTGACGGCGAGGAGGGCTCAGAGGGGCAACAGTTCTCCATGAGTTGCTAGACTTTGGTCATCAGATCTCTGATATTGGATACATATAATAGTACAACTCTCTCATGTGAACTCAAGTTCTGAGTTGATTTGATGAAAGAAATAATAAAAAAAGTCTTGTTACATGACAGTCAGATGATTCACATTGTTTTGCTTGTATCAAACCTGTGTGTTCCTGGTTTTGCTCCGAGGTTTTTCAATTTTGTTGACACAAAGTTTACACACACAACTAACATCTAGATGGCCTGTCTAATTCATACAACTAGGAATGGTATTCACAATGTATATAGAGATGGTGGAAACTATTTGAACTACTAAACAATATTGTTTTGAGAACACGTATTGCAAATAACAAAGTTGGGCATATCAGAATTTGGATATATAAGTGTGTTTACCTCGTCATGGATATGTCACGTCATATATTTACATAGACTTTATAAATAAGATTTGAACATCCATGTCTATTTATAGAAATTTGTTTTTCTGGCAAAACATTATACAGAAGAATGCAGACATATATTCCTACATAATGAATACACAAGTATAGTCACCCTTATAAACCCTTACACGTGTTGGCTATCCTTGTGGTCGTCTCCAAAAGACCGTTTACAACAACTATGTGCGGAACTAGTTTGAACATGTACAACATCTATTTCCTTTTCTTGGAACATGAGATATAAACTCAAGACAAGTATAGTATCTTGACATCTCTAATAATATTCACACTATCTATCTATTCTAGTATATAGAAAAATAATACAATGTCCTCAGATAAAAGTCATACTATGCCATCACTTAGGCTGTGATGTCATGGTGTCGAGACCAACACCGACCAACCACCACCGCCGAGCTCAAGGCTATGCTGTTGTTTGGGGGTAATGATAGACAACGTGTGCATCTGGTGGACAACGAGCAAGGCGGAAATGGCACTGATAGGAGGCGTTGGGTTCATATATACTCCGCCAAGGGCATAAGGCGGAGTACTTCGACACCACCCTCAACATCCCAAGAAAGGATATCACTCGGAATGGTTTTGCACCGAGAACCAGGAGCCAAAGATTCCGTGCCATACAAGCCCTTCTCCCTTAGGCCTGCAATCGGCTTCAAGAGCTCCCTCGCCTTCAAGAGCATTCTTGATTAGTGTATGTCGGGGTTCTTTACCGCCGGCAAGTAATAAAATCATGGAGAGCGCATCGGGCCTCGGACGGTTGCGCAAAAAGGGGGACACAAGGATTTATACTGGTTCGGGCCTCCGGGGAGTAACACCCTACGTCCAGTTCGTGCTGCTCGTGTTATTTGCGCTGGTTTGTAGTAGGGGGTACAAACGGGCGAGAGAGGGAGAGCTTCCCAAGTCTCTGGTGCGTGAACGAGCTCAATCTGGCGACTGGCTGGAGGAAGAAGGAGTACAGGAGAGGGAGCGCTCCCCTCCAGAGGAAAAGAAACTCCCCGCCTCCCGTAGGAGGCCCAGGAGAGAGGAGGAAAAGAGTCGATGCCCCTCGCAGGAGGCCCAGGCTTCCCTTTTATATCTCAAGGGAAGGCTGGAGAAGAAGTACAGTCAAAGGGTAAAACGGGGAAAAAGGAGGAGTGCCTGCCCATGCTGTGGGGCCCGTCGTCCTTCCGAGCACTGTAGCCATGTCCTGCTGGTGTCAGTTGCGTCAAGGAGTGGTTGGCACAGTGTAGCAGCTTGACTTTGGGTGCTACGGTCTTCTCGGAGGTTGCTTCGTTGCGAAGAGTTGAACCAGTCGGAGACGGAGACTAGTCGGGCGAATGGTGCAGCTCGTCGGGCACGGAGACCTGTCGGGCGAATGGTGCAGCTCGTCGGGCACGGAGACCTGTCGGGCGAATGGTGCAGCTCGTCGGGCACGGAGACCTGTCGGGCGAAGCGGAGTTTCCGTCCTAAAGCCGAGGTCGTACTCGGGCGGTTGGAAACTGGGCGGCTGGTCTACATGCAAACACGACTTTGCCTAAAGTACTCGAGCGTCACAAGCAGGCACTCGGGAGCTTCGCAGGAGTGGAGTAGGCACTCGAGTAGTTTAGTGGCCAGGCGGTGACTCAAGCAGGTACTCGAGTAGTTCACGTGTGCATGCACCATGCTTGCTTAGGAACCGGCACTCACGTGGCCTGGCTGTGTGCATGCATCAAGCCTGCATGCGGGCCAAACGAGAGCCAGAGCACCCATCGTATGCAGCAGGGGTCGGGCGAGGTTGGACTTGTCGGACGAGCCTGAAACTCGTCAGGTGAGTCGGATCCTTGTACGTAGTTTTTATTTCTCGCGGGTGAATTTAACAGGGATTGTCGTTCTTAATCTGTCGTCTTTGGGGTCCCTAATATGGGAACCCGACAGTGTAGCTTCATAATCCTCCAATAATGGCTTTGCTCGCTTGTGGTGCCGTGCATGTCTCTGTAGTTAGCTCTGCTTGCATGATTGTTGCATGACCCTATAGAACATAGCTTCGTTGCTTGCTTGATTTCCGGCAATGGCTGCGATCGATTGTTGTCATATGCGTCGAGCCGATGTAGAGTCCATGGCTCCACGTGGCCGCCTGCGTGCGCGTGGTGGTCGGGGTCGGTGGCGTCGTGTTTCACTACTACAGAAATAATCTTCCCCAATGCCACTTTCACCGTCAGTTTTGGTCGAACCGCTGGTGAAACATTCACTGTTGGTTCCACTTTCAACACAGCATTCATCGCCGGTTTATAACATGAACTGGTGGTGAAAGTGACTTCCACTACCGGTTTGTTACACAATTTTTTTATTTTTCATTTATTTTTAATATTTTTTCTTGAACTAGTAGCATGTAAAGGAGCGACCATAAAATTTTTTAGTATGAACGTACTTATGGCCTGGACTCTAGAAATTCATGAATTTAAACATATTATAAGAAAAAAGGTTAAATATAAAGGACTGCATATGAAAATTATGAAAATTGGCATGGAGTGGTTTTATAGGCGTATAACCTTCTCATAAAATATTCAACACATTTTAAAAAATTAGACTAAACATTATTCATGAACACATACTTCTCTCACACTATTTCATATTTTCAAAGGAAAATTTTAGTCTTTCACAACCTAAAACATTATTTTTACTTGTTTTACATGGGAATATTTGTTTCACGTGTTATGCTGCATATAAGTTTCCATGGAGGAGCTTTGAATTTTTTTTGATATGATTATCTATTTTTATAGACTAAATGAATTTTTAATACTTATAAATTAATTTTTGGAACATAGATTTTTTTATTTGTATATTATTTTCTGATATTGTTTTATTGAGCTAGGAGCATGTAAGGGACAATCACAAAAAGTTGTAGTGTGATCAGACATTAGTTGTGACCTCTATAAATTTATAAAGATTCAGAGAGGTTAATACAAAAGGATTGCATCCCCTATTGGTCACCTATGATGGTGTGGTGTAGTGGTTAGAGGAGTATCACATGAAGCTAGAGGTCACGAATTCAAATTTAATAAAATGCAACAAATGCAAAAAAATAGTGGTGTCAAAGGAGAGGGTGGCTGGTTCATGGTGGGTTGGCCTCCCATTTCAATATATAATTTTTTAATATTTTTAAAGCAGCTTTTGAAATTACTTTCACAACCGGTTTGTAAGCTGGTGATGAAAACCTATATATTCACCTCCACTTTTTCAACAGCGCCTCCAAAACGGGTGGTGATGGAGGGTTTAGAACCGGCAGTGATGCTATTCGTTGTAGTAGTGTTTGCTGGTCGTGATGTGCCATCCTTGTCGTGGGTGCCAGCGATGATGGTCTAGTCTGCAATGTCTTTTCTAGATTGACTAGCAAAATACCCGTGGGTGCCAGCGATTATTTTATTTTAACTCTTTTTTAAAATGTGTCATTATGTTTTCATTTCATTTAATGATTTATAAATGGTTGCTAGAATTTTGATTTAATATATTTTCTTCTGCTCAAGTACGTAACTCTTATTCAAGTCTTGGAGGATTTTGTTTCACAAGTGACTTCCGTCGCTATAATCTTTAGCGTAGCATGCGTGCTTGGTCCGTTGCTAAGCTTGAGAAATAGGTAGGGCCGAATTGCGTTGCTTAGGTTTCTTTAACTTGTCCAAATGGGTTTGAGTTCTGACTCGGCACAAATGCTCGTATTTTTTGATGTATTATAGAAATTAATGGTTCTATTCATTAGAGATATACCATACTTCTTCTTTGTTTCTGTAAGGTTTTATTTTGCAGAACTTGTTTTGTAACATGTGACACTTCATGTGATTTAATATATTTTCTAGAAAACCCATAGATTATTTACATCTCTACCTTTTCTATTTTAGCAAGAGAGTTCGTGGAGGAAAGTAATTACCAAATACTTTGTACCATAGCACACATACTTGTCTCCAATTCTAATATCTGATATCTGATTTGAGTCGATAAAGACCTTGTTTCGCGTGTGACTCGCACCGGCAATTATTGCTGCTACCTAGGCATAGTTTACTTAGGGCCTGTTTAGTTGCGGCAAGTTTCGCAACTTTTCACTATTCACCCATCATATCAAATATTTGGACATTAATTAGAAGTATTAAACATGAATTAATGACAAATCTTCCATAACCCCAGGTGAAATTTCGATAGGAATCTAATGAGCCTAATTATGCCATGATTAGACAACGTCGTGCTACAGTAAACAATCTCTAATGACAGATTAATTAGGCTTAATGTATTTGTCTCACGGTTTCCCGTCCATCCATATAATTAGTTTTATAATTAGATCATGTTTAATCCTTCTAATCTTTAATTTACAATTGCTACAGTAATTTTTGCAACTTTCTCACCGCAGCTAAACGAGGCCTTAAATTCCTTACGGTAGAAGTTGTCCATGTATGTTGGGGTAATCGACTTGGCATGGGATGGTCAAATTTTGTTAGATTTATTATATGAATTACCAAAAATATTCTTTCATTGGTTCCCTACCTTTATTTGTATAACCTTTGATAATTCGTGTGATCAAGGCCCTGTTTGGATCTACCCGCTCAACTTTAGCCGAGGGGCCAATTTGGATCTCCAGTTAAAGTTTAGTATGTGTCTTACCTACCACCTAGCTAAAGTTTAGCTAAGTGGATCCAAACGGGGCCTAATTAATATGCTTTCTAGAAACCATATAAAATTGATCCAATATATTTTCATCTACTCAAGTACTTATTACATCTCTATTTTTTATTTTAATAAGAGAGTATTGAGAGACAAAAAATAGTCACACCACATTCTAACATAGAACAAGGTCTAATGGCCTGTTTGGTAGACCTCCGCCATATTCTAATTCTCAATAGAAGTTGATTCTCCGAGAGAAATGATTATGTGGCTGAAAGTGCTTCTCTTTGATTCTCTAGTAGAAACTCTCAAAATCAGGATGGAGAATCACTTCACAGAATCAGGAAAAGCTACTTTTTTTTTCAGCTCTCAGCCCCTTAGTTCATTTCAGAGAATCACTTCACAGAATCAGCTGAGAATCACTTCTCTCTGAAAAACTGTTTGACAGAGCTCCTGCTGGATTCAACCAAGAATCAGCTCTAATTTCGATTGATCTCCCGACAAGAAGCATGCATTCACACATGCACTTTACAGTTCATCCATGATTCCCGTCAGAGGACCAGAGAAGATGTGCATGCATGTTTAAGCGCACCACGGCCCGGAAGTTTATTTTTTTAGAATGCGGGTTGCAAGTTTGGACGAAGGGAAAGATGCCTAGCAGGGTTTTTAACAAAAGGAAGCCTTGCAGGGGCAGCGATTACTTCGAGAAGAACACAACCAACGCGAGGAGTGGCTCTTAGGGCTTGTTTAGTTCGTGAAACTTTAGAAACTTTGAAAACTAGTTTACAAAAGTACCAAAGTTTGCAAACTAGTTGAAGAGGGGTATTTAGTTCCAAAGTTGCAAAAATTGCATCGGAAAGCGTTCACGAGAGAGAGGGCACGTTTTCCAATGCGTTATTTTTGCAACTTTGCAAACTAGTTGAAGAGGGGTGTTTAGTTCCAAAGTTGCAAATTTGCAAACTAGTTTTTAAAGTTTCACCAATTAAACGTGGCCTTAACTGTAAACTCCGAACTCGGCTTCGCTGGGCCTAGCCCATTAACTTCTATCCTCTTAGGACCAAGAACGCCAACTGCTATTGGAACGGCCCAGGTCCACGTGGCCGAGCCAAACGTTGGAGGTTTGGAGTCTAATAATTCAGCATGTCCGTGCTAAACATAGAGCCATACTACTTGCCATTCTTCGGAGTGCCCGCAGCCTTTCGTGTGGCGTGTGCCGGTGGTGTACTGGAACTTTCTTTGACCATGAATCATGATCCTGAAAATTTTGCAAAATAGCCCTTTACTCAAAAGATTTTGACATTGGACCCGTAGAGGAAAGAATTGCGAAAATGGACCCTCATGTCGGCGCCAGGCATCCTGGCGCCAAGGTTAGATGGGTCCGCGCCAGCTGACATGGTGCCGACCCCCGCCACGTCAGCCGTCCAGTGGCCATTCACGCCGTGCGTTGACCGAAGCTCGGCGCCAGCTGATCTGGCGCCGACCCATCTAATATTGGCGCTAAAGGAGCTGGCGCCGAGCCTGGGGACTTAACCCCAGCGCGCGGCCGCCAGCCCCCCAGCGCCCCCATTCCTCTCGGCCTCTGTTCGAACAGAGGGCTCCTCCAGCCGCGCCTCCGCCGCCCCCACGGCCAGATCCGGCCGGCGGCGGGCCCCACCTCGCCGGCGGCGGCCGCCCGGACGACGGGGAAGGTGAGGTCCCTCTCCTCTCTTGTTTTCTTTCCATTTCATTGGTTGTGTAGTGCCCAATCTAGGGTTTAGGGTTTGGGTATGAATTCGTTTGATCTATGATTTCCGTGGATAATATGTTGTATTAGATGTTTAGATGGACAATGTGGGTATGTGTAGAAGTTTCTCTAATAGTTTAGCCATTTGTTGAGCTTGAATTGATGTATTTCATGGTTTTGGCCCAAAAATGCATCGAAATGCTCAATGATTTGGTGTTGTCTTTGATGAAATAGATGGATAAACTAGTGACATTGCGCCATGGTGGAACCGTTGTGACCAATCGTTTGGGGGATTTTGAATTTAAGAGGATGGAAGTGGTTTCTTTGTTTTTCAATGCTAGGCCATCTTATGATTTGCTTGTGAGTCGAATAAAGGATAGTTTGCAATGGTCAGATGTTGGAGATGCAGTTTTATTGGAAGGGGTGATTGATGTTGGGTTAAATGGAAGAAATAATAAGCGGTTGATACCCATTGGTGGTGAGGAGGATTGGCAGAATTATGTAACTCTTGTGATGAACACTGAAGTGAGAGCATTGGACTTAATTCTGCGGAACGTGGTGAGGCAGTCCTCCGCCGCTAGGGCTACATTGACCGCTCCTGGTCCTTCTGAAGTTGTCATGACTCAAGATGAGGAAGAGGATGATGATATGGGAGGCAGTGGTTTTGCTAATGATGAAAGGGGAGATGAATATTTGGGAGGTGGTGGCTTTGCTGACGATGAAAGGGGAGATAACTCATATTCTGAATCCGATGATGAAAGGGATGGTAATTGTGACATAGAAGGTGGTCAAGAAGATATGGAAGAATCTTTGCCAATAGTCGAGCCACCTGCGGCTGCCTTTCAAGTTTGTGAGATGGGTCGGGCTTCGAATCGTGTCAATGTTCGCTTTAGTGGCGATGACGAGACATATGAGACTGCACGGGCTGTGGATTCTGAGGATGACCGTGAAATGCCTCCTTTGTCACCACGCACTATTCAATTTATGAGGCAGTTTCTTCCAGACCGGGACCCTCTTGTGCCTGATTTCTGTGACCTACGTGATTCACACAGAGCCGTAGCTGATGGCGGGGTGTTTGAACCCGTCATTCCTTGTCCAGAGTCTGGGTCAATGATTCAGAAGGGACATGTGTTTCTGGATATTGATGCACTGAAGTTGTGGATGAAGGAGTATGCTGTAGTGCATAACAGGCCTCACCGTGTCAAGAACTCGCAAGCCCAGAGGCGGTACACCCTTATGTGCGAGGATAGAAACTGTTTATGGAAAGTTTGTGCTAGGAAGGTCAAAGACTCGACACAGTTCAAAATCACAAGTGTTGTTGGTCCGCATACTTGTGGTTCTGCAGTGCCTGACCAGAAGCATCGTCAATTGACTTCAAAATTCATAGCGACACGCATATTGCCTGTTGTGAAGCTGCAGCCTCAGTTGCCTATTCGTGCTGTGATTGGGCTTGTGAATTTGAAGTGGAAGTACAGAATCAAGTACGGCAAGGCATGGAGGGCTCATCAAAGGGCTTTGAGGATGATCTATGGATCTTGGGAGGAGGCCTACAAGCGGTTGCCTGTGTTGTTCAATGCAATTAAAGCGGCGAATCCAGGTATGCACTATGAGTATGCCCCCGTTCCAAACGTCATGAAAGGCGGACGGCAGATTTTTCAGCGTGCCTTTTGGTGCTTTGGCCAGTGTGTGGAGGCATTCAGGCATTGCCGACCAGTTTTTTCGATCGATGGCACTTTCTTGACAGGCAAGTATACGGGCACACTACTCATTGCAATTGGGATTGATGCGGACAATCATCTCCTTCCTATGGCATTTGGTTTGGTTGAGAAAGAGAACAAAGGTAGTTGGTCTTGGTTTCTAAGGCTAGTTCGCATTCATGTGGTAGGTCCTGGGAGGCCGATTTGTGTGTTGTCAGACAGGCACGCCGGAATCCTGAACGCCGTTACTGAAACAATTCCAGGACATTCACAGGTGGTGCATAGATGGTGTACTCGCCATCTTGCTGACAACTTGATGAAGAAGGATCATATCAAGGAAAATTTTGAGCTCTTTGAGAAAACAGCTAGGCAGCTCACGTAGAAGTCATTTGAGGAGCAATTGGAGAAGTTGAAAACAAAAACAAATGCAGAAGGGCGTGATTGGCTCCGTGACTTGCTGGGTGACGTTGAGAAATGGTCCAGGGCACATGATGGTGGGTGGAGGTATTCGTTCCAAACAAGCAACATGGCCGAGTGTTTCAATGCTTTGCTAAAAGGGTCACGACAGTTGCCAGTTACCGCCATAGTTGTATTTACGTTTTACAAGTGTGTAGAATGGTTTGCATTGCATGAGCAGAAGGTGAGGACTCTGTTGAGCAAGGGAGAAACATTGTCACCAAAATCCAAAGAATATCTCGACAATGCCAAGCTAGCAGCAAACGACCTTCAGTGCATGGTATTTGACCACCAATTGGGGACATATGAGGTTGCCGAGCCTTCTGGGATCAATGAGGCTGGTGAGGTTAGAGAGGGACAGAAGCACATCGTGGTGATAAATGCCAATACCTGCACTTGTCGACGGCCACAGCAATTTCATTTCCCTTGTTCGCACATGGTCGCGGCTTGCAGGGCACGTCGGGTGTCTATAGAGTCAAAGATTCCTACAGTTTTCTCCGCCCAGGCTTACTTGGACACTTGGTCTCCTCGCTTTGTGCCCTTCCGTGACGAGAGCGAGTGGCCACCCTACGACGGTCCAAAGTACGTGGTCGACGATGCCCTTAGGTGGCCGACGAAGGGATCACGTAAACGAACGAGGTACAAGATGCAAATGGATAGGATTCCTGGCAAGTCTCGTAGGGGCAAAGGTAATCCGTTTGTAGTTGACCCCATGGAGACGCATTGCGGAAGATGTGGTGAGCTCGGTCACAACTCGAGGACTTGTGAGCGTCGCTAGGTTAGAGTTGTTTCAAAATTTGATGTCATATTCACTTGAATTAAATTGTAACTAATCTTGTCATATTTACTAATCATGTACTTTTTGAATGTGTGCAGGATGGCGGCGCAGTACCGCCTGCTTGACGAGCACTACGACGCGAGCCACCGCGCTAGGCGCATCGCGGATAACCCGGACCTGGTAAGATTTTTCTTTCCCAAAGTTTATCACGGTTCTAAAATGTAATTGCCAAGTTTATTTTGTTACTACATTATTCTTTTACTACATTACTAATCCATATCTACCTTTTTAAAAATAGTTCTCATGTTTGCAATAACCAATGATATACCAGTTTTGCAATTTACAATAAGACTTAGATTTACTACTAAAGAAATTTGATCCGTATAGTTGACCATGAAGATAACCAAATCTGATCAGACAGATTGGCAACAAACATTTGTCATCTATTCTCTCAACAAACACATAACAAAACTTGTCATCTATTAGCATTAGCAGTATCTAAAAAATGATCATGTTCTGCTGTGATATGATTACAGTCGTTGTCATCTTGGAAAATGCACATGATAAAGATTGATAAATTGCCCTATTTGCTTTTTGCATCTCAAAAATTAGCATATGGTTTTGTATACATGACAGTGTATCTGACAACTTCATTGTTTCTATCTTGTTTTAGGCTCTTCCGATCCTTCGCCCTCGAACCCATGAGGGCATCGCAGTCATCAACTACGACCCCCGTTACGCGCCTCTCCTTCAGCGTGCTGGCCTCCACGTGATCTCCAACATTGTTAGGAGAGGCTTGCCGACTTTCAACGCCACAGCACTCACTGCCTTGATCGACAGGTCAGCACTGCCCCACTCGGACCTTTCGAACGGCGTTTCCTATTACTTGTGTCTAACATTTGTATCACATTTTTTGTAGGTGGAGGCCAGAGACTCACACCTTCCACCTGTCCTGTGGTGAGATGACAGTGACGCTGCAGGATACAGCGATGCTTTTGGGCTTGGCGATCAGAGGCCGTGCAGTTTGTGGGTCTGCAGTTTCCGCTGGGTGGAGGGACCGAGTTCAGGCTTTCTTGGGTGACGCACCACCGGCACCAGTTGCGGGGGACGACGGCCAGGCACCGAGACGTACTCGGGTTTCGGGCATCCCGTTACGTTGGCTCAGAGGCACTTTCGCAGTGTGCCCTCCAGAGGCCGACGAGCAGACAGTCACCTACTACTGCCGTGCCTAGGTACTCAACCTATTTGGGTCAGTTCTGTTTCCAGATGCCACAGGGGATTCTGTTTCTTGGATGTACCTACACTGCCTACAGGACTGGGACGACGCAGGGACTTACAGCTGGGGTTCAGCAGTTCTAGCTTTTCTGTATAGGCAGTTGTGCGAGGCTTGTCATCGTCAGTCTCAGTCCTCTAGTGTTGGTGGTTGCACCCTACTCCTACAGCTGTGGATGTGGTCAAGGCTACCGGTGGGGAGGCCACAGGTGTTGCAGCCTCGTGTTTGGGACGTGGCGGGGGCAGACCACGCGCCTACTGTCGCGTATCTTTGGGACCAGGTCAGTGCCCCCTACGCGACGACTTGGAGGGCCTACCTCGACTTTCAGAACGAGCTGGACGCACTCGTCCCTTCCACGGTAAGATATTAACCTCTTCTTCTTTCGGCATAATGGAATGGTCAAATGGTTGTAGCTTGTGTAACTAATATATTATTTGTGCCCAATAGGTTGTATGGGATCCATACAATACGCAGGAGGTCCTGGCGATGCCACTCAACCCGATGTGTAGGCGCGACCAAGTCCTTTGGAGGTTGCGGTGCCCTTTGATTTGTTTCTACGCGGTCGAGATTCATCTCCCGCATCGTGTAGCCCGACAGTTTGGGTTTGCCCAGGCGTTCCCCCCAGACGAGGTCTCCACTTCCATCACCTTGCACAGGTAAGACTTCAAATATTGAATTGAGCACAAGCTTGTACCATTGACTTACATTTCTATTGACAACTAAGTCTGATCGATTCATATCTTGTGTAGCTTTGATCGTGTGCGCCAGAAGAAGGTGACAGACTTTCTAGACTACCACCGAGAGCGCATCGAGTGGTGGGATAGGATGGAGACCAACGCGGAGCCAGAAGGGACCCCGCATACAAATGCAAACTTCAGAGCATATTTGGCATGGTACCACTCTGCTACACGCTACAGACTTCGCGCGGGGTGGACCAGGGATGACTACGCAGAGATTGCATCCTCCGATGATGAGGACACCGCGTACGACGTGAGGGGACGTACCGGACGGGCTGTGGAGCTAGGACCCCTCCTCGACAGAGTGGTAAGGTCATAAACCACTATTAAGGAATAACTACTCTTCAATGTCTTATGTCTTTATTTCAAACATGTGTATTGGCAGGGCACTTCTATGAGGGAGTCAGTGGTTGAGATAGATGCTGCACTTCAGTCCCCTCCTGGCCACCCTGACAATGAAGGGCAGATGAGGACCTTGCTTCAGGTAGAGATTGCTTGATTGACCTGTTACGGCACTGTTTTGTATGTTCAAACCCTTATTCACACAATTTGCTTTGTTTTGTTGAATGCAGAGGTTACGCAGACGTTTGAGTCGAGCAGCCGCTCGTGTTGGTTGCCGGACTCAGGCTGCGGCAGACGTCGACATACCAGCCATCTTGCACCCGTCTGGCTCCGCGTCGTCCCATCAGGCAGCAGCCGGACCGAGTCACTCGCGCTCTGCCACCTTCAGCTCCCAGGCAGGTGACGGCAAAGATGATGACGACACCCAGGACGACGAGGGGGAGGACGACGACGAGAGCGAGGACGAGGCCGAGGGCCAGGACGAGGACGACCACGGCTACGACGAGCTTGGCTCCTCACAGTTGTCCGACGCACCACCTGCCACACAGCCTTCACAGCGACCTCGCCGGACTCACCGGCCGCCTGATCGTCACACTCCGGGCACCGATGCCCTTGGGAAGGGCAAGGGCAAGCGTTGGGCGAAGGGAGGCTGATACGGGACTTGTTATGACCTCTATGTAGTCACTTCTATGTGTCGTATGCTTATGTATGTGTATTGTTTGTGACCTAAGTTTAAACTATGGGATCTCAATTTGTGTTTTCCATTCCAATTCTGTGATCTAAATTTTGAGATATACACTGTCTGATCTAAGTGGAATTGAGCTAAGATCTTGGTTCTAGCGCAGGTCGGCGCCAATACTAATGGCGCCATGCTATTCAAGCTAGGCGCCAACTCTTTTGGCGCCGAGACCACGAAAGCACTGCTCAGTCCGAACCTAGGCGCCAATAGTAATGGCGCCATGATATTCAACAATGGCGCCAACTCTTTTGGCGCCGAGCTACGAAAACCCTGAAAAAAAGCTGTGATGTTCGAACGCAGAATTTTCAGTGAGATCTCACAAACCCCGTATCCAGATATTTCACAAAAATCAAGTCCAAACACATAGAAGAGAACACAAGATTGGTTTAAACATGACACAGACAAAGTTCAAAGTTCATACAAGACATAGAGCTAGTGCCAAGGTTGAAACAACACATATAGAGTCCAACAAATGGAAAAAGGACAAAGTTCATCACATAAACATAGTTCATGACAAAGACATGGGAATTCATACACTTCCAGCATCAGGCCTAATCCGACTCACACCCAGGGAACACCTCGTCGTCGCCCCAATCCTCCTCGTCCTCATCATCCGAGCAAATGACGACCACTCCCTTGCCCTTGGAGTCTCCTTTGCCTTGCCTTGCCTTTGGGTTGGGCAAATCTGACACTAGAGCCCTCATAGCCTCCAGCTGTGCCTCTTCTGCCCTCTGCCTCTTCATGTTCTCTGCCTCTCTAGTCGGCTGCGTCAGACTTTCAAGAATATCAGCATCTAACCTCCTCGTAGAATTGTTCAGCCACACAGGCCTGTCCTTCTTCTTTCCATTTGGTCGAGGCCACAAACCCATCTGTCGCGCATCCTTCCTTTGCTTTTCCTTATGGAACTTGAGAAAGGTCCTCAGCACCTCTGGATGGAGTCCCGGCTTCTTTCTCCTTGCAATCTCATCCTGTACTTGCCGCTCCAAACAATGGGCCTCATAGTCACACTTTCGAGTACTCTGCAAACAACAAAACATACATTTTCACATTCAACATAAACATATGAACCTTATATAAGCGGATATTGATTTCAAGTCACGCTAATGAACTCACCAAATCATCGCCAACCATATGCCCGCAACAAGTATCCTATTCCAAGCTCCGAGGGCAGTAAACCATGATTAGCTACTACACCACAAGCACACTTCCTATCTGGGGCAGGGTCAATGTACCGCTTTTCCCCCTTTTTCCTCCTAATCCCTTCCTGCTCAGGCCAATAAGATTTGGGACCGTAGTCATATTCCGAAAATGAACAAACCGGATACCTATTCTGCTTGTGATAAAACATGAAATTAGCAACCACAACAAATTAAGCAATGCAGATGGATGGAAACTAGATTACACTTACGGCTGTACGGTTGGGACACCCGAAGGTGCGAGGCCAAGGACAGTTGGGCATCTGCCGACTAATCTCAGCTGGATCACCGCAATTGCATAATGGTGGATTTGACATACGTCTGGCAATGGCTTCTTTCTTCTCCTCAGCTGTCATGGGTGGTGGGTTAGGAGGAGGAGGTAGCCACCGCTGGAAAGTCTCATAATTCTTCGCGGAATTGGGTCTGAAGAGAAGAATGCGTTGATCCACCATCTCAGGGCCATCTATACACTGAAAAAAGTTGCATTGCTCCCAGTCCTGCATCAACACAACCAAATTAGCAAATCTTCATAATATATGAGAGTTTGGGCAATCAAGTAAGACAGTCTATGATTGCATTATCTTACACGGTAATCAGGACACGTGTAGTACGCTCGAGCCGCAGTATCTGGATGCATCGATTGAGTGACCTTCGCAGGCTTCCCACACTCACACAGAGGTTGCGGGAGAGCGGGAGGAACAGGCGCATCCTTGCAAGACACGTCGGGATAACTCTTCTGTCCACGTTCCTTCCACTTCCTCTCACGCCACAGAGCATCCATTGATTTCCTGTACAATGTGTCAACCCATGACTTTATATAAAAAAAACTTAAACCATTCAAAATAAACGCACAAGCAATGTAACACTATCTCACAACCTTACATTGGTGCAAAGATACTTCTATTTCTAATCCTAAGTCATTCACTGCTCCATTCCAACCAAATCATTGATCCATCCATTTTCTATTTTAACCTAGGGTTCCTAGTTTTCCACCTAAACAAAGCAAAAAACAGGAAGAAAAGAAGAGAAGGGAGGGACCTCACCTTGCCTCTCCTCCTGGTGGCCGCCGCCGGCGAGGTGGGGCCCGCCGCCGGCCGGATCTGGGCGGAGGGGGCGGCGGAGGCGCGGCTGCAGCCGTCCTCTGTTCGAACTGAGGAGGAAAGAATGGGGGCGCTGGGGGGCTGGCGGCCGCGCGCTGGGGTTAAGTCCCCAGGCTCGGCGCCAGCTCCTTTAGCGCCAAGGTTAGATGGGTCGGCGCCAGATCAGCTGGCGCCGAGCTTCGGTCAACGCACGGCGTGAATGGCCACTGGACGGCTGACGTGGCGGGGGTCGGCGCCATGTCAGCTGGCGCCGACCCATCTAACCTTGGCGCCAGGATGCCTGGCGCCGACATGAGGGTCCATTTCCGCAATTCTTTCCTCCAGGGGTCCAAATGTCAAAATCTTTCGAGTAAAGGGCCATTTTGCAAAAATTTCAGTCCATGATCTCGAGATCACGGCGACTTAGCAGCACCAGTCGACCACATCAGACCGTGGCCACACGGATGAGGGTGGCCCGATCCGTCTCCTCGCTTCTTCGCCTGATCCCAGCGTATGCACAGAATCACGCAAAGCTGAAGGACCGAAATGGGCGACCAGAGGGGGGGTGAATGGGAGCCTTTAAAATTCTCGCTCTCGGAGGAATAAGGCCTATGTCCCGATTACAACCCCAAATGGACTTCTCTCCAAATCGTCAAGATGACACTAGTCAACTCGTGACAAGCTCACCTTAGGAACGACTAGAGAAGCACAGAGCAATGCAGAAGCTAAAGCAAGACACCGAAAAGCATGCACAGAAATTAAAGCTAAACTACTAACCAAGCTTACTAAATAACCACTTAACCTAGATAAGCAAGCAAGGCTTAATTAATAAAGAAAATGCACTTAACACCCGAAAGAACCTGATGCTAATTAACAGGATAAAAAGCTAACAGTGATTAGCAATAAATAAGTACAGGTAGCAATGATTAAGCCATGATTGGTAATGATTGGGCAACTATTGGACAATGATTACAACAAAAATAAAATCAAACCTGAGGCCTGTTGTGGCTTGCTGCTTCAGCCTGCATGCCGCTCGTGATGGCCTGCTAGCCTGGCCTGTTCGTGGGCCGCGTCGTGGGAGCAGGCCGGCCTGCAGCTGCTGTGCTGCACCGCTCGCGCTGCGATCTGCTCCGAGCGCCGCAACCGCTGGCCGCGCTGTGCGCTGGCGTTGAGGCACTGCGTCGAGCGCTGGCGATGAAGCAGAGCAGTGCCTGCAAGCTACGCCCGCGCGTGTGCAGCGTCGGCGCCGAGCCGCACCGAGCAGCTCTGCAGCATCGGCTCACCTGCACGAAGAACAGAGAACAAATGCACTCGAGCAAGAAACAGCACCTCTACTTCGGATCCAAAATAAACCTTCCAAACTCCACGGATCGAGATGAAACTTGAGCAGCAACCTCACAACCCCAAGGGCTAATAGATCCACCAAGAATCTCACAAAAAGCTCAAGTAATCATCACGAATTTTGGAGCCAACCGAAACCCTACCAAGAACTCGGTTTAGGGGAAAAACATAAATTCAACCAAAAAGGAAACGAATTGAACCCGCAAATTGAATCCCGGAGGAACCTAGGAGGGAAGGGCCTCCATTCCCGGTCTCAAATCAAAGGATACAAGTTCAAATCTCCATGGATTGCAAACCCTAGCTAAAAAGGAAGAAAAAGAAAGGGGGAAGAAGAGAGAGCACGGGAGAGACAGAGAGAGATCGAGCTGCCCCTGCTGGTTCTCTTATTTCCCATCTCAATTGCATAAAGACGAAACTACCCCTACACTAGTAACTAAGGTACCCACCCACGCAGGGGCAAAATGGTCCAGATTTTTATAGAAGCATCGGACGGACACGGGACCTTCACGACTTCGCTTCGTCTCGACGCAAGCTTCGCGATGGCGCCACGTGCCCTCCATTCCGCAATCCGGCCGCGCCGGACGCGCCCCCGGTTTTGAGGCCCAAACCGGCAAACCTGCCTGCCTGGTGGTTTTGAGGCCCAAACCACCCAAACCGTCCATCTCCGCTTGGCCGCCACGCGACCTCCTCGATGGCGACGCATATCCGGCCTCCGCCAAGCCTTGACGCCTCCGTCCCGCTTGACTCGACCGACGCCGTCTCCATCACGCCGTGTACTCTTGCTCTTCCATGCACCAAGCGGATCGCACGTGACTCCGCCCGGCTTCTTCGGGTCCCTCGGTCCAAGCCTACTCGTTCATCCTTCACCGCCCTTGGTTCATCGGCATGAACCTTTCACGCCTGACCTTCACCGCGCGCCGTCGGCCGCCATGTCGCATCCTGCACCTGCACATCACGAGCCAAGAGACACATCATTCCACTCAACGGTTGTCAATCACTCATCATCTAGAGATGACCACCATTGGTCCTCAAAAGCTCTTCACGTGTTTCTTCAATTCATCGGTAGGATGCATGCTGCCAAGCAAAGCTTCAAACTGATATGTAGATGGACGTCGAGTCAATGCCGGCGGAGCTAGCATATATCGATGATTCCGTCTAGGCGTTGGTGCGCTCGTCGATCTAAGTCGATGCGGAGTCGGCGGAGTCCTAGGCGGCGGCCTGGTGTAGATGCGTAAGCGTGTGTCGGTGACTCAGCACGCTATGGCTAACGGCGCGCGATGGCCAGCGGCGCTTGATCAGAGGGAGGTCGTGTACTCCCATCGAATTTGTGTGGTATATTATTCTTTGCATGCATGAAAGATTAGATTAAAACAATCTGGATAAAAACATATGCAATAGATGGGATCAGATGTTTATAGAGGAAAAAATTATAGGAGTCTTCCCTGTATGCCTGCCGCAGTTGAAGCTAGTCCGTCCTGCGCTCATGCTATCGGCGATCAGCGCAAGGCAGAGCTTTCTGCCTCCCGCACCTAGCGAAGGCCGATGTGACTACAAAAGAATGAAAAAATGCTACTACAGATTTGATCTTTCTAGTCACTATTTTCATATCCGGTTTTTAAAAAGTGGCACGAATACAATTTCATAGCCGGTTAGTAAGTTGACCGGCTATGAAAATTATATTAAATCCATTTTCACAGCCCGTTTTAGCCACGAAAATTTCACAGCCGGTTTGTAACACGAACCGCCTGTGAAAATTCATTTTCACAGTCGGTTTGAAGCTACAGGACACAAAAAATTTATTTTTATTTTATTTTTTTGATACTTTTTATTGGACTAAGAGCACACAAGGGACAACAAAAAAATTCAGCTCAATCGGATCTAAGGTGTGGTCTCTAAAAAATCATAAAGATTTGAAATGTTTAATATTAAAGAAGTGCAACGTCGATTAGTTTGCACACCCTAAAATGTAATTTTTGCTTATATTACAAGGACATAATTTTTAAATATTTTACACTACAGTTTGCTTATATTGGAGCAGTTTTGGATTTTTTTTTTAAATGATTTGCTATGTTTTAACTAATAAATGAACTTCTAGATACTTATTTTTAGTAATTCTAATTTGGACTACATGTCTCTTAAATAGCTCTTACCAAATATTAAAAAATAGTAACTAAGGACATATGCTCTAGTTTAGATCAAATTCTAAAAAATATTTGAAATGTTAATAGGTTTACTATGTATAATTCACACTTTAATTTACTCACATACTTGAAAAAATAATAACAATATCAAAAACTTGTCCAAAAATTATAAAAGTTGTCATGGAGTCATTTATAGGTGTATAACCTTCTCATCAAAAAATCAATGCATTTAAAGAAAATTAAACTATACATTGTTTATAAACATATACATATCTCATACTTTTTCATACACCTTAAGGGAAACTTCGATGTTTATACATCATAAAACTTATTTTTGCTCATATGATGTGTAAATATGTTTTTACATGCTTTATACTGCATATAGGTTTCCATGGAGGAGTTTAGGAATTTTTTGAAATCATTTGCTATTTTCTATGAATTAAATGAATTTTCAGCACTTAAACATCAATTTTCATACAACTATTTTTTACTTTTATATTATTTTTTTGATATTTTTTGTGATGGTATGTGCTTGTAAAGAACTACCACAAAAATTGTCAACCTAATTGGATCAATAGGGTGGCCTCTATAATTTTATAAAAGTTTGGCAGAGTTAATATAAAAGAAGTGCATCAGTCATTAAGCCATAAGCACTGAAATGGTGCAGTGGTTAGGGCAGCTATGTGCAAAGCAAGAGGTCACGGGTTCGTCATGGAGAATGCAACAAGTGCAAAAAATTTTGCGGTTGGAGGTGGTGGTGCCTGGTTAATGGGGTTGGCCTTCCATGTGGTTAAAATTTTTTTTGCACTCATTTGCCATTTTTATTTGATTTTTTATTTTTGGTTTTCAAAATTATTTTCACAACCGATTTATGTCAAAAACCAGCTGTGAATTTTCACAGCCGGTTAAAAACCGACTGTGAAAAGCCGATTTTTAGCGCCACTTTTCAAAACCGGCTGTGATGGGCTGAACCGGACCGGTTGTGATAAGCCCTGTGTAGTAGTGAGACGTACAGGTCATTGAAGCGGTAGAGCTGCTGGTTCAATGGTCGAACCATTGATTTGATCAGTTCGACCCCGGTTCAATAAGCTTCATATCTGGTCTACTTTCCACTTACTTCAGAAGAGAATCACTTCCAACATGGCCAGTGCAACCGAGTCTCAATCCACCAACCAGGGTTGGCCCATAATGCATAGAATATGCCACTTAGATCTGGTTTTTTGTCCCAAATGGTCTTTAGGTGAACCAAACCAGTGAGGCCACCTATTCACAGTTTTTCCGGTCAGACCACTGGTATGGTCCGGTTTGCTCTTCTATGGTGACTACTCCCATTGACATGGGCAGCGCTCACGGGAGGAGAAAGGTCGCGCAACTTGTTTAGGCTCCAGGATTGCGTCATTGCTACGTATACGTAGCGGGACACGTACTCCACTGAGTACTTGGTCACGCTGCCTTGGTTTCAAGGGAGATCGTGTTGGCGTGTTGCCACCGTAGTAGATCAATCCTGTGCAACAGGATTACATGGAGCGCCGGAGGAGATACGCCATGTACCGTCGAATTGTAGCAGAGTCTGGCGGCGACGGCAGGTAGCAGGGACGCGGAGGGCACGCCTACTAATGCTGCCCCCAATGGATTTTTTCTGATAGATCTGCTATCGCACTTGCTTGATGATCACGACTATCACTTCTACCTGGCGCGCCAACTACCGGATGTTTGTACCCAGCAGTCTACCTAGGGTAGCCTATGTAGTTGAATTATCGAGGACCAGATCGTGGATCTGAAGTCAATGAAACATGACACAGAGATTCGAACAAGTTCAGGCCATCAAGCTGATGTAATACCTTACGTTTTGTGTTGGGTGATGTGATTTGTATTGGGTTGCAATGTATCTAGGTGGTTCTAGGTTTTGGAGGTTGTCCTAGGCCGAATAATATAGACGGTTGGGGACCGTATCCCACCCGGATTACAAGGATTCGATTTTATAATAATTACAGATATCTTTCCCTAAATATTTGGCTAGATCTTCCCCTAAATGTTCTGGTAGTTTATCCTAATCTGCGAGCTTCATGCGGATGACGCTGTCTTATTTCGTGTCCTGCGCGCCAATCCTCCATGCTGGGCCGCCCTGACTCATGGAGCCAGCCTGAAAGTACTCGAATAGTGCCACCTCTTGCTAGATGGGCTAGTCCTACTGATGGGTAAGCTCCGGCTAGACCGCCCCTGCTGATGCAGCCGGTCAGGGTCCTGGTGATACCCGGGAGTCTATCCCCGACGACATTGATTGTTGATCAGTTCAATTGTTGCTGACATCATACCATTGTCCAATGTGAATTTCTATTCCTGATCGACTTTGTTCTTTTCTTTTATCCGATCACCCTTTTGCAGATTTCATCCTCTTGACACATATTTTATTTCTTATCGGCTTCATTCTTGCTTATCCGACCAGAATTCTGTGCAAAATTCTGATGTCAACAAAACTACCTCCAGTTGCTACCTTGCTAGCTCCCCAATCCTTGGCTACGCATCTGCAGGCACAACTGGTCGATTTGGAGGAGTTCGTGGGACAGCGTCATGGTGCCGGGTGAGGAGCGTCAATGGCTCGACCACAAAGATGGGCTAGCTAGTCCACGGTGATGCAATGGGCCGTTATCTTTGTTGTGCCACTTGCTCGCTTCTGATCTCCATCAATCGCGCCCTAAAAAAGAGGAGTATACCAGATGATAACCTATGTCGCTGGGTCCGTGGTACGATGATGTATTCCCTATATTGTGTACCAGAAACATGGGTATAATTTCATCCCCTCTTTGTTAAAACCTCTTAAAAGTAATATATCGTGAGCGTACCCATACCTCGACCCACATTCCTCCATCCAATCGGGTCCGGAGCTGGGCGCGTGAGTATGTTGAACAAGGAAGGGGTGCGGAGTGATCCAAATAATAATGGCTGTTGGATCTAAGTAAGGAAAGAAGAAAAGATTTGATAGTAGATCTGGATAGTATAATTTAATTCTATCATTCTTTTGGTGCAACTGTTGGGGTGTAATATGGAAAGATCATCACTTCAAATTTGGGGTGGACGTGCTAAAAAATCTAATTAGTATATTTTAGGGGTGTAGATATAGATATAGATATAGATGTAGATGTAGATGTAGATGTAGATGTAGATGTAGATGTAGATGTAGATGTAGATATAGATGTAGGTGTAGTTGTAGATGTAAATAATACTCATAAGTAAATATATGCATAATTAACTTAAATAAAACTATCTAATTAATGCGAGTATGAAGACCAGGATATGCATATTTTTTTCGGATGCATGGCCGTAATGATTACTAAACATGCTCGAAACAATATAAATAGACACTTGTGCTCTTCCCTTCTTTCTCACCCAACAAAACAAAGCTTAGACTGATTAGAGTTCAACCATGAATGAGAAGATCATAGCAACAAGTGCCTTGTGCTTGCTACTCCTGGCCTGTGGTGAGTGAGTTCATCCCATCCTTGCAAAGTTACGCATGTGACTGATTTTAATCCATGAAAATTGTTTGCCTTTCAATTGATTATTGGTTGTTGAATGGTTGATTGACTTGACTATGCGTGAAGGTGCCGATGCCACCTTGTGCAACACGCCAAGTATACGCTTTAGAGGACGGTGCACGTCAAATATGAATTGTGCACACGTATGCGTCACAGAGGGAAGATCAAGCGGATATTGTAAGGGAGTCCCATTCTTCAAGCGTTGCATATGCATTTTTGAATGCGGCGGTGGTGGAGGGCCAGTGCCACTACCACCAATGGATCCAGAGCCACTACCCCCAACGCCGATAGCTCTGACAACGAGGAAGGCTCAGAGGGGCAACAGCTCTCCATGAGTTGCTAGAATGTGATCGTTAGATCTGTGATATTGTATACATATCATAGTACAATCTCTTGCCAACTCAAGATTTGAGTTGATTTGATGAAAGAAATAATAAAAAAGTCTTGTTACATGACTCGGATAATTCATTATTGCTTTGCTTGTATCAAATCTGTGTCTTCCTGGTTTTGCTCCGAGATTTTTCAATTTTGTCGCCACAAAGTTTCCACGCACAACTAACATCTAGATGGCCTCTCTGATTCATACAACAAGGAATGGCAGCGGTAATGACGTAATGTATATAGATATGGTGGAAATTGTACATACCTCTGAACAATATTATTTCAAGAACA
>CM014271.1:75629199-75662338 GCA_004135705.1 Alloteropsis semialata | reverse complement strand
GAGGACTCTGTTGAGCAAGGGAGAAACATTGTCACCAAAATCCAAAGAATATCTCGACAATGCCAAGCTAGCAGCAAACGACCTTCAGTGCATGGTATTTGACCACCAATCGGGGACATATGAGGTTGCCGAGCCTTCTGGGATCAATGAGGCTGGTGAGGTTAGAGAGGGACAGAAGCACATCGTGGTGATAAATGCCAATACCTGCACTTGTCGACGGCCACAGCAATTTCATTTCCCTTGTTCGCACATGGTCGCGGCTTGCAGGGCACGTCGGGTGTCTATAGAGTCAAAGATTCCTACAGTTTTCTCCGCCCAGGCTTACTTGGACACTTGGTCTCCTCGCTTTGTGCCCTTCCGTGACGAGAGCGAGTGGCCACCCTACGACGGTCCAAAGTACGTGGTCGACGATGCCCTTAGGTGGCCGACGAAGGGATCACGTAAACGAACGAGGTACAAGATGCAAATGGATAGGATTCCTGGCAAGTCTCGTAGGGGCAAAGGTAATCCGTTTGTAGTTGACCCCACGGAGACGCATTGCGGAAGATGTGGTGATCTCGGTCACAACTCGAGGACTTGTGAGCGTCGCTAGGTTAGAGTTGTTTCAAAATTTGATGTCATATTCACTTGAATTAAATTGTAACTAATCTTGTCATATTTACTAATCATGTACTTTTTGAATGTGTGCAGGATGGCGGCGCAGTACCGCCTGCTTGACGAGCACTATGACGCGAGCCACCGCGCTAGGCGCATCGCGGATAACCCGGACCTGGTAAGATTTTTCTTTCCCAAAGTTTATCACGGTTCTAAAATGTAATTGCCAAGTTTATTTTGTTACTACATTATTCTTTTACTACATTACTAATCCATATCTACCTTTTTAAAAATAGTTCTCATGTTTGCAATAACCAATGATATACCAGTTTTGCAATTTACAATAAGACTTAGATTTACTACTAAAGAAATTTGATCCGTATAGTTGACCATGAAGATAACCAAATCTGATCAGACAGATTGGCAACAAACATTTGTCATCTATTCTCTCAACAAACACATAACAAAACTTGTCATCTATTAGCATTAGCAGTATCTAAAAAATGATCATGTTCTGATGTGATATGATTACAGTCGTTGTCATCTTGGAAAATGCACATGATAAAGATTGATAAATTGCCCTATTTGCTTTTTGCATCTCAAAAATTAGCATATGGTTTTGTATACATGACAGTGTATCTGACAACTTCATTGTTTCTATCTTGTTTTAGGCTCTTTCGATCCTTCGCCCTCGAACCCATGAGGGCATCGCAGTCATCAACTACGACCCCCGTTACGCGCCTCTCCTTCAGCGTGCCGGCCTCCACGTGATCTCCAACATTGTTAGGAGAGGCTTGCCGACTTTCAATGCCACAGCACTCACTGCCTTGATCGACAGGTCAGCACTGCCCCACTCGGACCTTTCGAACGGCGTTTCCTATTACTTGTGTCTAACATTTGCTTCACATTTTTTGTAGGTGGAGGCCAGAGACTCACACCTTCCACCTGTCCTGTGGTGAGATGACAGTGACGCTGCAGGATACAGCGATGCTTTTGGGCTTGGCGATCAGAGGCCGTGCAGTTTGTGGGTCTGCAGTTTCCGCTGGGTGGAGGGACCGAGTTCAGGCTTTCTTGGGCGACGCACCACCGGCACCAGTTGCGGGGGACGACGGCCAGGCACCGAGACGTACTCGGGTTTCGGGCATCCCGTTACGTTGGCTCAGAGGCACTTTCGCAGTGTGCCCTCCAGAGGCCGACGAGCAGACAGTCACCTACTACTGCCGTGCCTAGGTACTCAACCTATTTGGGTCAGTTCTGTTTCCAGATGCCACAGGGGATTCTGTTTCTTGGATGTACCTACACTGCCTACAGGACTGGGACGACGCAGGGACTTACAGCTGGGGTTCAGCAGTTCTAGCTTTTCTGTATAGGCAGTTGTGCGAGGCTTGTCGTCGTCAGTCTCAGTCCTCTAGTGTTGGTGGTTACACCCTACTCCTACAGCTGTGGATGTGGTCAAGGCTACCGGTGGGGAGGCCACAGGTGTTGCAGCCTCGTGTTTGGGACGTGGCGGGGGCAGACCACGCGCCTACTGTCGCGTATCTTTGGGACCAGGTCAGTGCCCCCTACGCGACGACTTGGAGGGCCTACCTCGACTTTCAGAACGAGCTGGACGCACTCGTCCCTTCCACGGTAAGATATTAACCTCTTCTTCTTTCGGCATAATGGAATGGTCAAATGGTTGTAGCTTGTGTAACTAACATATTATTTGTGCCCAACAGGTTGTATGGGATCCATACAATACGCAGGAGGTCCTGGCGATGCCACTCAACCCGATGTGTAGGCGCGACCAAGTCCTTTGGAGGTTGCGGTGCCCTTTGATTTGTTTCTACGCGGTCGAGATTCATCTCCCGCATCGTGTAGCCCGACAGTTTGGGTTTGCCCAGGCGTTTCCCCCAGACGAGGTCTCCACTTCCATCACCTTGCATAGGTAAGACTTCAAATATTGAATTGAGCACAAGCTTGTACCATTGACTTATATTTCTATTGACAACTAAGTCTGATCGATTCATATCTTGTGTAGCTTTGATCGTGTGCGCCAGAAGAAGGTGACAGACTTTCTAGACTACCACCGAGAGCGCATCGAGTGGTGGGATAGGATGGAGACCAACGCGGAGCCAGAAGGGACCCCGCATACAAATGCAAACTTCAGAGCATATTTGGCATGGTACCACTCTGCTACACGCTACAGACTTCGCGCGGGGTGGACCAGGGACGACTACGCAGAGATTGCATCCTCCGATGATGAGGACACCGCGTACGACGTGAGGGGACGTACCGGACGGGCTGTGGAGCTAGGACCCCTCCTCGACAGAGTGGTAAGGTCATAAACCACTATTAAGGAATAACTACTCTTCAATGTCTTATGTCTTTATTTCAAACATGTGTATTGGCAGGGCACTTCTATGAGGGAGTCAGTGGTTGAGATAGATGCTGCACTTCAGTCCCCTCCTGGCCACCCTGACAATGAAGGGCAGATGAGGACCTTGCTTCAGGTAGAGATTGCTTGATTGACCTGTTACGGCACTGTTTTGTATGTTCAAACCCTTATTCACACAATTTGCTTTGTTTTGTTGAATGCAGAGGTTACGCAGACGTTTGAGTCGAGCAGCCGCTCGTGTTGGTTGCCGGACTCAGGCTGCGGCAGACGTCGACATACCAGCCATCTTGCACCCGTCTGGCTCCGCGTCGTCCCATCAGGCAGCAGCCGGACCGAGTCACTCGCGCTCTGCCACCTTCAGCTCCCAGGCAGGTGACGGCGAAGATGATGACGACACCCAGGACGACGAGGGGGAGGACGACGACGAGAGCGAGGACGAGGCCGAGGGCCAGGACGAGGACGACCACGGCTACGACGAGCTTGGCTCCTCACAGTTGTCCGACGCACCACCTGCCACACAGCCATCACAGCGACTTCGCCGGACTCACCGGCCGCCTGATCGTCACACTCCGGGCACCGATGCGCTTGGGAAGGGCAAGGGCAAGCGTTGGGCGAAGGGAGGCTGATACGGGACTTGTTATGACCTCTATGTAGTCACTTCTATGTGTCGTATGCTTATGTATGTGTATTGTTTGTGACCTAAGTTTAAACTATGGGATCTCAATTTGTGTTTTCCATTCCAATTCTGTGATCTAAATTTTGAGATATACACTGTCTGATCTAAGTGGAATTGAGCTAAGATCTTGGTTCTGGCGCAGGTCGGTGCCAATACTAATGGCGCCATGCTATTCAAGCTAGGCGCCAACTCTTTTGGCGCCGAGACCACGAAAGCACTGCTCAGTCCGAACCTAGGCGCCAATAGTAATGGCGCCATGATATTCAACAATGGCGCCAACTCTTTTGGCGCCGAGCTACGAAAACCCTGAAAAAAAGCTGTGATGTTCGAACGCAGAATTTTCAGTGAGATCTCACAAACCCCGTATCCAGATATTTCACAAAAATCAAGTCCAAACACATAGAAGAGAACACAAGATTGGTTTAAACATGACACAGACAAAGTTCAAAGTTCATACAAGACATAGAGCTAGTGCCAAGGTTGAAACAACACATATAGAGTCCAACAAATGGAAAAAGGACAAAGTTCATCACATAAACATAGTTCATGACAAAGACATGGGAATTCATACACTTCCAGCATCAGGCCTAATCCGACTCACACCCAGGGAACACCTCGTCGTCGCCCCAATCCTCCTCGTCCTCATCATCCGAGCAAATGACGACCACTCCCTTGCCCTTGGAGTCTCCTTTGCCTTGCCTTGCCTTTGGGTTGGGCAAATCTGACACTAGAGCCCTCATAGCCTCCAGCTGTGCCTCTTCTGCCCTCTGCCTCTTCATGTTCTCTGCCTCTCTAGTCGGCGGCGTCAGACTTTCAAGAATATCAGCATCTGACCTCCTCCTAGAATTGTTCAGCCACACAGGCTTGTCCTTCTTCTTTCCATTTGGTCGAGGCCACAAACCCATCTGTCGCGCATCCTTCCTTTGCTTTTCCTTATGGAACTTGAGAAAGGTCCTCAGCACCTCTGGATGGAGTCCCGGCTTCTTTCTCCTTGCAATCTCATCCTGTACTTGCCGCTCCAAACAATGGGCCTCATAGTCACACTTTCGAGTACTCTGCAAACAACAAAACATACATTTTCACATTCAACATAAACATATGAACCTTATATAAGCGGATATTGATTTCAAGTCACGCTAATGAACTCACCAAATCATCGCCAACCATATGCCCGCAATAGTATCCTATTCCAAGCTCCGAGGGCAGTAAACCATGATTAGCTACTACACCACAAGCACACTTCCTATCTGGGGCAGGGTCAATGTACCTCTTTTCCCCCTTTTTCCTCCTAATCCCTTCCTGCTCAAGCCAATAAGATTTGGGACCGTAGTCATATTCCGAAAATGAACAAACCGGATACCTATTCTGCTTTTGTGTAAAACATGAAATTAGCAACCACAACAAATTAAGCAATGCAGATGGATGGAAACTAGATTACACTTACGGCTGTACGGTTGGGACACCCGAAGGTGCGAGGCCAAGGACAGTTGGGCATCTGCCGACTAATCTCAGCTGGATCACCGCAATTGCATAATGGTGGATTTGACATACGTCTGGCAATGGCTTCTTTCTTCTCCTCAGCTGTCATGGGTGGTGGGTTAGGAGGAGGAGGTAGCCACCGCTGGAAAGTCTCATAATTCTTCGCGGAATTGGGTCTGAAGAGAAGAATGCGTTGATCCACCATCTCAGGGCCATCTATCCACTGAAAAAAGTTGCATTGCTCCCAGTCCTGCATCAACACAACCAAATTAGCAAATCTTCATAATATATGAGAGTTTGGGCAATCAAGTAAGACAGTCTATGATTGCATTATCTTACACGGTAATCAGGACACGTGTAGTACGCTCGAGCCGCAGTATCTGGATGCATCGATTGAGTGACCTTCGCAGGCTTCCGACACTCACACAGAGGTTGTGGGAGAGCGGGAGGAACAGGCGCATCCTTGCAAGACACGTCGGGATAACTCTTCTGTCCACGTTCCTTCCACTTTCTCTCACGCCACAGGGCATCCATTGATTTCCTGTACAATGTGTCAACCCATGACTTTATATAAAAAAACTTAAACCATTCAAAATAAACGCACAAGCAATGTAACACTATCTCACAACCTTACATTGGTGCAAAGATACTTCTATTTCTAATCCTAAGTCATTCACTGCTCCATTCCAACCAAATCATTGATCCATCCATTTTCTATTTTAACCTAGGGTTCCTAGTTTTCCACCTAAACAAAGCAAAAAACAGGAAGAAAAGAAGAGAAGGGAGGGACCTCACCTTGCCTCTCCTCCTGGTGGCCGCCGCCGGCGAGGTGGGGCCCGCCGCCGGCCGGATCTGGGCGGAGGGGGCGGCGGAGGCGCGGCTGCAGCCGTCCTCTGTTCGAACTGAGGAGGAAAGAATGGGGGCGCTGGGGGGCTGGCGGCCGCGCGCTGGGGTTAAGTCCCCCAGGCTCGGCGCCAGCTCCTTTAGCGCCAAGGTTAGATGGGTCGGCGCCAGATCAGCTGGCGCCGAGCTTCGGTCAACGCACGGCGTGAATGTCCACTGGACGGCGACGTGGCGGGGGTCGGTGCCATGTCAGCTGGCGCCGACCCATTTAACCTTGGCGCCAGGATGCCTGGCGCCGACATGAGGGTCCATTTCCGCCATTCTTTCCTCCAGGGGTCCAAATGTCAAAATCTTTCGAGTAAAGGGCTATTTTGCAAAAATTTCAGTCCAGATCACGGCGACTTAGCAGCACCAGTCGACCACATCAGACCGTGGCCACACGGATGAGGGTGGCCCGATCCGTCTCCTCGCTTCTTCGCCTGATCCCAGCGCGTATGCACAGAATCACGCAAAGCTCTTCACGTGTTTCTTCAATTCATCGGTAGGATGCATGCTGCCAAGCAAAGCTTCAAACTGATATGTAGATGGACGTCGAGTCAATGCCGGCGGAGCTAGCATCGATGATTCCGTCTAGGCGTTGGTGCGCTCGTCGATCTAAGTCGATGCGGAGTCGGCGGAGTCCTAGGCGGCGGCCTGGTGTAGATGCGTAAGCGTGTGTCGGTGACTCAGCACGCTATGGCTAACGGCGCGCGATGGCCAGCGGCGCTTGATCAGAGGGAGGTCGTGTACTCCCATCGAATTTGTGTGGTATATTATTCTTTGCATGCATGAAAGATTAGATTAAAACAATCTGGATAAAAACATATGCAATAGATGGGATCAGATGTTTATAGAGGAAAAAATTATAGGAGTCTTCCCTGTATGCCTGCCGCAGTTGAAGCTAGTCCGTCCTGCGCTCATGCTATCGGCGATCAGCGCAAGGCAGAGCTTTCTGCCTCCCGCACCTAGCTTAGGCCGATGTGACTACTAAAGAACGAAAAAATGCTACTACAGATTGATCTTTCTAGTCACTATTTTCATAGCCGGTTTTTAAAAAGTGGCACGAATACAATTTCATAGCCGGTTAGTAAGTTGACCGGCTGTGAAAATGATTTTCACAACCGGTTCGTGCCTTGACCCGGCTGTGAAAATTATATTAAATCCATTTTCACAGCCCGTTTTAGCCACGAAAATTTCACAGCCGGTTTGTAACACGAACCGCCTGTGAAAATTCATTTTCACAGTCGGTTTGAAGCTACAGGACACAAAAAATTTATTTTTATTTTATTTTTTTGATACTTTTTATTGGACTAAGAGCACACAAGGGACAACCAAAAAAATTCAGCTCAATCGGATCTAAGGTGTGGTCTCTAAAAAATCATAAAGATTTGAAATGTTTAATATTAAAGAAGTGCAACGTCGATTAGCTTGCACACCTAAAATGTTATTTTTGCTTATATTACAAGGACATAATTTTTAAATATTTTACACTACAGTTTGCTTATATTGGAGCAGTTTTGGATTTTTTTTTTAAATGATTTGCTATGTTTTAACTAATAAATGAACTTCTAGGTACTTATTCTTAGTAATTCTAATTTGGACTACATGTCTCTTAAATAGCTCTTACCAAATATTAAAAAATAGTAACTAAGGACATATGCTCTAGTTTAGATCAAATTCTAAAAAATATTTGAAATGTTAATAGGTTTACTATGTATAATTCACACTTTAATTTACTCACATACTTGAAAAAATAATAACAATATCAAAAACTTGTCCAAAAATTATGAAAGTTGTCATGGAGTCATTTATAGGCGTATAACCTTCTCATCAAAAAATCAATGCATTTAAAGAAAATTAAACTACATATTGTTTATAAACATATACATATCTCATACTTTTTCATACACCTTAAGGCAAACTTCGATGTTTATACATCATAAAACTTATTTTTGCTCATATGATGTGTAAATATGTTTTTACATGCTTTATACTGCATATAGGTTTCCATGGAGGAGTTTAGGAATTTTTTGAAATCATTTGCTATTTTCTATGAATTAAATGAATTTTCAGCACTTAAACATCAATTTTCATACAACTATTTTTTACTTTTATATTATTTTTTTGATATTTTTTGTGATGGTATGTGCTTGTAAAGAACTACCACAAAAATTGTCAACCTAATTGGATCAATAGGGTGGCCTCTATAATTTTATAAAAGTTTGGCAGAGTTAATATAAAAGAAGTGCATCAGTCATTAAGCCATAAGCACTGAAATGGTGCAGTGGTTAGGGCAGCTATGTGCAAAGCAAGAGGTCACGGGTTCGTCATGGAGAATGCAACAAGTGCAAAAAATTTTGCGGTTGGAGGTGGTGGTGCCTGGTTAATGGGGTTGGCCTTTTATGTGGTTAAAATTTTTTTTGCACTCATTTGCCATTTTTATTTGATTTTTTATTTTTGGTTTTCAAAATTATTTTCACAACCGATTTATGTCAAAAACTAGCTGTGAATTTTCACAGCCGGTTAAAAACCGACTGTGAAAAGCCGATTTTTAGCGCCACTTTTCAAAACCGGCTGTGATGGGCTGAACCGGACCGGTTGTGATAAGCCCTGTGTAGTAGTGAGACGTACAGGTCATTGAAGCGGTAGAGCTGCTGGTTCAATGGTCGAACCATTGATTTGATCAGTTCGACCCCGGTTCAATAAGCTTCATATCTGGTCTACTTTCCACTTACTTCAGAAGAGAATCACTTCCAACATGGCCAGTGCAACCGAGTCTCAATCCACCAACCAGGGTTGGCCCAGTATGCATAGAATATGCCACTTAGATCTGGTTTTTTGTCCCAAATGGTCTTTAGGTGAACCAAACCAGTGAGGCCACCTATTCACAGTTTTTCGGTCAGACCACTGGTATGGTCCGGTTTGCTCTTCTATGGTGACTACTCCCATTGACATGGGCAGCGCTCACGGGAGGAGAAAGGTCGCGCAACTTGTTTAGGCTCCAGGATTGCGTCATTGCTACGTATACGTAGCGGGACACGTACTCCACTGAGTACTTGGTCACGCTGCCTTGGTTTCAAGGGAGATCGTGTTGGCGTGTTGCCACCGTAGTAGATCAATCCTGTGCAACAGGATTACATGGAGCGCCGGAGGAGATACGCCATGTACCGTCGAATTGTAGCAGAGTCTGGCGGCGACGGCAGGTAGCAGGGACGCGGAGGGCACGCCTACTAATGCTGCCCCCAATGGATTTTTTCTGATAGATCTGCTATCGCACTTGCTTGATGATCACGACTATCACTTCTACCTGGCGCGCCAACTACCGGATGTTTGTACCCAGCAGTCTACCTAGGGTAGCCTATGTAGTTGAATTATCGAGGACCAGATCGTGGATCTGAAGTCAATGAAACATGACACAGAGATTCGAACAAGTTCAGGCCATCAAGCTGATGTAATACCTTACGTTTTGTGTTGGGTGATGTGATTTGTATTGGGTTGCAATGTATCTAGGTGGTTCTAGGTTTTGGAGGTTGTCCTAGGCCGAATAATATAGACGGTTGGGGACCGTATCCCACCCGGATTACAAGGATTCGATTTTATAATAATTACAGATATCTTTCCCTAAATATTTGGCTAGATCTTCCCCTAAATGTTCTGGTAGTTTATCCTAATCTGCGAGCTTCATGCGGATGACGCTGTCTTATTTCGTGTCCTGCGCGCCAATCCTCCATGCTGGGCCGCCCTGACTCGTGGAGCCAGCCTGAAAGTACTCGAATAGTGCCACCTCTTGCTAGATGGGCTAGTCCTACTGATGGGTAAGCTCCGGCTAGACCGCCCCTGCTGATGCAGCCGGTCAGGGTCCTGGTGATACCCGGGAGTCTATCCCCGATGACATTGATTGTTGATCAGTTCAATTGTTGCTGACATCATACCATTGTCCAATGTGAATTTCTATTCCTGATCGACTTTGTTCTTTTCTTTTATCCGATCACCCTTTTGCAGATTTCATCCTCTTGACACATATTTTATTTCTTATCGGCTTCATTCTTGCTTATCCGACCAGAATTCTGTGCAAAATTCTGATGTCAACAAAACTACCTCCAGTTGCTACCTTGCTAGCTCCCCAATCCTTGGCTACGCATCTGCAGGCACAACTGGTCGATTTGGAGGAGTTCGTGGGACAGCGTCATGGTGCCGGGTGAGGAGCGTCAATGGCTCGACCACAAAGATGGGCTAGCTAGTCCACGGTGATGCAATGGGCCGTTATCTTTGTTGTGCCACTTGCTCGCTTCTGATCTCCATCAATCGCGCCCTAAAAAAGAGGAGTATACCAGATGATAACCTATGTCGCTGGGTCCGTGGTACGATGATGTATTCCCTATATTATGTACCAGAAACATGGGTATAATTTCATCCCCTCTTTGTTAAAACCTCTTAAAAGTAATATATCGTGAGCGTACCCATACCTCGACCCACATTCCTCCATCCAATCGGGTCCGGAGCTGGGCGCGTGAGTATGTTGAACAAGGAAGGGGTGCGGAGTGATCCAAATAATAATGGCTGTTGGATCTAAGTAAGGAAAGAAGAAAAGATTTGATAGTAGATCTGGATAGTATAATTTAATTCTATCATTCTTTTGGTGCAACTGTTGGGGTGTAATATGGAAAGATCATCACTTCAAATTTGGGGTGGACGTGCTAAAAAATCTAATTAGTATATTTTAGGGGTGTAGATATAGATATAGATATAGATGTAGATGTAGATGAAGATGTAGATGTAGATGTAGATGTAGATGTAGATGTAGATATAGATGTAGGTGCAGTTGTAGATGTAAATAATACTCATAAGTAAATATATGCATAATTAACTTAAATAAAACTATCTAATTAATGCGAGTATGAAGACCAGGATATGCATATTTTTTTCGGATGCATGGCCGTAATGATTACTAAACATGCTCGAAACAATATAAATAGACACTTGTGCTCTTCCCTTCTTTCTCACCCAACAAAACAAAGCTTAGACTGATTAGAGTTCAACCATGAATGAGAAGATCATAGCAACAAGTGCCTTGTGCTTGCTACTCCTGGCCTGTGGTGAGTGAGTTCATCCCATCCTTGCAAAGTTACGCATGTGACTGATTTTAATCCATGAAAATTGTTTGCCTTTCAATTGATTATTGGTTGTTGAATGGTTGATTGACTTGACTATGCGTGAAGGTGCCGATGCCACCTTGTGCAACACGCCAAGTATACGCTTTAGAGGACGGTGCACGTCAAATATGAATTGTGCACACATATGCGTCACAGAGGGAAGATCAAGCGGATATTGTAAGGGAGTCCCATTCTTCAAGCGTTGCATATGCATTTTTGAATGCGGCGGTGGTGGAGGGCCAGTGCCACTACCACCAATGGATCCAGAGCCACTACCCCCAACGCCGCCAGCTCTGACAACGAGGAAGGCTCAGAGGGGCAACAGCTCTCCATGAGTTGCTAGAATGTGATCGTTAGATCTGTGATATTGTATACATATCATAGTACAATCTCTTGCCAACTCAAGATTTGAGTTGATTTGATGAAAGAAATAATAAAAAAGTCTTGTTACATGACTCGGATGATTCATTGCTTTGCTTGTATCAAATCTGTGTCTTCCTGGTTTTGCTCCGAGATTTTTCAATTTTGTCGCCACAAAGTTTCCACGCACAACTAACATCTAGATGGCCTCTCTGATTCATACAACAAGGAATGGCAGCGGTAATGACGTAATGTATATAGATATGGTGGAAATTGTACATACCTCTGAACAATATTATTTCAAGAACACATATTGCAAAAGACAAACACCGACATATCATACCTCATGATGGATATGTGTCGTCTATTTACATAGACTTTATAGATAAGATTTGAACATCCATTTCTATTTATAGAACTTCCTTTTTCTGGCAAAACATAATATAGATGAATGTAGACATTCCAGCATACATGGGTACACATGTGTAGTTATCCTTATGAACCCAAACACGCGCTGGATATCCTTGTGAACTTCTCCGAAAGACCGTTTACAACAGCTATTAGTGCAGAACTAGTTTGAACCTGTATTTCTATCTATTTTTCTTGGAACATGAGATATAAACTTGATACAAGTATAGTATCTCTATATCTTTAACAATACCCACACTATCTACCTATTCTAGCCTGTAGAGAAAACAATACAATCTCCTCGGATAAAAGTCAGACTGCGCCATCACTCAGAGTGTGATGTCATGGTGGCGAGACCAGCACCGACCAGCCACCGTCGCTGAGCTCAAGGCTAGACTGTTATTCAAGGTAATGGTAGACACTGTGTGCATCGGGTCGACAACGACGCGACTAGTGGACTGTTGGCGCTCGTTAATGACACCATTTTAGTACTATTTTAGTGGCATTATTGGACTAATTCTTATAATAACTCACCACTTGGCATCTAAAATAACCCAATATTCGCATGTCTTGTTTTTTGGAACGTATTGCAAAATGCATGAAATACAGGGCAAATTGGATGATTTGCACAAATCCCACCTAGAAGCACAAGCCCAGAAGAATCGAGCCCAATTGAGAAAGCTCATATGACCACCTAATGGGTCATGTGTGCTTTCATTGCCCAACCCATGATCCTAAGGTGTTCAAATTCAATGAATCTCAAGATAAGGAGACTTAACCAATAAGAAATTGGAGTTTTGGAAAGTCATCCATGAGATCAAGTTAACCTCAGAAATATTCGTGCAGCCCGGGACAGCACAATCTTTCGCATGGGCAAGCGCCGAGGGGCCATGCGTGTGCAGCCACCGCATCAGGGGACTTCGGTTCACTTCAGTAAAAATCGGACACCACACCAAAAAACCGACACCGAGTTTCCTCAGTTTGTCCTTCTCCTTTCCTTTAGCACCAATCGGTTTCCATTTTCTACTCACCGAAAGTTTTTTAACACCGAACAAACTGAACTAAAATGTCGCTTTAAACTGAATGGCCACCCCAGTGGTCCAACGCTAGAAATTGCAAGACTCCTAAAGCAGCCAAGCCTTCAATTTATTTCTTTTTCGTCCTAGGTCCTATTTGGGCCCAGCCCTACCCATGTCCAAATGTAACCCGGCCCATGCCTGACCTAGTAGCACCCACAACAACGAAATTTTGGGATAGGAGTACAAAATAAGCTTGAGCACCACGAATATAGAACTTCTTGTGCACCATCCTCCAGCTGCAAGACAGAATGAAATGAATGATACATACATAAGCTCGAGCACCACGCCACCACGAACATATATATAACTCCTTGTGCACCATCCTCCGGCTGCAGGATGATATATATACAAACATACATATATACAAACTTGCCCGCACGTTAATACGGGTTAATATCAACGATGTTCGGCTTTGCTGCAGTGAGTGAGAGAGCGGCCAAACAAGCGACAACCTCACTCCATAAGCGACGATGTAGTTTTAACTTTTTTATTTCAGTTAAATCTTGTTCTCGTTGGTTTTTAGATAATAAGGAAGCGCATGGTTAAACTTTTGGATCCAACCGGATGTGATCCACCGAACCATTTATCACATACTGGGAACCGGTTAATCCAGTTTGCTTAAACGTCTTCGCCTCGCATGCCCCAATGGACACACTGTTAGGCTGCTACGTTAACCTCCCACACGTATATTTCCCAGAAGTATGAAGTTTTTGCCACGCTGCCCGCCGTGCAGAACGTCCAGGCGGCGCTTGTTAAGGTTGCGCTGTCCAGGCAGGTGTATGGCGTCCCGTTCAACACCGACGCATAGCGCTTGGTTCCCTGCCAACGCTCGCCACACCTAAAATTGGGCGCTGCCACAAATCATGAGGCCAGTGCTTAATTGCGTATTAACTTTTGGCGTGCCACAGATTTTAGCACAGCTCGTAGTTCTTTTTCATGCCACAGATGTGGCGGCGATTTTTGTCGCCTAAACGTCGGCGCCGCCATGCCTGCAGCATGGCAGGATGCGGCGCAGAACCAAACGCTCCCATCAGTCCGTCAAATTTTACGGCCAGTCGGCCACCCATCATCAAATTTGAGTCCTGTGTGAACTTGTCAATCAAGTGCTTACAAAATTCAAGGTTGACCGATGAGCAGATTTCATTGAGTAAATGTAACAAAAAAAATGTGACTCACTGTTGTAAGGAAAATAGACCTAGTGCTAAGCCATCAGTGATTTTGGTAATTGTATGACAACATAACCATTGGGATTAATAATGTTTGTCAAGTGTATATTTGAAGGTATTTTAGGTCACAAGGATGGAATTCAAACCACGGTATTCAAATCATGGTATTCAAGTCATGGTATCCAAGTTACTGCTGAAAAACAGACTTAGAATATTTCTAAGGTATTCAAGACGTGGTATTGACAAAGCCCAAAGAAGAAACCGCGAAGAAATGAAGCAAACAACTCAGAGACAGGCGCACTGCAACAATGGGTGCGCGAGCACCGCAACAATCGGTGACCATAGGATCTCGGCGGGAAATTCAAATGTGAAGCACAGCAAGTTGCGGTCCTAGAAGAAGTACAGCACCGCAACAGTCGGTGGTGTGCAACAAGTGCAGACTTGGGCAGAAGCAGCAGCAGCACCGACTATTGCGGTGCTAGCTCGAAGACCCACCGCAACAGTCGGTGGTGGTGAAGATAAGTGCAGTTCAGCTCTGGTTTGACAGACTATTGCGGTGGTCCAACATTGACCATCACCGCAACAGTCGGTGGTCGCCGTGGGGCCCATTGTCAGTTGCTCAACGGCTATGTGTACGGAGGAGGTCAAGAAGTTGCGGTGGTGTACCAAGAAGGCACCGCAACAGTCGGTCCTACGCAGGAAATGCCCAACGGCTAGCTAACGGCTAGTTCCTTTGGTTGGGGCTATAAATTCCCCTCTACCCGGTCATTTGAAGAGTGTTAGAGCTTGGGAAAGTTGCCGGTAGTAAAAGTTTACAAATTCAAGTGTTTTATCCACCAAAGTGCTTAAGAGAAGATTAGCCAATTAGCAACAAAGCTTAGGCTTTGATTAGAGCTAGTTTAGACCAATTGGCGCTTCGCTTTAGGCTTTAGTGTAGAGCTTAATGAGGTTTGCATACCTCTTTGCTATCGGTGCTTGCACGCACCAAGTGTTGTAAATCTGGGGCGTTGTAGTTTTGCGAGACCCTCCAACAAAGCCTTGTGGAGAGGCCGCCGGTGACTGTGCAAGGGAGGAGAGGCCCTTGGCGGTTTGCCGAAGCTCTACCATAGTGAAGACGGCGGAGGTCACCGGCGAGAGGCCAAGCGGAGACCCACTCGTGTTGTGGGTAGTCCCGTTGACTATCACGGAGTTTCCCGTCACCGGAACTTTACCCTAAGGAAGGGGCATTTCCCAAGAAGGGGCTCCAACGAGGACTAAGGGAGAGTTAGCCAACTCCCCGATACCTCGGGAAAAATCGTCGTGCCGAGAGTTCGCGTTCTCTACCTTTTACACTTCTGCATTTACATTGTGCCCTTTAAATTCCGCATTTACCTTTCCTAGAATTGCCTTGTGTAGTTGATAGGATTGGAACCTAGGGTGCAAAACTCTTTTATCGGTAGAGGTAGCAACACATAGAAAAACCTAGTGCACATCTAGATAGAATTTGGAATAGGTTTTTATATGTGTTTGGAGCCTTAGTTTTTAAGAACACCTAATTCACCCCCCCCCCCTCTTAGGGTGTCGCGGTCCCTTCAACTGTTATATCCTAATTGGAAAAAGCATGCGCATCAATATTCAGAACGCCCATCTCAACTAAACGTTGATAAGGTTTGGAGTACACCACAAGGTTGGAAACTGGAATATGTGGAATAAACTCAAATCATCGAGTGCTATGAATGGAAAACCAAAGCTACACGAGCACTGATTTACACTGGAATATCTGAAAAGGAGACATTTCATATTCTGATGCCGAGAACTTCCACACAACAAGGCAGCCTGCCTAGCCAAGGCCAAAGGATCACAACAGTTTCTTAAATTTAACTTTGCTCGTTTCAGTCCCAAACATGTCTGGCTCAAAGCATAAGATGCAGCAGCAGGTGGTAGAATGTTTTGTCTGCAAGAACAAAGGGAGCTATATCAGATCCAAATCTAACCAAGGGGTAAGTTACATTCATATACATGTAATCTGGGACATAAACAAGGGCCATCAATGTCAATTAGATATTCTCGTGTACTCAAGCATTGCTGCTCAGTTTCTGATCAAGACCCACTGGTGTCTATTGTTGCATAAAAGTTGCATCAAACAGCAAATGGATCAAAAAAAAGGTAAGTAGGAAACCATCTAGAGTCAAGGTAACAACGTAACAAAGTTTAAAGCTCAACAGCTCTCATCGGCCCACAAAGTGATCTCCCAACCAACATGGTTTCAGAACCAGACATTCTCAAGTACATATTGTTGCATAAAAGTTGCAGCAAGCAATAAATGGATCACAGAAAGGAAACCATCTCGAATTAAGGTAACAATGTAATGGAGTTTAAAGCACACAGTAATCTACCAATCGACAAGACGCCAGGCTATGCAAAATAACAGTAAAAATACAGTGCTGACCTCATTTAACTGGCACCAGTTGCTAAGCTCAGTAGGTTTCCTGTGTACAAACCAATTCCAATACGAGGCCCCATCTCTGTCACGTCTGTATAAGTACTAGTCCTTGGATTGTAAATCCTTAGCAATCCCCTTGTTCCAATATAAGTAAGTATCCTCCCATCATTTAGCACCAGCAAGGGACGTACATGGAACTCGTCAAGCTGGACACTCAAGTTAACTTGCATGCTATGCTGTTTGACCCATAAGCTCTTCTCAAAGCTGATAAGGAACCATAAGTCCATAGACGAATGATAGCAATAAACCACAACTAAACTGCCATTTAGGGCGGCCATTGAGTGATCAGCATAATAGGCTTGGCAGTGCATATCAAGAGAATCACCTCCAAGGTTTATCTGGGGTCCTTGGACAATCGCCCTCCACTCTTCTGTTTCAAGGTCGAACGAAGCTATTCGTTTTGGCAGAGAAGCTTGGGGAAGAAGATCCTCATCTTGGTCCAGATTAACCTCATTTGAGAAGAAATACACAATCCCATTGATGACCACTCTGCTCTGCATTTCAACATGACCTGCAGGGGCCTCCTTGCCTCTCCACCTTGAATCGATGCTTCCATCAAGCGTGAAGACCTCACACAACTGTTCCTCGTAGAGAAGGCTTTCAAGAACACGAAGCACCTTGTACTCTCCCGTTGAAGCAACCAGCCCAAACACGATCCCGACCCTGTAATGACAGATGTCCAGCACTGCGTGTTCTTCTGCCAATCCTTCAGGCAAGGCATACACAGCTCCATTGGCTGGGTTGAGCAACCTGAACCTCCTGCTGTTTCCTTTCGCGGTGCAGATGAGGCCTAGCTGTGTGAACAACACCCACTCGTTCTTTACCCATGTCGAATGGACCCGCTTAACGACGCGCCGAGCGAGGTCCATGATGTCACAAAGGACGCCGTCGTTTGCATGCTGTGGTGTAGCCGGCGACGATGAGTGGCGCAGAGTGATGGGACGCGTGGGCGGCGATGAAGTGCGGATCGGAGAGGAGGGACCGCCACGGCCGGCAGACGGCGCGGAAGCGGCAGAGATCCTTGGCCGGCGCGCACAGCAGGATCTCGTAGACGGCGTCCACGGGCATGGAGCCTGTGTTCGTGGCGGTGAGAGCGAGCATGACGCGCCTGTCCGGCGCGGCGAACGGCTCCGACGAGGACGCCATCACTGCGATTAAGAAGAAAAAAAAATGTGAACGCCGTGAAGACGACATCGATCGAGATGTGTCGCAACAGAAGAGGAATGGATGCGCGTCGCAGAGGGGCAGATCGAGGCGAGATTCCCCGCGATTAGAGGAGCCGGGGATGGTGTTTCAGAGACTTACCGGGGAAATCATGCTGGGTCCCGGTGCCGGAGATCGCCGCCTGCAGGACGGACCGCGCTGTCTCTGCTGGGGGATCGATCTCGCCCGGCCCGGTCGGGTTCTGCCGCGGCGGCCGGGAGCGGGAGCCCACCACAGCGCACAGAGTGGAGGATCTGGAGGCGCGGTTGCGGGCGGCGGATATGCGGTCGAGAAGATCGGGGTCGTGGGGTGTAGCGCCGAGGAGCGGGGCGGTGCGGTGGTTCGCCGGCTCGTCGGTTGGGGGTTGGGGGCACCGCCGGCTCGTCGGTTTTTATTTTTATTTTTTTATATAAATATTGTGTGGATTATTTGAACATGAGGATGATTTCAAATAAAAAAGTTTGAACTATAAAGTTGTAGATCTCGTCGAGATCTACAATTTTTATATAAATTTTAGCTCCATTCAAGTTCATATAAAAAAAGTTACGATTTTTTTGACACAGAAGGGAGGAACCGCCGTTTAAATTAGCGGTAAAGTACTGCAGTACCCGCGTGGTTACTGGTACTGTAGCTTACCACCATTGACACAGAAGGGAGGAACCGCCGTTTAAATTAGCGGTAAAGTACTGCAGTACCCGCGTGGTTACTGGTACTGTAGCTTACCACCATTTCATTCGGCGGTTTTTCTATCTGTTGTTTGATACGGCGGTTTTAGCCCTTGCCGCCATATCACATGGCGACCGCCGTTTCAATCGGCGGTGGAGTGACAAATTTGCCTAATCTGTCATGAGACATCGTTTTTGCAAAATCTTAAAAAAGAAAAATAAAAAATAAAAAAATCGCACCCCGCAGTAGCTAGAGGCAGCCGGAGATGAGTGGGCCGTGGTGGGCAATTTTGTATAACAGGCCCTCCTAAGTAAGCAAGGCCCATTTTCGTATGGCCTGGTGTTCTATATTAGCCGGTCACAGAAAAATATATCAGATGATCTAAAAAAGAAAAATATATCAGATCCTTTCTATTTGTTTTGAGAATTTTTTTGAAAGAATTTGTTTAAGAAAATTATTACTGCAATAACTGCCATAAAAATACGAACCCTTGTAAAGTTAACTGCAATGTTCAGCATTGATAGATCCTCAAAACAAAGAGACATGGAGAATCCCTGTCAAAAAAAAAAGATTGATAATGCTCCCTCCATTTGATGTTACTTTGTTAGTACGTACTTGTTTTTCCGCGAAATGATGTTATTGAATTTGATTTTAAAAAAGTTTCTATTGTTCTAGTTTTAATATATTGATGGAGTAATTGCCGGTTGAGCCATTGTCTAGCAGAAAATGGCAGCCTCCTTCCTCCATCATGTAGAAGCAAACAAAATGGGGTAATACATAAAATTGGAGTTGGCGACAGTTCTATTGTACCCACTTTCCTTCCACTCTGATATTTTAAGAAAAAGAAATGTGTCCACAATACAGTATGATTCGGTAATTAAGGTTCAGCACTAATACAAATAATTTCAGCCGCAAGAACTTGAAACTAACTATTGGAAACAATGCGTTTGATTTTTAATTGGATTTTCCTATGGTACTCCAAGTGACTAGTACGATGAGAGAAATTTTTAATTGGATTGGATCAGCACTTCAGCAACAGTGCACAAGCTCTCCGTCCAATTAACGTAGTTTACTAATTTTTTATATTCCTCAATCGTTTTATGTATATCCTTTAGTTGTTAATTAAAATTATGTTCTTTTCATCTTTTGCGTGCATGTTTATAAATTTCTTTTCATCGAAGTCATGTCTTTTGCTTAATCAATCCATAATTGAATCTAGTTCCAAAAAACATAAAAAAGGAGGATTTTAACTAAATCTCAGAATTTATTAGTTTATCATTGAAGATTTCATTTCAAGAATCCTACGAGAATAAAGTTGTTCAAGTAAAGGTTATACAACGAAGATTTTGAATAGGATACGATTCTTGATGTACTTCGCTACTATATAAATATATTATACAATATCCATAATCTATTGTTGTATTTCTGTTGTAGTAGTAGGCGGCCCCATTTAGAGTTTCGTACAGGGCCCCGATTTTGGCCGGCATGGCCCTGATCTGTGTTCTTGTCAAGAAACCAATATCGTGAGTTGGAGTCGTCGTTGGAGTTTGATAGACTAGGTGAGACTAGTGGAACCCACATATCAGGTTGGACAAAAACAGGAAGAAGTAATCTTCGATTTAGAAATAGGTAAAGATAAAAAAATAAAGATATATCATTGTGTTGCTCCTTCTATACCAAGATATATATGCGATAATGCTCATAAATAAATTAATCTAATTAATATGAAGTATCCAGACTAGGCTATGCATATACTTTCCCAGATGTGTGGCAGTGATAGGGGACGTACTCGGAAACAATATAAATATAGACACTCCTTCCCCTTGATCACCGAACAAAGCATGCTCAAATCGATTTTTGTTCAACCATGAATGGGAAGATCGCGCGCAGTGAGAACTGCCTTGTGCTTGCTTGCTCCTCCTGACCAGTGGTAAGTAAGTTCATCCAATCCATGCAAAGTTGAGGATGATGGATTATTATCCTTGTGATGCAGATTGGTTGTTGAATGGTTGATGCAGTGGTGGACCAGGCAGATTTCCATGCCTAGGGCCACATAGATAGGCGATAATATAGTAACAACGGTGATATCTCATATAAACACTTCAAATGTAGATTTAGAGTATATGTTCAATTCTAGGTCTAATTGTTCAACGAACTTGATAAAAACATGAAGTATAAAAGAAATGCCTGACTATTGTCTAATGGTACATTGCTAACTCTCATTAATATTGTTTCACGTTGTACCATTAATGTAGAAGTAGATGTAGATGTAGATGTATTTGTAGTTGTAGGTGTAGATGTAGATGTAGACATAGATAATACTCATCAATAAACCTATGCATAATGAACATAAATAAATCTATCTAATTAATGCGAGTATGAAGATCAGGATATGTATATTCTTTTTCATACGCATGGCCATAATGATTACTAAACATGCTCGGAACAATATAAATAGACACTTGTGCTCTTCCCTTCCTTCTCACCCAAAAAAGCAAAGCTCAGATCAGTTTGAGTTCAATCATGAATGAGAAGATCGTAGCAACAACTGCCTTGTGCTTGCTCCTCCTAGCCTGTGGTGAGTGAGTTCATCCCATCCTTGCAAAGTTACGCATGTGACTGATTATAATCCATGGAAATTGTTTGCCTTTCAATTGATTACTGGTTGTTGAATGGTTGATTGACTTGACTATACATGAAGGTGCCGAGGCCACCTTGTGCAGCACTCCAAGCATACAATTTATAGGACGGTGCACGTCGAATATGAATTGTGCACATGTATGTGTCGCAGAGGGAAGATTAAGCGGATATTGTAAGGGAGTCCCGTTATTCAAGTATTGCATGTGCATTTTTGAATGCGGCGGTGGAGGGCCAGTGCCACTACGACCAACGGATCCAGAGCCATTACCACCAATGCCGCCAGCTCTGACGGCGAGGAGGGCTCAGAGGGGCAACAACTCTCCATGAATTGATAGACTATGATCGTCGGATCTCTTATATTGTATACATATCATAGTACAACTCTTGCATGCCAACTCAAGTTCTGAGTTGATTTGATGAAAGAAATAATATAAACGAAAGTCTTGTTACATGACACTCGGATGATTCATTGTTTTGCTTGTATCAAACATGTGTGTTCCTGGTCTTGCTCCAAGGTTTTTCAATTTGTCAACACAAAGTTTACACGCACAATTAACATCTAGATGGCCTCTCTGATTCATACAGTAAGGAATGGCAGCGGTAATGACGTGATGTATATAGAGATGGTGGAAATTGTACGTACCGCTGAACAATATTATTTCGAGAACACATATTGCAAAAGACAAACTCGGGCATATCATAATTTGGATATATCGGTGTGTTTACCTCGTGATGGATATGTGTCGTCCATTTACATAGACTTTGTAAATAAGATTTGAACATCCATTTCTATTTATAGAACTTTCTTTTTCTGGCATACTACAGATGAATGCAGACATTCCAACATATATGGATGCACATGTGTAGTTACCCTTATGGACCCAAACACGTGCTGGATATCCTTGTGAACGTCTCCGAAAGACCGTTTACATTAGCTATGTGCGGAACTAGTTTGAACCTATATATTTGTCTATTTTTCTTGGAACATGAGATATAAACTTGATACAAGTATAGTATCTCTATATCTCTAACAATATCCACACTATCTATCTATTCTAGTTTGTAGAGAAAAAAAATACAATCTCCTCATATAAAAGTCAGACTGCACCATCACTCAGGCTATGATGTCATGGTAGCGAGACCAGCACCGACCAGCCGCCACCGCCGAGCTCAAGGCTAGGCTGTTATTCAAGGTAATGATAAACACCGTGTGCATCGGGTGGACATAACGACGCAACTAGTGGACTGTTGGCGCTTGTTAATGACACCATTTTAGTACTGTTTTAGTGGCATTATTGGACTAATTATTATTATACTAACTCACCACTTGGCACCTGAAGTAACCCCATATTCGCATAAATCTTAATAGAACATATTGCAAAATGACAGGAAATATAGGGCAATTTGGATTATTTGCACAAAACCCACCTAGAAGCACAAGTTCAGAAGAATCGAGCCCAGTTGAGGAAGCCCAAGCGACCACCTAATGGGCCATGTGTGCTTTAATTGCCCAACCCATGATCATAAGGTGTTCAAATTCAATGAATCTCAAGATAAGGAGACTTAAGCAATAAGAAATTGGAGTTTTGGAAAGTCGTCCACGAGATCAGGTTAACCTCAGAGATATTCGCACAGCCTGGGACAACACAATCTTTCACGTGGGCGAGTGCCAAGCGGCCGGGCGTGTGCAGCCATCGCATCAGGGGACTTCGGTTCACTTCAGTAAAAACCGAACACACCAAAAAAATGACACCAAATTCATCGGTTTCCATTTTCTACGCACTGAAGTTTTTGAACACCGAACAAACTGAACCGAAATGTCGGTTCAAACCGAATGCCTACCGTAGTTGTCCTATGCTGGAAACTGCAAGAGTCCTAAAGCAGCGAGAACTGCCTTGTGCTTGCTCCTCCTGACATGTGGTGAGTGAGTTCATCCAATCCATGCAAAGTTGCGGTCTGCGGATGATGGATTATTATCATTTAGATGTAGTTAGTTGTTGAATGGTTGATGCAGTGGCAGATGTGCGAAGCCAGAGCTTTAGATCGAGGGGTGTCTCCACCATGCACGATGGTTACCGCTGAGGGTCCAGGCCTCAACAGGGGCCTCATGTCCATGTGAGAATTATGAGCACCTTGTCCTTTGCGGGCGACATGGCCAAACACAAACACGGGCTTGCCGTAATCACTCAGCTTCAACTCACAAGCCACATGGTCTTGGCACAAATGTGTCTGCTGTTAATTGATCCGCATGCAGGGACACCCACCCCCAGTGGCGAATCTAGGATCATAGTTTAGGGGGGGCTCTCATCTCCTTCCTCCTCTCCTTCCCCTCTCTTTCTTCTTCTTCCTCCCTCTTTCTCCCCTTTCTTCTCCTCTCCCCCAATGGAGATCCTGGCCATAGGGGGGGCTGGAGCCCCCCTAGCCCCCCCTGTAGATTCGCCCCTGCCCACCCCCACCACCCCCCACCCCCTCCCCCCGCTCTCTCTCTTTCTCTCTGTTCCTGCGGACCCATCTGATAATTTGTCCGCCCCGTAGAGGTTGACGATTCTGGAAACAATGTCATGCATGTTCCGTGTCGTCAACTTATCTAGCGATGAGATGGTACCCCGCGTCCGAAAGGACACCATGGCTGGCAGACGACAGTGCACAGATGGCTTCGATGACATCATCTCTGTGATCGAAGCGAATGATTCGGAGATGTCATTCTTTTCTTCTTTTGCGCAGTTTCCCGTGTAAAACTTCACCAGTACCACACACACACAAAGCCCATTTCGATTAATGTAACACTAAACCAAAACTTCAAATTCCCAACTTTGGCGCCCTTGTCAAATTTGACTCTTTCCTGTGTGCTCAAACTACACCATATCACCTCTATACCGTAAAACATAGCCATTAAATACTTTAGAGATGGTTGATAAAACTGACATTTCCGCTAGATTTATTGGAAGATTGTAAACTGTTTACAGCTTTGCAAGAAAAGCGAAGCCATCTTTCCTGAACAAGATATTTCCGTGCCAACATACGCCCATATAGAATTGTTGATCGATGAGAAGATTCCATTTCATCAAGTAAACGTAACAAAAAATAAAATGCAGTTCACTCTTATATCAATCGGAAAAAGCATGTGCATCAATATTCAGAATACCTTCTCAAATAACTTTGATAAGGTTTGGAGTACACCACATGTTCGAAATTGGAAAGAGGAGCATTTGACAAGATATGTGAAATAAACTCAAATCACAGAGCACTGATTTACACTGGAATATATGAAGAGAAGAAGGAAAACATTTCATATTCTCAGGCCAAGAACTTAAAGTTCACACAACAAGGCAGCCTGCCTAGCAAAGGCCAATGGATCACAACAGTTTCTTAAAGTTCACTTGTTTCAGTCCCCAGCATATGTCTAGCTCAAAGCATAAGATGCGGCAGCAGGTGGTAGAGTGTTTTGACTGCAAGAACAAAGGGAGCTATATCAGATCCAAAGCTCAACAAGTTGCAAGTTACATTCATATACATACAATCTGGGGCATGAACAAGGACCATCAATGTGTACTAGACATCCTCTAAGTACTCAATCATTGCTACTCACTTTCTGATCAAGACCCACTGGTGTCTAACTGTCTATTGTTGCATAAAAGTTGCGTCAAACAACAAGTGGATCACAAAAAGGTAAGTAGGTAACCATCTAGAATCAAGGTAACAATGTAACGAAGTTTAAAGCTCATCAACGCACACAGTGATCTCACAATCAACATGATTCCAGAACCAGACATCCTCAAGTACATATTCTTGCATAAAAGCTGCAGCAAGCAATAAATGGATCACAAAAAGGAAACCATCTCGAATTAAGGTAACAATGTAATGAAGTTTAAACACAGTGATCTTTCAATCAACAAGACATCAGGCTATGCAACATAACAGTAAAAATACAGTGCTGACCTCGTTTAACTGGCACCAATTGCTAAGCTCAGTAGGTTTCCTGTGTACAAACCAATTCCAATACGAGGCCCCATCTCTGACAGGTCTGTATAAGTACCAGTCCTTGGATTGTAAATCCTTAGCAATCCCCTAGTTCCAATATAAGTAAGTATCCTCCCATCATTGAGCACCAGCAAGGGACGTACATGGAACTCTTCAAGCTGGACACTCAAGTTAACCTGTATGCTATGCTGTTTGACCCATAAGCTCTTCTCAAAGCTGATCAGAAACCATAAGTCCATAGATGAATGATGGCAGTAAACCACGACCAAACTGCCATTTAGGGCGGCCATCGAGTGATCATTATAATAGGCTTGCTGGAGCATATCAAGGGCGGCCATCGAGTGATCATTATAATAGGCTTGCTGGAGCATATCAAGAGCATCACCTACAAGGTTTATCTGGGGTCCTTGGAGAATCGCCCTCCACTCCTCTGTTTTAAGGTCAAACGAAGCTATTCGTTTCGGCACAGCAGCTTGGTCCAGAAGATCCTCATCTTGGTCCAGATTAACCTCATTTGAGAAGAAATACACAATCCCATTGATGACCACTCTGCTCTGCATTTCAACATGACCTGCAGGGGCCTCCTTGCCTCTCCACCTTGAATGGATGTTTCCATCAAGCGTGAAGACCTCACACAACTGTTCCTCGTAGAAAAGGCTGTCAAGAACACGAAGCACCTTGTACTCTCCCGTCGAAGCGACCTGCCCAAACACGATCCCGACCCTGTAATGACAGATGTCCAGCTCTGTGTGTTCTTCTGCCAATCCTTCAGGCAAGGCATACACAGCTCCATTGGCCGGGTTGAGCAACCTGAAGCTCCTGCTGTGTCCTTTCGCGGTGCAGATGAGGCCTGCCTGTGTGAACACCACCCACTCGTTCTCGACCCCTGTCGAACGGACCCGCTTAACGACGCGCCCAGTGAGGTCCATGATGTCACAAAGGACGCCGTCGTTTGGATAAGCTGTGGGGTAGCCGGCGACGATCAGTGGCGCAGGGTGATGGGACGCGTGGGCGGCGATGAAGTGCGGGTCGGAGAGGAGGGACCGCCACGGCCGGCAGACGGCGCGGAAGCGGCACAGGTCCTTGGCCGGCACGCGCAGCAGGATCTCGTAGACGGCGTCCACGGGCATGGAGCCGGTGTTCGTGGCGGTGAGAGCGGGCATGACGCGCCTGTCCGGCGCGGCGAACGGCTTCGACGACGACGCCATCACTGCGATTAGAAGAAAAAAAAACGTGAACGCCGCGAAGACGACATCGATCGAGATGTGTCGCAACAGAAGAGGAATGGATGCGCGTCGCAGACGGGCAGATCGAGGCGAGATTCCCCGCGATTAGAGGAGCCGGGGATGGAGTTGTCCGAGGCTTACCCGCGAAATCGTACGTGCTGGGTCCCGTCGTCCCGGTGCCGGAGGTCGCCGCCTGCAGGACGGACCGCGCTGTCTCTGCTGGGGGATCGATCTCGCCCGGCCGGGTGCTGCGGCGGCGGCCGGGAGCGGGAGCCCACCACAGCGCACGGAGTGGAGGATCTGGAGGCGCGGTTGTGAGCGGCGGGTATGCGGTCGGGAAGATCGGGGTCGTGGGGTGTAGCGCCGAGGAGCGGGCGGTGCGGTGGTTCGCCGGCTCGCCGGCTGGGGCCTGGGGGCGCCGCCGCTCCACACTCCGTAGTGGTGTCGATCCTGGAGTGTTCTGCAGCAGTAGGGACTAGGGAGGCAGCCGGAGATGAGTGGGCCGTGGTGGGCAATTTTTGCATAGCAGGCCTTGCTGGCCCATTTTTATCCGGGCTGGTTTTCTATACTACCGGTTCAATAAATAGGAGCAAGTTTCACAGAAAAATAGATCAGATCCTTCTATATATATTTTTTTTAAAAAGTACAGAGATTACTGCCATAAACGAACCCCTAGAAAGCTAACTGCAATGTTCAGCAATGATAGATGCTCAAAACAAAGAGACATGAAGAATTCCTGTCAGAAAAAGAAAAGATTGGTGTGCTCCTTCCATTTGAAATTATAAACATATTACTTTATTAGTATTTTTTTCCAAAAAAATGATGCTATTGGATTTGTATTTTAAATTTTTTTCTATGGTTCTAGTTTTCAATATCATATAAATAATTATATTAATGGAGTAATTGCCGATGGAACTTTGTCTAGCAGAAACTAGTAGCCTCCTTCCTCTATCATCTAGAAGCAAACAAAAAATTGGAGTTGGCGGCAGTTCTTCTGTATCCACTTTCCTTTCCCTCTGATATTATAAGAAAAAGAAATGTTCCACAATATAGTATGATTTGGTTAATAATGTTGAGTAGTAATATAAATAAGAGTGATGCACCAGGTGTTTTTAAACTATTTTTGAATTCTCATCTAGTGTCCATGAACTGATCATCTAGACCCATCAACTTTTGAGGTGGTTCATTCTAAGTTCACTCGAGGTCCAATCATGGACCTCAATGCATGCTTATGAAGAATCACTTGAAAAACTTAATAGCCTAGATGATCACTCTATAAAGCTCGTGAACCCATATGAGAATACGAGAATAATTTTAAAAATAAGGTACAGTTCACTCTTCACTCTACAAATTATTCAGCCGCAAGAACTTGTTTAAACTAACTATCGGAGTAAAACAATGCGTTTGGCATGTGGCTTGCCTCTATCTCTCTCTGCTACCTGGGCCCACCTGCCATGGTATGAGGCTGTCCCTTCTCCTCACGGCCTCACCCTGATTGAACATTGAAGTTGAACCGGACCAGCTCACCAGGCAGATCGCGATCCCCTCGTCGGGCCGCAACAAAGCCAAACCCCTCGTTCCGCCGCCGCCCACCGCCCGGCCGGCCGGCCCCCGAGCCCGATCAAGTAGCTTGGCTCCGACGTCGTGCCCTCCGGCTCCGCTGATCGACCACGTGGCCACCTCTTCGTCTTCCAGACCGACCAAAACCTGGCCGCGCCGCTCGCCGGGGTCCGACCAAGCAATCTCATGTCGTCGCCACCGCGGGCTCGCCCTCCGCCAGCGCTGCCGGACGACGTCATCGAAGAGGTCCTCGCCCCCTTCCCGCCAGATGACCCGGCTCTCCTCGTCCGCACTGCCCTCGTTTGCAAGGACTGGTGCCGCCTTGAGGACCAATGGTGGTCACCCTTGGATGATGAGTGATTGACAACCGTTGAGTGGATTGATGTGTCTCTTGGCTCGTGATGTGCAGGTGCAGGATGCGACATGGCGGCCGACGGCGCGTGGTGAAGGTCAGGCGCGAAAGGTCCATGCCGATGAACCAAGGGCGGTGAAGGATGGACGAGTAGGCTTGGACCGAGGGACCCGAAGAGGCCGGACGGAGTCACGTGCGATCCGCATGGTGCATGGAAGAGCAAGAGTTCACGGCGTGATGAAGACGGCGTCGGTCGAGTCAAGCGGGACGGAGGCGTCAAGGCTTGGTGGAGGCCGGACACGCGTCGACATCAAGGAGGTCGCGTGGCGGCCAAGCGGAGATGGACGGTTTGGGTGGTTTGGGCCTCAAAACCACCAGGCAGGCAGGTTTGCCGGTTTGGGCCTCAAAATCGGGGGCGCGTCCGGTGCGGCCGGATGGCGGAATGGAGGGCACGTGACGCCATCGCGAAGCTTGCGTCGAGGCGAAGCAAAGTCGTGAAGGTCCCGTGTCCGTCCGATGCGTCTGCGAAAAGATGGACAACTTTGCCCCTCTGCGGGTGTGTATCTTATTTTCCGCAGTAGGGGTAGTTTAGACTTTAGGCCAAGGACTATAAGTAGTGAAGGGGCTGAAATTTCCAGCCACTTCTCCCATTTCCCTTAGTTTAGTTTTCTTCTTCAAGGCTAGGGTTTGCTTAAATGAGAGAGGATTAGGCTTAGAGAGTGATTACTCTAGGTTTAGTGCTCCAATCCAAAAGTGGGAGGATGAGGGTGGTTTCCTAGCCACGAATCTTGTTAAGATTTCAATCCTTAATCATTCATGGTTGATTCAAGGCTTGTCTCCCTCGTTTTTCTTTAGCCATTTTCGGGCTATTTTTCGTGGATTTTTTGTTCTTCGGATTTGAGGCCGTTTCTTGTGGGTTTTCTTTGAGGGGATCACTCATAGGTTCCTTGTGACCATTTTTCCCGTGATCTTTCACCCTCAAACCCACGGATTAGCCTCGGATTTGAAGTTTCCCTCTTCTTCTTCCTCTCTTGTGTTCTTGGGTGATTTCACGAAATTAGTGGGGAAGTCGTGATCTTTCTGAGAAGATCTTTTGGGAATAGACTCACCAAGAAGTAGTGATGTTTCTGTTCAAGTTTCACGAAGATTGGATGTCATTTGGTTGAGTTTGCTTGTTTCTCCAGATTTCTGCTGCGCCCAGAAAAACCGGTGGTACCGGTTTTGGTAAACCGGTGGAACCGGTTTTGGTCTCTGGTTTGTTGGCGCAGGAAATCCGGTGGCACCGGTTTCAGTAAACCGGTGGCACCGGTTTCGGGTGAGTTGTTGTTTGCTCTGGTTTTCAAGTTGGAAAAGTTCTAGATCGTGTGTTTGGCCTCTGGAATTTTTGTGATGAATTTTGGAGGTCATTTGATCTAGTTTTGGATTTTTCCCGAGGTGCTCAGCAGCTCCAGGAAAAACCGGTGGCACCGGTTTTGGCTGGCTGAGCACAGGCTGTTTCCGCTGCTTGTGCGTTTCGCTCGTTCGCTCGGTTCGCTGGGTTCTAGACTTGTTCCTAGGGTCAGTAGGCACTCAGTTGCTACGTGATCTTGGCAAGTGCTAGAATTCTCGCGTGTGGTGTGTTTTGGGATGTAGGCCCGTTCTCGATCGCGAGAAATTTGTGAGGCTCCCATTCACCCCCCTCTAGTCGCCGTTCCGGTCCTTCAATTGGTATCAGAGCTTTGGTTAGGATCACTCCACCTTAACCGGCTCTGTGATCCAAGATGGCGACCGCTGAACGCTCTGCCTCGACTGCGCCTCCTTACTTTGATGGGACTGATTATCGATATTGGTCGATTCGCATGCGAGCCCATCTCAATAGTAAAGGAGCATCTGTCTGGGAGATCACTGTGGATACCACTTATGCTATTCCTGCTGTTCGTGCTTCTCAAGCGGATAAAGACAAATTTCACGCCAACAGCAAGGCGGTTGATATCCTGCTTTCGAGTTTGAGTCGTGCTGAGTTTGAGCGTGTTGATGACCTGGATGTCGCTCACAAAATCTGGACACGCCTCAAGGAGGCTCATGAGGGGAACAGCCAGGTCAAGGCACGTCTCTTTGAGACCTACCGGCGTGAGTATGAGAATTTCTCTCATCTTCCCGGTGAGTCTACTGACTCTCTCTTTCAGCGCTTTAGAGCTATTGTGAACAAGATGAGAGCAAACATCACCGTCCTTCCCTATACCGATCATGATAGTGCTTTGAAGCTCTTACATGCTTTGGATCGAGGTGTATGGGGAACGAAGGTTGATGCTATCATTGAGTCCACTGGTTACACAACTCTTACTCTTGATGAGCTCTTCTCGAAGTTGAAGTCGACAGAGGTTGACATTCAACTGAGATCCAAGCATGTGAACCCTACTGATCCTCATAGTATGGCTCTCATGTCAGGATCTGGACAGTCCTCTTCCTTGGCTAACGCTAACTCTTCCACCAAGTCGTTTGCCTTGTCTTCTTTGTTGACTGTTTCAGAGGAGCAGTTGGACGAACTGGAGGACGAGGAGCTTGCCTTGATCACAAGGCGGTTCATGCGCTTCAACGACAACCGCAAGAACCGGCGGAAGGGCCACAACAACTGCTTCGAGTGTGGGAAGCCTGGCCACTTCATCGCCGACTGTCCGAGGAAGGACAAGTCCAAGGAAGAGAACGACTACAGCAAGCACAGGTCGAGGGACAAGAAGAAGAAGAAGAAGCACATTGACTGCAAGAAGGCCAAGGCACGAGCCTTCATCGCCTCCCTCAGCGACGTCGACTCCGACACAGAAGATCAAGCTGATTCAAGCTCAAGTGAGGACGATCGCAAGGAGAAGAAGAAGGACACCAAGAACGTCACCGGTCTCTGCTTCTACTCCAAGGAGAAGCGTGGAGGGTACTGCGTCATGGCTCTCAACGCCGATGACAAGAAGGACGACATCGACAGTGACTCCGAGTCGGACACTGAGGTACCTCGAACCCACGAACAACTTCTTCTTGAGAATGATGAACTGAATGATTGCTTGGTCAATCAAGACAAGCTGTTGAAAAGGGCCGCTCGTGAACGATCCGAGCTGAAGGCCAAGCTTGAGAGTGCTTTGTTGGAACTAGAACAGCTTAGGGCTGCTCCTACTGTTTCTGAAGTTCCTGAATGTGATGAATGCTCAGTTCATATGGTTAGTCTAGCTTCTTTGCAATCTAAGTATGCCTCTTTGGTTGAGGAACTAGATTTGGCTAGGGCTGCTTTAGATGAAGTTAAGACTAGACCTGTGTTGCTTGGTGCTTGCAAGTCTTGCCCTGCTTTGCAAAGTAAACTGGATGTGGCATGTGCTAGGATTTTAGAGCTTGAAAAATCTGCTGCTTTAGCTAAGTCTAAAATTCCTGAATGCACTGTGTGTCCTTGTCGGATGTTTGGACCCGGCAGTCCACACAGGGTAGCCTACGTGGTTGATTTGTTGAGGGACAGATCGAGGATCAGAAGCCGATGGTAACACAAGACGCAAGGATTGAACAGGTTCGGGCCGTCGAGATGACGTAATACCCTACGTCCTGTGTTGGGGATGATTATATTGCTGTGTATGAAGTTCCTGAAGTATCTTCGTAGTTGGGTTCTGTCCTAGGTTGAATGATCGTAATGTGTTCTGGAGGGGGGTCTCAAGGCGCCTTATATAGTCCGGCTGCCTTGAGTTACAAGTCGGCTAGAGATCATAACCTACCCGAAATACAAGGATGCGATCCTATAACGATTACAGATATCTTTCCCTATAATTCCGGCTAGTTTATCTTGATCTCCGAGCTTCTTGCGGGATACGCCGCCTGCTTCCTTGCCGCGCGCGCCGTCGCGCCCATCCGGCTCGTCCGACTGGTGGGCCTCCCGACTGGTGGGCCTCCCAGTCTGACAAACCGATCCAGTTGCACTCGGACCGGCCGCCCCTTGCTGGTTGGGCCAATCCGCCTTCTGGGTACCCCTGGGGGTCTACCCCCGACAAGCCCCCGAGTAGTACGTGGTTGAGAGACAAGTCGGCGAGGTCGTGCTGTCTGATGAGCGTCGAGCCTGCTGCAGTTGGAAGCGAAACCGCGTGATACTGGAGAGAAAAGAGCCGTCTGCAACGGATGCGCCGCGAGGTGCGTCCGTTGGCCGTAGCCCCCGAGCCTTGAAGCGATTCCGAAGGAATCGGTCCAAGGGTTAGTCAAGAAGCATCTGGCTAAACCATCCGGCGTTAATTTCGGCGTCCAGCCCCCGAGTGTGAGGGCCAGCGGAGTCCTGCGAGACACGCCGAGCAGTCGTCGCGGCGCCAGCCCCCGAGCGTGAGGGTCGAGTCGAGCCGTCCGAGGCACGCCGAGTAGTTGTCCCGGCGCCAGCCCCCGAGCGTGAGGGCTGAGCACGCCGAGTGGTCATCCCGGCGCCAGCCCCCGAGCGTGAGGGCTGAGCACGCCGAGTAGTCGTCCCGGCGCCAGCCCCCGAGCGTGAGGGCTGAGCACGCCGAGTAGTCGCCCATACCCTGCAACAAAGTAAAATTTCGAGAGGAGAAAGCATTCGGCGATATGTAATGTTAATGAACTCCGCTTCCTGCTTTTAAGTCTATTAATTTCTCCGGGTAGTTAGCCTGTTACGTTTATGCACCTGATCCCCGATAGCCATAGTCCATAGCGCAGGGAGCTGGGCCGCATGCACGCGTAGGAGCGTAGGCGTACGGAAGAGTCGAGGTTTCACGGATTAAGGCGTGTGCTCCCGAGTACTTTAGCGACTTGTTTTAAAGCTCGCGGAATTGACGAAGTTAATGGATTGATACTTATCTTGGCGAAAGGTTCGAGTCCCGGAGGATTCCTTCTCTGTCAGGTATGC
>CM014271.1:75608615-75628199 GCA_004135705.1 Alloteropsis semialata | reverse complement strand
CGATTGTCAAGACGTATGTATATCAAACAATCCTCTTATTTAACCTTGTACCCTCCACTTTTGAATACTAACAAGTTTCTTTTGTGAAATCACTTCGAATAGGGCGTATAGGCACTACGTTAACAAATACAATGGGAGACATCATCCAGAAAGGAAGTCTGAACTATATGTGAAAACAAAATGTGCGGTAAGTATGACCAGCTAAAATAGTTCATTATAGTTTCCCTACATTGCTTTGAAATGAATTTCCTAACATTTGTATATGTGAAACAGTGTCCCAAGCAGAAGCCCGGAAGCGTACACTGTGGATATTATGTATGCAGTATGGTGAGTAACACAAAGGCCTTCAGGAGACACCCAGGATTGGTAAATATTCACTACGGCTCTTTTCAATTGCTCACTGTCTTTAGATAAATGCTCACTGCCTTTGTATATGCTCAATGTGTTTGTATATGCTCATTGTCTTTCTAAATGCTCACTGTCTTTGTATATGCTCACTGTCTATACATATGCTCACTGTCTATAATATGCTCACTGTCTTTCTAAATGCTCATTGTAAATGCTCACTGCCTACATATATATGCTCACTGCCTTGGTAATGATCACTGTCTTTGTATATGCTCACTATTTTGATAAATGCTCACTGCCTTTGTATATGCTCAATGTCGTTGTATATGCTCATTGTCTTTCTAAATGCTCACTGTATATAATATGCTCACTGTCTATATATGCTCACTGTCTTCACAGATGCTCACTGTCTTTACAAATGCTCACTGTCTTCACAGATGCTAACTGTCTTCACAGATGCTCACTGCCTTTGTATATGCTCAATGTCGTTGTATATGCTCATTGTCTTTCTAAATGCTCACTGTATATAATATGCTCACTGTCTTTCTAAATGCTTACTGTCTTCCTAAATGCTCACTGTCTATATATGCTGACTGTCTTTACAAATGCTCACTGTCTTCACAGATGCTCACTGTCTTCACAGATGCTCACTGTCTTGACACATGCTCACTGTCTATATATGCTGATTGTCTTTACAAAATGCTCACTGTCTTCTAAATGCTTACTGTCTTCCTAAATGCTCACTGTCTATATATGCTGACTGTCTTTACAAATGCTCACTGTCTTCACAGATGCTCACTGTCTTCACAGATGCTCACTGTCTTGACACATGCTCACTGTCTATATATGCTGACTGTCTTTACAAAATGCTCACTGTCTTTCTAAATGCTTACTGTCTTCCTAAATGCTCACTGTCTATATATGCTGACTGTCTTCACAGATGCTCACTGTCTTCACAGATGCTCACTGTCTTGACACATGCTCACTGTCTATATATGCTGACTGTCTTTACAAAATGCTCACTGTCTTTCTAAATGCTTACTGTCTTCCTAAATGCTCACTGTCTTTGTATATGCACACTAGCTCTAAATTAGCTCATAATCTGTACATATGCTCACTATCTTTTTATATGCTCATTGTGTAGTGGAAAGAAGACATAGGAAAAAGAAACTCCCCATACAGCGATGACAACCTCTTGGAACTTGTCGGTGACCTTTGTGACTTCCTATTAGACCAAGTTATTCACACCAAAGGTGAGTACCATGACAGAGGGTCCAATCTAGCGACGAATCCAACTTATCAACATCTGCGTGAGTGGAAAAGGCTAGGCTTGGGTCGTTAATTGAACTTGTGAATGTTTTGTACTTTTGGCAAGCACGATATGTACTTGTGATGTGAACTATTGGATTTGTGTAATGGACTTGTAATTTATGTGAATTATATGTGTATTTGTGAATGCAGCGAATTTATGTGAATTTATGAAGACAGTGAATTTATGTGAATTATATGCATTCTGTGAGTTATATGCAGCGAATTTCAGATTTGATTTTTTTTGTCAGAAAAACAACTGTAGGGGCGGTTAGGGAATGAACCGCCCCTGCAGAAGTAAATGATAGGGGCGGCTGTCTTTCCAACCGCCCTTACAAAATGGATTAGCAGGGGCGGTTCTGAAAAGAACCGCCCTTACAGTTATATTTTGTAAGGGCGGCTGGAGTAACCAACCGCCCCTACTAAATGTTTAGTAAGGGCGGCTAGTAACAATAGCCGCCCTTACTAATGTGTTTGTAAGGGCGGTTGTCGGAGCCGCCCCTGCTATCCAGAAACTGTAAGAACGCTTGTTTAGGGGCGGCTGGCAAAACCGCCCCTACAGAGGCTTACCAGCCGCCCCTACAGTTCCTTTCTGTAGTAGTGACTTTCCGCCAGACGACCCAGATCTCCTCGTCCGCACTGCCCTCGTCTGCAAGGACTGGTGCCACCTTGAGGACCAATGGTGGTCACCCTTGGATGATGAGTGATTGACAACCGTTGAGTGGATTGATGTGTCTCTTGGCTCGTGATGTGCAGGTGCAGGATGCGACATGGCGGCCGACGGCGCGCGGTGAAGGTCAGGCGCGAAAGGTCCATGCCGATGAACCAAGGGCGGTGAAGGATGGACGAGTAGGCTTGGACCGAGGGACCCGAAGAGGCCGGACGGAGTCACGTGCGATCCGCATGGTGCATGGAAGAGCAAGAGTTCACGGCGTGATGAAGACGGCGTCGGTCGAGTCAAGCGGGACGGAGGCGTCAAGGCTTGGCGGAGGCCGGACACGCGTCGACATCGAGGAGGTCGCGTGGCGGCCAAGCGGAGATGGACGGTTTGGGTGGTTTGGGCCTCAAAACCACCAGGCAGGCAGGTTTGCCGGTTTGGGCCTCAAAACCGGGGGCGCGTCCGGTGCGGCCGGATGGCGGAATGGAGGGCACGTGGCGCCATCGCGAAGCTTGCGTCGAGGCGAAGCAAAGTCGTGAAGGTCCCGTGTCCGTCCGATGCGTCTGCGAAAAGATGGACAACTTTGCCCCTCTGCGGGTGTGTATCTTATTTTCCGCGGTAGGGGTAGTTTAGACTTTAGGCCAAGGACTATAAGTAGTGAAGGGGCTGAAATTTTCAGCCACTTCTCCCATTTCCCTTAGTTTAGTTTTCTTCTTCAAGGCTAGGGTTTGCTTAAATGAGAGAGGATTAGGCTTAGAGAGTGATTACTCTAGGTTTAGTGCTCCAATCCAAAAGTGGGAGGATGAGGGTGGTTTCCTAGCCACGAATCTTGTTAAGATTTCAATCCTTAATCATTCATGGTTGATTCAAGGCTTGTCTCCCTCGTTTTTTTCTTTTTAGCCATTTTCGGGCTATTTTTCGTGGATTTTTTGTTCTTCGGATTTCTTTAAGGGGGTCACTCATAGGTTCCTTGTGACCATTTTCCCCGTGATCTTTCACTCTCAAACCCACGGATTAGCCTCGGATTTGAAATTTCCCTCTTCTTCTTCCTCTCTTGTGTTCTTGGGCGATTTCACGAAATTAGTGGGGAAGTCGTGATCTTTCTGAGAAGATCTTTTGGGAATAGACTCATCACGAAGTAGTGATGTTTCTGTTCAAGTTTCACGAAGATTGGATGTCGTTTGGTTGAGTTTGCTTGTTTCTCCAGATTTCTGCTGCGCCCAGAAAAACCGGTGGTACCGGTTTTGGTAAACCGGTGGAACCGGTTTTGGTCTCTGGTTTGTTGGCGCAGGAAATCCGGTGGCACCGGTTTCAGTAAACCGGTGGCACCGGTTTCGGGTGAGTTGTTGTTTGCTCTGGTTTTCGAGTTGGAAAAGTTCTAGATCTTGTGTTTGGCCTCTGGAATTTTTGTGATGAATTTTGGAGGTCATTTGATCTAGTTTTGGGTTTTTCCCGAGGTGCTCAGCAGCTCCAGGAAAAACCGGTGGCACCGGTTTTGGCTGGCTGAGCACAGGTTGTTTCTGCTGCTTGTGCGTTTCGCTCGTTCGCTCGGTTCGCTGGGTTCTAGACTTGTTCCTAGGGTCAGTAGGCACTCAGTTGCTACGTGATCTTGGCAAGTGCTAGAATTCTCGCGTGTGGTGTGTTTTGGGATATAGGCCCGTTCTCGATCGTGAGAAATTTGTGAGGCTCCCATTCACCCCCCTCTGGTCGCCGTTCCGGTCCTTCAATTGGTATCAGAGCTTTGGTTAGGATCACTCCACCTTAACCGGCTCTGTGATCCAAGATGGCGACCGCTGAACGCTCTGCCTCGACTGAGCCTCCTTACTTTGATGGGACTGATTATCGATATTGGTCGATTCGCATGAGAGCCCATCTCAATAGTAAAGGAGCATCAGTCTGGGAGATCACTGTGGATACCACTTATGCTATTCCTGCTGTTCGTGCTTCTCAAGCGGATAAAGACAAATTTCACGCCAACAGCAAGGCGGTTGATATCCTGCTTTTGAGTTTGAGTCGTGCTGAGTTTGAGCGTGTTGATGACCTGGATGTCGCTCACAGAATCTGGACACGCCTCAAGGAGGCTCATGAGGGGAACAGCCAGGTCAAGGCACGTCTCTTTGAGACCTACCGGCGTGAGTATGAGAATTTCTCTCATCTTCCCGGTGAGTCTACCGACTCTCTCTTTCAGCGCTTTAGAGCTATTGTGAACAAGATGAGAGCAAACATCACCGTCCTTCCCTATACCGATCATGATAGTGCTTTGAAGCTCTTACATGCTTTGGATCGAGGTGTATGGGGAACGAAGGTTGATGCTATCATTGAGTCCACTGGTTACACAACTCTTACTCTTGATGAGCTCTTCTCGAAGTTGAAGTCGACAGAGGTTGACATTCAACTGAGATCCAAGCATGTGAACCCTACTGATCCTCATAGTATGGCTCTCATGTCAGGATCTGGACAGTCCTCTTCCTTGGCTAACGCTAACTCTTCCACCAAGTCGTTTGCCTTGTCTTCTTTGTTGACTGTTTCAGAGGAGCAGTTGGACGAGCTGGAGGACGAGGAACTTGCCTTGATCACAAGGCGGTTCATGCGCTTCAACGACAACCGCAAGAACCGGCGGAAGGGCCACAACAACTGCTTCGAGTGTGGGAAGCCCGGCCACTTCATCGCCGACTGTCCGAGGAAGGACAAGTCCAAGGAAGAGAACGACTACAGCAAGCACAGGTCGAGGGACAAGAAGAAGAAGAAGAAGCACATTGACCGCAAGAAGGCCAAGGCACGAGCCTTCATCGCCTCCCTCAGCGACGTCGACTCCGACACAGAAGATCAAGCTGATTCAAGCTCAAGTGAGGACGATCGCAAGGAGAAGAAGAAGGACGCCAAGAACGTCACTGGTCTCTGCTTCTACTCCAAGGAGAAGCGTGGAGGGTACTGCGTCATGGCTCTCATCGCCGATGACAAGAAGGACGACATCGACAGCGACTCCGTGTCGGACACTGAGGTACCTCGAACCCACGAACAACTTCTTCTTGAGAATGATGAACTGAATGATTGCTTGGTCAATCAAGACAAGCTGTTGAAAAGGGCCGCTCGTGAACGATCCGAGCTGAAGGCCAAGCTTGAGAGTGCTTTGTTGGAACTAGAACTGCTTAGGGCTGCTCCTACTGTTTCTGAAGTTCCTGAATGTGATGAATGCTCAGTTCATATGGTTAGTCTAGCTTCTTTGCAATCTAAGTATGCTTCTTTGGTTGAGGAACTAGATTTGGCTAGGGCTGCTTTAGATGAAGTTAAGACTAGACCTGTGTTGCTTGGTGCTTGCAAGTCTTGCCCTGCTTTGCAAAGTAAACTGGATGTGGCATGTGCTAGGATTTTAGAGCTTGAAAAATCTGCTGCTTTAGCTAAGTCTAAAATTCCTGAATGCACTGTGTGTCCTGCACAACTTGTTGAATTGAATGATGCCAAGTTTGCTTTGGGTCTTGCTGAGGATGAGAATGTCTACTTGCGTGTCATTCTTAGTTGGGTCTCAAGTAGGGAACCTCAGTTGGGTATGATGATTCAGCAGTTCAAGAGAGCTGATGGTTTTGGGGTTGGGAGTGTGCCTTGTGACAAGAAGTGGAACTGGTTGTATGAGAAACTTGATGAGTGCCGAGGGGTGATTCTAAACAAGAAACCAACAGATGCCAGCACCTCTAAGCCACCCATTCCAAGTGAGGAACAAACCAGTCCCATGAGTGAGAAAAATCCCAAGGATGGAGTGTTCACTGAGCCACCAAGACACCCACCTAAGAAAGCTATCTGGGTAGAGAAACCAAACTTCCTACGGAACAAGCTAGACACTCTTCCAGATATTGCTAGGGAGCGTCCTCCACCAAAACCAAAAGCAAAACCCCAACCAAGAGTGAATCCACAACCCAGAGTGAACCCTCAACCAAGAGTGAACCCCAACAGAGAGTGAACCCACAGCCGAGAGCAAACCAACAGCCTAAAGAGCGTGTGAGGTTCCACTGTGAGTTCTGTAACAGGGATGGTCACCTTGAGGAGTTCTGCTTTCGCAGGAAGAAAGCTTTGAGGCGTGAGCGTGAGTGGAGTAACCAGGACATGTACCACCCTTCCTATGGTGTACATGAGCCTAGGCCAGCTCCTTTGCCTCGTGGTGGTAGGCGTGAGTTTGTCAGGCATGATCCAAGGCCTCCTCTGTTTGACTTTGGACAACACGGCCTTGGTTACTCGTCTCGGAGGTTTCACGGACCTCGTTACCCTCCTTTCGGGGAACGTCCTCCTCCGATGAGACGTGAGTTTGTGGATTGTGCTGACCCCACTTTTGAGCAGATGGCTCGACACTGGTACTATACTGGCTACACTAACCCCAGTGTCGAGACGTTTGCTCATCCTTACTCTTACCTTCCATACTGAGCAGGTCGGAGGCCTGAAGAACACGTGGTGTTCGAGAGGCCCTTGTGTACTTTGTATATTATGCTTTACTTTTGTACACTATTGTATTCTCTTGTTTATCTTGCATGTTTTATAATTGTATCATGCTTTCATATCTAGTCTAGCATGCTTTATCTTCACTTATCATGTGCCATGCTAGCTTTGTATATATCTTGGTGGATTAGTCTTTTGTTAGACTTTTGATGCAGGTTCTTCATTCCATGGCAAGGTAATACAAATTGTGATATTATTTTCGATGAAACTATGCCATTGCACACCATCTGTCTTTGAGCTTGCAGATGAACATGGAATGAAGCAAAGCATCTTTGAGTAAGATGATGAGCTTGTAGATGGTGGTGATGGAGATGAAGCTGTGATCGATCATCCACCAGCTGCTGCACCTGTACATTCTACTTCGACTACATCACTTGATGGTCCAGACCCTACTTTCACTACACCAGGCCATCAAGATGTACCTCTACATGGTCAAGATGAAGAAGATCAGGTTGACACAGCTGCTGTTGAGGGGGAGGCTACTTCAGAGTGTGAGGCTTCACGGCATATTCAGCGTCGCCATCCACCTCAGCAGATGATCGATAACTTGCATGATCACACCTCTTGGCTCTTGCTGCTTTTGATGCCTCTTCTGTTTGCCTTCTGAGTTGGTTTCTAGGGGGCTTTCATGTATCATATTGTATCATATGTATCATACATTTGCATATCATGTTTCATTCCACATATGTATCATATCTTGCACTAGATGAGCTTCTCTTATATATCCTGAGTATTTGCTTATGCTCTTAAGAACTAGTGCATAGGATTGTGGTGATTTTGCAATGTACTGCTTATGCTCTTGATGATATTGTCATAAGAAATCTTGTGAGCTAAGCTTGTTTATAAAAATGAATCTTGAAATGCTTATCACCCATGAGTAGTCTTTTGTCATGCGCTGCTCTTGCTTGAGATGCTAGGTTGTGCTAGCTTGTACTCGGGCGATTTATTCTTTGCATATGGCTTATCATTGTGCTTGCTTTGCATCACCTAGGGGGAGCATGTTTTCTGTGCTTCGCTTGTGTCAAGGGACACCTCATAAACCTTGGTTTTGTATGTGCTTAATGAAAAATGCTAGTAAAATGAAAATATACAAGATAACAAATAGTATGCATGAAAATGCAGTTAATCTATGTTGCTCACTTAAAATCATCACCAGGTTGCTCTACTGTTACATGTGCTTGCCATAGAAGTAGGCTCATGGTCTTAGTGAGTTTGAAAATGAGTAGGAATGTCTTGCAAGTGTTAGCAATGATCTTATGTTGAGAATGTGTCATCCTTATATGAGCTTTTGTGATCTAGTTTGACCTTGCTCGAGTTATCATGGCTAGACTTTTGCTCATGTGGTGATATCTTTTATAAAATATGAAAATCTGAAATTATGCCTGAGCCTCCTGATTCTATCATAATATCCTCATGTCGGCCATTTGTGCTTGCTTATGATCTGCTTCTCTGTGCTCTAGTTCATTTGTAGCATTTGTAAATGCTTTGTGATATATCTGAGAAGCTTGATAGTTCTTGCACTTCACAGCATGCATTATATTCTCTCATGTCTTCCTTGATGTTTGCATTGCCAACAAGGGGGAGAAATTTATGTTGCATATGCCCAAAGGGGAGAAGTTTATGGCTTTGCATGCATTTTGTGAGATAGGATGCATTTAGCCAGGGGGAGTGCATTGTTCTCATGCATTTGTTCAGGGGGAGTTTTCTCAGTTTGCTCAGGTTGTTTGAGCTTTCGCTTGTCACATGATTGGTGTTGAGCCCTTTCTGCCTCTTCTTGAGGGATCATGTGTTCTTGTCTCAGTTGTGTCGAGCCGTTGCCCTTGTCTTAGGGGACTGAGACCTCTCATCTCAAGTGATCTGTTCTTTGCCTTTGATTGGTTTTTGATCACTTGGATGAGTTCTTTCTTTCTTTTCTTTTCTGTTCTCGTTCTGTTTCTATCTTCAAGTCATTTGTGTTGGGTGTTGTCAATGCACTCATCAAGGGGGAGATTGAGGACCAATGGTGGTCACCCTTGGATGATGAGTGATTGACAACCGTTGAGTGGATTGATGTGTCTCTTGGCTCGTGATGTGCAGGTGCAGGATGCGACATGGCGGCCGACGGCGTGCGGTGAAGGTCAGGCGCGAAAGGTCCATGCCGATGAACCAAGGGCGGTGAAGGATGGACGAGTAGGCTTGGACCGAGGGACCCGAAGAGGCCGGACGGAGTCACGTGCGATCCGCATGGTGCATGGAAGAGCAAGAGTTCACGGCGTGATGAAGACGGCGTCGGTCGAGTCAAGCGGGACGGAGGCGTCAAGGCTTGGCGGAGGCCGGACACGCGTCGACATCTAGGAGGTCGCGTGGCGGCCAAGCGGAGATGGACGGTTTGGGTGGTTTGGGCCTCAAAACCACCAGGCAGGCAGGTTTGCCGGTTTGGGCCTCAAAACCGGGGGCGCGTCCGGTGCGGCCGGATGGCGGAATGGAGGGCACGTGGCGCCATCGCGAAGCTTGCGTGGAGGCGAAGCAAAGTCGTGAAGGTCCCGTGTCCGTCCGATGCGTCTGCGAAAAGATGGACAACTTTGCCCCTCTGCGGGTGTGTATCTTATTTTCCGCAGTAGGGGTAGTTTAGACTTTAGGCCAAGGACTATAAGTAGTGAAGGGGCTGAAATTTTCAGCCACTTCTCCCATTTCCCTTAGTTTAGTTTTCTTCTTCAAGGCTAGTGTTTGCTTAAATGAGAGAGGATTAGGCTTAGAGAGTGATTACTCTAGGTTTAGTGCTCCAATCCAAAAGTGGGAGGATGAGGGTAGTTTCCTAGCCACGAATCTTGTTAAGATTTCAATCCTTAATCTTTCATGGTTGATTCAAGGCTTGTCTCCCTCGTTTTTTTCTTTTTAGCCATTTTCGGGCTATTTTTTGTGGATTTTTTGTTCTTCGGATTTGAGGCCGTTTCTTGTGGGATTTCTTTGAGGGGATCACTCATAGGTTCCTTGTGACCATTTTCCCTGTGATCTTTCACCCTCAAACCCACGGATTAGCCTCGGATTTGAAGTTTCCCTCTTCTTCTTCCTCTCTTGTGTTCTTGGGCGATTTCACGAAATTAGTGGGGAAGTCGTGATCTTTCTGAGAAGATCTTTTGGGAATAGACTCACCACGAAGTAGTGATATTTCTGTTCAAGTTTCACGAAGATTGGATGTCGTTTGGTTGAGTTTGCTTGTTTCTCCAGATTTCTGCTGCGCCCAGAAAAACCGGTGGTACCAGTTTTGGTAAACCGGTGGAGCCGGTTTTGGTCTCTGGTTTGTTGGCGCAGGAAATCCAGTGGCACCAGTTTCAGTAAACCAGTGGCACCAGTTTCGGGTGAGTTGTTGTTTGCTCTGGTTTTCGAGTTGGAAAAGTTCTAGATCTTGTGTTTGGCCTCTGGAATTTTTGTGATGAATTTTGGAGGTCATTTGATCTAGTTTTGGGTTTTTCCCGAGGTGCTCAGCAGCTCCAGGAAAAACCGGTGGCACCGGTTTTGGCTGGCTGAGCACAGGCTGTTTTCGCTGCTTGTGCGTTTCGCTCGTTCGCTCGGTTCGCTGGGTTCTAGACTTGTTCCTAGGGTCAGTAGGCACTCAGTTGCTACGTGATCTTGGCAAGTGCTAGAATTCTCGCGTGTGGTGTGTTTTGGGATATAGGCCCGTTCTCGATCGCGAGAAATTTGTGAGGCTCCCATTCACCCCTCCTCTGGTCGCCGTTCCGGTCCTTCACGCCTCATCTCCGGCCCCGGCTTCCGCCGTCGATTCCACCAGTTCCACCGCATGCCGCCTCTGCTCGGCTTCGTCTACCATCGCGATGCTCTCCCTCGCTTCGTGCCCACTTCCTCGTTCCGCCCGCCCTACCTCGCCCGCCAGGACTGGCACATCCTCGACGCCCGCCACGGCCGCTTCCTGGTCCTGAACGGGATCTCTTCTACCCCAGCCGAGGAGAAGGCCAAACTCATCGCGTGGGACCCCACCACCGACGAGCAGCACAGGGTGCCCATGCCGCCATTCAAGCACAAGTCTTGGAACGCGGCGTTGCTCTGCGCGGCGCCGGGCTGCGACCACTTCGACTGCCCCTGGGCCCCTTCCTCGTGGTGTTCGTGTTCACAGTTTCACACGTGGTGGTGAGGATGAGGGGATCATGTCCGCCTGTGTCTACTCGTCGGAGCAAGGAGCATGGAGGCAGCCGATCTCTGTTCACCACCATGGTGGGTCTCAGTGTCGTGTGTGTTTGAGAGCACCCAATGCCCTCGTGAGGAATGCATTCTACTTCGGCTTTGAAATCAGCACCGCCGGTATTCTTGGGAAAGCAGGAATTATCCATGATCAGTCTACCGCCTTTGTTGCCCTTCTGGTTCTGGCGTCCTTTTGTACTCATGACAGCTGAGGACTGTGGGTTAGGATTAGCAAATGGGGAGGATTCCAAGCTCTGTCTCTGGTCAAGAGTAGCTGCAGGTCCGGGCGGATATGCCAGATGGGCACTGCAAAGAGTCATTGAGCTTGATAAGTTGCTCCCCGTTCCCGTTCATGACCTCTCAACCTCACTTGGTGTTTGCACTCTCGCCATTGCTGATGGGGCGAGTGTTGTTTTCATCTGGGTGGATAAAGAGTTGTTCACTATTGATCTAAAGTCCAGCCGGGTTGAGAAGATAGGCAGTGCCATTTATGGCTCCGGCTTTGTTCCCTACATGAACTTCTACACTCCTGGTACTAACCTCACACTATATCCTTTGTATCCTTAACCCTATTATTTTTTACCTGCTTGTGACGATATTAGAATGAGTATAGTATCTCTGTTAGTAACATGAAAGCACTACGGGAAACGCTCAGTTCGCCGTGTGCCTGATGCACATGGCGAAGGTCATAAAACACACGGCAAAAGGTTTGCGTGTGTGGCCCACGGCGAAGCTCTGACGGCGGCCTGCCACGACGGCAAAGGCAGCTTCGCCGTGGGCCTTTTGTCGGGCACACGGCAACACCTTTGCCGTGTGTCAGACCGGGCACACGGCAAAAAAAAAGGACGGGACGGCGGGGGACGGCGACGGCGACCGTGACAGCCAGAGTTCGCCGTGCGCCGCTGACCAGGCACACGGCAAAATTTCAGAGTTTGCCGTGTGCCTGGAGAAAGGCACACGGCAAAGTTTCAAACTTCGCCGTGTGCCTCCCTGGGGCACACGGCGAACTGGGAAACTTTGCCGTGTGCCTTACCTGGTACACACGGCGAAAATTGGTAAAGGCACACGGCGAAGTCCAGGCACACGGCAAACGGCGATCCAGAATGCCAGGTTTGGTCACTTCGCCGTGTGCCGTGACAAAAGCACACGGCAAACCGCTTCTTTGCCGTGTGCCGCACACGGCGAAGTGACCAAATGTCCCTTTTTTTGCTGTTTTTTTCACGTAAAAAGGTCCCCTCTCAAACAAACATCACAGACATATATTTTATGGCAATAAACATCACAGGCAATTAATATAGCATCACAGGCACATAATATAGATAAATCCAAAGTATGTCACAAGTTCATTATTTCAAAGTTTGCAATGTCACAAGTTCGGAAATCCAAAGCATGCCACAAGTTCATTATTCCAAAGATCATATTCACGGTGGTGGGGGTACGGTGGCGGGTACGGCGGGGGGTTAACTGGTGGGAACAACTGCTGCGGCTGTAACGTCGGTGACATGCCCGACGACAAGTCCGGCGTATTCGATGCCGCGGATTGGTTCTGCAATAATGAGAATAGATTGAATGTGAGACAAAATTCAATTTCTCCTAGTTATAATCTTTAACATTCAAAATTTCATCTAAGTCTCTAAGTGAGTCTAAGTTTCTATATTCTCTAAGTCTCTAATAATTGAAATGAATATACAAGAAATTCAAGTCACTCACCGCAGGAGTTGCTGGAGCCGGAGCCGCCGGGAAGACCATCGTCGGTAGGGGTAGGGGCTGACCTATCTGAACAGAAAGAGCTCGAATGTAGTTGTACATCGCGCTCAGCTGCTGCTGGTTCTCGGCCTGCTGCCTGGCCTGTTCCTCCTCCCGTATCCTCCTCTCTTCGGCTATCGCCGCCGCTATTGCTGCCTGGTGTGTTTGCGCTTGCGCCTCTAGCTGGGCCTACAATTTTTCATCACAATGTCACAATTCAAATCAAACATATATAGGAAATGAATGAACAATGAATAAGACATAAATAACCTGAAGTTCCTGCACTTGGAGCTGTGACTGTGTCAGGCGTGGGCGTATGGCCGGGCTACTGCTGGTGCTCCTGGCTCGAACCTGGGGGAGAGTGGGAGTACTGGCCGTGTCTAGAATACCGTCGCCCATGTAGTACCGGCCATGTTTCTTGCCTCCTCCCACCCTCATGACGAGCTCTCCATCCAGGTCATGGGCGCTCGGATCCCACTCTGGCCCATGGACCTGTCGTCCCGCCTCTGTGTACTCAGTGATGCGGGTGTGGATGGAGGGATTGGAGTACGCCGAGGGCGGGTCGTCCGGGTTGTAGGTGACCTCGGACGCCTTGCCCTTGTGCGCCATAGCCCATCCCATGAACTGGGAGCACTCAGCACCTTGATGTGCTGTGGACTGCAAAACAAAAACACCAAATTGATGACAAATGAAGCAACATTGAGTAGTTTGATGACAAATAAAGAAAATGAACCAGCATACCCATTTAGCCCTGTATTCGTCGTTGCTACGGCTGCCTTGATGGTGTGCGGGACCTGGCATCAGCAAACGCCGCTCTCGGCCAGCGTTGTGCTTTTCCTCCCACTCTGGTGTGAACCACTTGTCCACTATGCGTTCCCAGCACACCATATCATTACGGCACCACCACGCAGGCACCTACACGTGATCAAGACAATGAAACGTAAGAATATCAAAATAAATGATGTTCTTAATCTGAAAATATATGAAAAATTACCCGCAAGTACTGCTCCCGGGTCAGCTTCAAGTTTCTGGCGGCTTCTTTGTTTATCTTCTGGCCCATGAACAGAGCGCTGAAGTTGATGACACACTGCACTTGCGCCTCGTAGTGCATGTCCTTCACCAGCTTCACGCATCGGTTGTGAGCCACAACCGCTGCACGGGCCTCGTACCCATCCGCGCACCTGTAGAAATCCTGCATATAAACACGATGTATCCAGTTATTATTACAAATGAATGCCATATATTGAGTAGTTTAGTGCGAGGAATACTTACCCACAGCTCGGCCTTGACCCGCTCCGCCTTGTTGTCGAAGATCCTGCCTTCCCGATCGACGTGACCTCGGGCGTTGACGTAGTGATCCCACGTCCAGGCCGGCTCCTGCCTTTCGCCAATGGTGACCAGGCCCGGGAAGTGCTCCCTGCACAAAAGGCCGAGGATGCCGTTGACCTTGCGGTTGTGACCACATTCGATGAGTACTCTCCAACCCCTGTCAAAAATGATTAATATAATATATTAGTTTCTATTGTGAAATGAAAAGGCATTGAAATGAAAAGGTATTGATAACATGTAAAGTTACTTACGCTGTCCCAGAGGGTTGAATCATTGGGCGGGAGGCAAGATGTATCGGTCTGTCCGGAAGTCTCGAGGGACCTCGCAACCAGACAGCCGGGATAGCCCCTGTCGTGGCCTCCTCCTCCGCCTCCTCCTCCTCCTCCTCCTCCTCGGAAGGAACGTATTCGTCCTCCTGCCGCTGCGGCTGCTCCTGCTGCTGCTCCTCCTCCTCCTCCTCCTCCTCAGGCGAAGGCGGCTCTACAGGTCGACCCTTTCGGCCACCCTTGGGGCCACCTTTCCCTCGACCCTTCCCTCGACCCCAAGTCGAGGGCCCCGACGCAGCAGGGCTTGGCATAGCTCTTCTGAAAGCAGACACACATTTTCGTGCTACACCGCCGCCCACCATCTTTATTCAATCACCTGCAATTAAAAACAGTAAACCAATCAGTATATATTTAGAAAGAGTAACATAATTACAAAATAAACAACACATAATTAGAAACTAACATGTATTAGAAATAATCATCTTGATCGGGATTAGCCGGATCATAAGTCTCATCATCACTATCTTGCATATCAAGTTCATATTCAAGCCCTTGCTCCAAAGGAGAACTGTCATCGTCATCAAGCCCTAATTGTAATCGCTCAAGTAATTCTAAATCCTTCGCATTATAAACCTCATCTCCAGCGTCCTCGTCATGAACCGTTTCATCATCATCTACTTCCATTCCGATCGCTCCGGTTAAGTCTATCTCAAAACGCCCTGGTAGCCCATCTTCTTGAAAGAACTCTCCGTCATATGTGGACGGATCTATGTTATAATCTTCATTGTTTGAGACAGGTAGTTTGCCGTGCGGCGACACCTTGTACACAACGTCCCAACCCTGAAGACGTTTGTCGGTTTTGCACGGGTATGAGAGATAATAAACTTGTGTCGCTTGTTGAGCCACAATATAGACATCGTCTCCTGGATACACGGATGACTGTCGAATTTCGACTAGTCCAAGATGAGGGGTCCGTCGCACTTCGTTAGGATCAAACCATTGGCATTTGAATATGACCAGCTTAAGAGGTTTGCAACCATGAAACGTTAGTTCGTATATTTCTTCAATTATGCCATAATAATCGACCCCATCATTGGCTGTCGTACAAACTCCGCTATTTGTGGTTCTTCGATTGGGCCGACTCTGCTCGTGGCTTTTTGTGTGAAAGCGATATCCATTCACATCATAGCCGGAGTATGACATGACCCTATAGGCACAACCATTGGCAATCTGTCTCAACTCAGGACTCAAAGACTCATCATTTTGGCCCTACAAGTAGAATCATGATAGTTCATATTATTATTCGCACGTCGTAAAAAGTACGAACCTTAGAACGACTGTACCTTATGTTTGAACCAAGAAATAAAATCAGGCGCAGAACCTCCCGCTCCATTTTTAAGAAGGGTATCAACTTGATATGGTGTCGGTGCCCTATTTCTTCGCCAGAATTGATGAGTAAATTCCCTGTACGAACGAGAAGAAGATTAAGAGGGGTTGGATGCAAAATAATCGAGAACTAGTTTGTTGAGAACTTACTGAATGTAATTTTCCACTTCGGAAAGGTTGGTCAACACATACATCATGATTTTACGCAACTCTTCATGTTGCAAGGTCTTACGAGTGCCACCACTTGAACTTCCGAGTTGCCCTCTAAAAAGGCTGAGGTTTGAATCATTTTCGATGGCATTGCAACGAGGTGGTGGATTATGGATGTTCGGAAGGGTGTCACCATAGTATTTTGTTGTGAAATTTGACACCTCCTCAGTACAGTATGCCTCTGCAATGGAAGCTTCAATTTTGCATTTGTTTTTACATTTGGTTCGAAGAACTTTTTGTTGCCTCTCAATTGAATAGCACCAACGGCCCTGCACAGGACCCCCCATTCGTGCCTCATACGGGAGGTGCAAAATCATATGCTGCATTGGATTGAAAAAACCGGGCGGAAAGATCTTCTCCAACTTACAAAGCAACACTGGAGCAAATTTTTCCATTTCTGCAACCGCAGTCCGAGATAATTCCTTAGCACAAAGTACGCGGAAGAAATTGCTTAACTCTGCCAGCACAAGCCACACATGATCAGAAAGATAGCCTCGAACCATCACCGGAAGAAGCCGCTCAATCCATATGTGGTAGTCATGGCTCTTGAGCCCATTGATTCGCATTGTAGCTAAGTTCACCCCCTCCTCAGATTCGCTGCATACCCATCAGGAAACATTAAAGTTTTGAACCATTCTAGTACTTCCCTCCTTTGGTCCTTCTTCAATACGAATTCGGCTGGAGGCTTTTTCCATTTCTTGCCGTCTTTGGGAGGCGGAATGTCGTACTTTGGTCTATTGCACATCCTAGCTTGATCCACTCTAGCCTTAACATTGTCCTTTGTCTTATCAGAAATGTCCATGACTGTACCGAATGTTGCCTCGGCGACATTCTTTTCAGTGTGCATCATATCAATGTTATGTGGAAGAAGAAGATCACACATGTAGGGGAGCCTCCATAAGCCCGACTTCTGAGTCCAGGCATGTTCCTCACCATAACCCTCAAACCCACCACCTTCTTTGTTGACCTTGAGCGCGTCTAACTGCGCACGAACCGCGACACCTATCAGCATCTGCGGTGGGGGTTCTTCAACCATTACACCTTTGGTAAAGTTCTTAATGTCCCATCTGAATGGATGGTCCATAGGGAGGAATTGTCGGTGCTTGTCGAACGAAGAATACTTGCCACCCTTCGTCAACCAGATGAATTTGAGAGCTGCCTTGCATACTGGGCATGGGAACTTCCCGTGGACACACCAGCCGCAGAATATCCCATACGCCGGCAAGTCATGCAGGGAGTACATGTACCACACATGCATTTTGAAATTTGTCTTTGTAGCTCGGTCGTATGTCCATACACCTTCATCCCAAGCACGGAGCAAATCATCAATTAGAGGCTCCATGTACACACTCATATTATCCCCCGGGTACCTCGGAATTATCAACGACAAGAATATGGTCTGCCGTTGAAAGATGACGCCGGGAGGGAGATTGAGGGGGATAACGAACATGGGACAACAAGTGTATGGTGCAGCCGACATTCCATAAGGATTGAACCCATCAGTTGCCAGCGCAACACGTACATTACGAGCCTCCACTGCTTTCACCGGATAACACACGTCAAAATGTCTCCATGCTTCCCCATCGGCTGGATGTACCATATTTTCAGGACGGTATCGCTTGCCTTCTTTGTGCCATGTCATCTGTTTCGCGGATTCCTCGGTCATGTAAAGCCGTTGGATCCTCGGTATGAACGGAAGGTACCGTAGGATTTTCACGGGGATTTCGAGCTGTCTCTTATGACCATCGCCTGAGTCTACCTCCAGATATCTAGATGATTTACATTTAGGACAATACTTTTCATCTGCATGTTCTTTCCTAAACAAGATACATCCCTTTGTACAAGCATGTATCTGCTCGTATGGCATCTTAAGTGCACGAAGGAGTTTCTGTGCCTCATACAGGTTGCGTGGCAGATTGTGACCACCCGGAAGCAGGCTGCCAAAAACTATCATCATATTATCAAAGCCGTCTCGACTTATGCCAAGCTCAGACTTTAGGGCCATTATGCGTCCGATGGCATCCAGTTGAGAAACATCGGTATGGTCGTGGAATGGTTTCTGTGCCGAAGACAACATGTCGTAATAGGCCTTTGCGGTTGCCTCTGGCGGATCCTCCCTAACATGACTGGGTCCTTCATCAAACTGGGCTTGATGAAAGTCATCTAACATGTCCCCGCAACCGGCATCACCATCAAAATCCTCGATGCGTTGTCGCACCACCTCGTCTCTCGCACGATGGGCCTCACCATGGCAGATCCACCGGGTATAATTTGCCACAAACCCATAGGTGCAAATGTGTTTACCCATCTGGAACTGAGATTGAAGTATCTTGTTTGCACACTTGCTACAGGGACACGGCGCTTTACTCTGTCTGTTCTGAAATGCCTTTTTCAAGAAATCTTCGACCTTGTGAACGAATTCTTCGGTCCAGTCACGCTTACCCCGCCAGCCCGTGTACATCCACTCACGGTCATCCATCCTTTAACATATGAGCGAGTGATATAACAAACAGTTTCATCTACACGATGTCTATCATGCTCTAATAGGTAAAGATAGGTCCTAATCCCACCCGAGGATGTGTAGATGGGGTTAGTTTTCATGCTCTACTCCTATCCGAGACAGAATTTCGGTAGCACCTCCCCGCTGTTCTCCAAATACACGTCCTGGCAAGGAGATTGTGTATCCGGAGAACAACAGAGAGGTGATGCTGAAACTCTGTCCCAGATCAGAGCAGACCATGGAAACTAAACCCATCTACACATCCTCGGGCTGTCCAAAAAACGTGGACAATTCGAAATAGATACGGTCATAGATATGCAAGCATATGCATATTTCCAACCGTATCTCTTTCGAACGAGAGACACCTAACTAGGTTACGTGATCTACGACCATGATACGAAAATGGGGGCATTTTGCATGTGCTCACCTTGTAACTTGATGGCGAGGCGGGGGCAGGCGGCAAGACGGGGGTCGACGACGCCTTTGAGGAAACGGCAGCGCGGCCTCCTACTCCTCCTTCAGCGGTGGCTGCGGCGATGGCAGCTTTCCTGCAAAAATAGATCAATGTTTAGTGTCTATTCAAAATTTCGGCAGCACCTTCCCTGTACGGTGAGGTTTCCAAAACCTGCAAAACAAACCACGACACGAAGGTCGGGCTACACAACAGGTTTCTTTCCACGGCTCGATGGCCGGACATATGGCATACAGCGCCGCACGTCACGAGGCTCACCTAGGGGCTCGATGACGATCTCCTCCTCCTTCTCTTCCTCCTCTGGTAGCGAGTGCGGCAAAGAAGGCCTCCTCTCCCTCTAAAATTGACAAGTATGACAAGTCAAATTGAGAGGCATGACAAGTTAAAATTCTATATCTAAAATTCTATATCTAAAATTCTATATCTACAATTCTATATCTACAATTCTATATCTACAATTCAATATCTAAAATTCTATATCTACAATTCTATATCTAAAATTGCTAACTAATTAAAACTATATAGTAATCTAAAATTGCTAACTAATTTAAATTCTATATCTAAATATATATTCAACTATATAAACTAAACTAATTTAACTACATAACTTAATTAACTAAACTAATTAAACTAAATAAAAAAAATTACCTGACCGGCGGCGGGACTGGGCGGGCGGGGCTGGGCGCCGGACCCGGCGCGG
>CM014271.1:75494851-75598420 GCA_004135705.1 Alloteropsis semialata | reverse complement strand
GAAGAAAATGAGTTTCGGCCTCGGCCTCGGGCCGGTGGATTTTGCCTGGGCGCTGAGGTCGGCGCCACAGATCTTGGCGCCGACCTCAGCGCCATGATACACGGCCCTGAGGTCGGCGCCAAGATCTGTGGCGCCGATCTCGGCCACGTCAGCGCGCCACGTCCATTGCCATTATGCCACGTTGAATGGACCTCGGCGCCGCGAATCATGGCGCCGACACGTTTTACGTCGGCACCGTGAATCACGGCGCCGAGCAAAGGGTCTATTTTTGGAATTCTTTCCCCCAGGGGTTTATTGTGAAATTCTTTCACGAAAAGGGCCAAAAAGCAAAAAAGTCGGATAGAGCAATCGACTGCAGGTCGATAGGTCTACGGCTCGAACCCGCGCCATGGAGCCGCCGCCGCGTCCTCCGCGGGCGCTCCCGGAGGAGCTCGTCGAGGAGATCCTCCTCCGCTTCCCGCCCGACGACCCCGCGAGCCTCGTCCGCGCCGCCCTCGTCTGCAAGCCATGGTGCCGCCTCCTCTCCCGCCGGGGTTTCCGCCGCAGGTTCGGCCAGTTCCACCGCACGCCCCCCACGCTGGGCCTCGTATGCAATCTCAGAGATGAGGACCAGGACAGCAACTCCGAAGAATTTGCCCACTTCGTCCCCGCCTCCCCATTCTGCTCGCCCCGTGCCCTCTGCCGCAAGTGGCGCGCCATCGACGCCCGCCACGGCCGCGTCCTCGTCCACGATTCGCGCTGGGGACGGCGTGGCTTTATTGGGGATACGTTTGCCATATGGGACCCCATCGCGGACGAGCTGAGGGAATTACCCATTCTCCGGCCCTACAAGGGCCGCCTCTTCTGGAGCGCTGCGGTGCTCTCCACCGGCGGTGACGCCTGCAACCACCTTGACTGTAACCAGGATCCTTTCCAAGTTGTCATTGTTGCAACCGACCTCAAGCAAATTCATTCCTGTATCTACTCATCGGAGGTTGGTGCGTGGAGCCAGCCAACCCCGCAGTTGCAGCACCCCAATGACTATTTCAGTTCCATGGTGAGTGGTGCCCTGGTGGAGAATGTACTCTACTTCCCATTTATTATAGGCGCCAACATCCTCGAGTACAGTTTGACCACACAGAAAATGTCAGTGATACATGCACCTGTATCCTTCTATAAGCAACGCAATGTCCTCACAGCAGAGGGTGGTCGCCTAGGCATCACAATTGCAAAGGATTCCAATTTTTACTTGTGGACGAGAGAAACTGGCCCTGAAGGAGATGCTAGGTGGACACAAAGCAGAGTCATTGAGCTCGAGAAGTTGTTACCAGTTTGTGCCCTCGCAACCTCACCTTATGTGGTTGGGGCAGCGGCAGATGGCACTGGTGTCTATTTTGTGCTCACAGGCGATGGGCTATATGCCATTGATGTAAAGACTAGCCAGGTCAAGAAAGTATGCAACAGGAGTGGCAGCCTCCGCGTTTTTCCCTACACGAGTTTCTATACCCCAGGTACTAGCTTCATAAGCCATATATTACCTTTAACCAATTAAATTTATGCTTATTCATGATCAGGAGCAAGTGAGCTATAAAAGCAGAGTATCACAATCTCATGGGTTACTCTGACCTACATATTGACCATTCTTTGAATTGTTTAGATGGGCCTAAGAATTATTTAGCTGCTTGTGTGAAGTTTTAACTGTTATGGACTGAGTTAGGATCTTGATATCCTATCTGAATTTAGGATAGGTGAGCAGTACACTCGGGAGAGGACACCCCCCCCCCCTCCCTTCTGCAGTTGATACATCGGCCTCTGGATTGTCTTTAATCCTTAATATTACTTAACTGTGATCTGTCAGTGTCACCTCACAGCATTGAAATATGAACAGTAATAGTTATTACAGCAGATTTTCTTAATGATAAAATGTGTCGGTTATCTGGTGACACCATCGACAGTAAATTAATGCTGTTTGCCTATGTGGTTAGCCAGCAACTCGTTGGTTTTGTGTCTTTTTAAAAGCAAATGTTATCTGCTGTCAATTTGTCTCTCAACCAGCTCAAGTTATTTTCAAAATTTGTGTATTTATGCAGCATTGATGGCAGCCTACAGGTGATGGACCAAGAGCAGGTGTGTCAAGTGCTAGGCAATCATAAGATGCTCAGTTGTGGCTTTCTTGATCAAATTAAACTGGGTCGTTGCAGTCGTAAGTAAAAATGTAAGCTCTCAGACCGAACAGTGCTTTAGCATCAGGAGATTAGTGGTGGTCTTAGTTTGTTTTCCTTCAGGGGCTAGGATTTTGTCGAAGGAATCCTTAACTTACATTTGTTAGTTTTGTGATTGTTGTAAAATTCCTTTGGGTTTGGCTGCCCTATTCCATGTTTTCTCCTGAACTTTTAACATGTAATGGAAGCCTGCAAAGAATATGTTTTGCTTTGTGTAAAATATCTATGCTTAAGAAAGTATGCATTTGATACTAAAACTCTGCAATTTGATGTGCTATGTTAATAAAATCTATAGGTTGGTTGTACTTGTACAGTTGTACCTTGACGTGTTGTGTCTTGGTCCCTATATGCATTATATAAATGTTACATGAATGTATTAAGTTCCTTCATGTCTCTGATATATTTAGTAGTTTACTTGGAGAAGAAAGCACATGTAAAGGCTGAAAGGTAGCTGTATTCAGGGCTGACATGACTGTAAGATTGCAGATCTGAAACAAAACATCTGTATGCATACACGGTTATTGGTTTCTGACTCACATTAGTTACCTCAGTGTTTTTTTTTTTTTGAACGAACATTAGTTACCCTCAGTGTTATTTTATAGGGAACCATCGTTGCGCTTCTGAGCCACTGTGTTGTAGTGGTGTTAGAACGGCAGAGGATCATACTACCCATGCTGCTCATGTAGTATATTGCTTTGCTGATACAGTTGGAGAAACATTAACTTTCAGTGATATTATCAGTTAACACAAATAGAGCTATTTCCTTAGCTGAGACTTGAGAATTTATGGTGCAAACTAAGTCGGTCCGAGAGGCAACCGGCATTCAGTTCAGTTAGCCGAAAATGTTATAGGGCAGTGTATGTGATACCAGTGCTACTCATCTTGGTTATTCAACCTTCTTGTCAAACTCTCCATAATCATGACTTGAAAACTATGCTGCCCTTTATTGGTTCAGCAGAAGTTACTTTTCAGTTCTTTCTTACTTGGGAGTTGAGACCAAATATATATACTCTCTGTGTAACTGTGTTTGCTTTCCTGAGAAGTCATGGTTTCAATTGGGTTGACAAGTGGCAAAGTTTACAATGCTGATCATGGTTCTAGTCAAATCTGTCTGTGATATGAATTGTGAACTATGTTTTGTTTTACATTTTGACTAACTGAAGTTCATGCTTTGCAGGCCCTCTCTGAAATGTTCCTAGTCGGTGTATGTTGGATGTGTGCCTTAATTTCTCAATGGTTTAGTTTCAGTAAGACCTGAGCCCCACATCGTTTTTTGACACATCATTCGCTTAGTAAATTGGTTGCAATTCTGCAACAACAATTAACAATCCATCGTACGCCCATTTTTGATGGTTTGTCAGTTGAAATCTATGTATCGAGATTACCGTTGATTAACAACCCATAAACCGTAGATGTCATGCTCTTCACTTCTGAGGGCACTTTCGCCTTGCAAACCAGAAATCGTATCCGTCAAGCCATTCATTTGAGGTGGCAAGAGTGCATATCATCTCTTAATGTTGTGGAATGTGACCTCAGTCTGTTGAAGTAACAGCCTTTCAAGTTCTCTGCTGGCACAGCCCGGCATCATCAGGCCCTGGTGTACAAATGCCTGTGTTGTTCGCCTGCCCGACACTTATTTATGCCTGGACTGTTGTTTATTTATCACTGACGAACCAGAGCTGCTGTAAATTGCTGCGATGACACAGGAACCAGCCTTTCATGCTGCCTGAATTACCGAACATATGTTTCCTTTGAACGAGTGTCTGAACAGATATCTGAAGCAAATGTTCAGGTGTTGTTGGGTCATGTGGTTTCACCAATGCCCAGGTAGTATACTATATTGCAGTGTGGAGCTCATTTGAGTTGAAACGCTGATATTTTATATCAGTGATAAATGTTAAATCTTCTTACCACAAGTGTTCTTTGCTTAGTAAAATCATTGGCCGTGTTCAGATGGGCAGGACAATTTTTTGTCCCCAAGAAATCTTGCATGCATGAAGTATTAAATGAAGTCTATTTACAAAATCCAGCCACAGATGAGTGTAACTTTGCGCGACGAATCTAACGAGCCTAATTAATCCATGATTTGGTACAGTAATGCTATAGTAATCATCCTCTAATCATGTGGTCAAAGGCCTCATTAGATTCATCTCGCGAATTTGTCAGGGGGTTATAGAGGTAGTTTTGTAAACTGACTTTATTTAATACCTCTAATTAGTGGTCGAAGTAAGGTGCAAAAAATTTGCCCCACCATGGCCATTGTGTCACAAGATACGCCGCACCCGCACGGCCGAGCTGGCGAGCGTCGTGAAGTGGTTGTTTGGATCTCGAAAATAAACATTAGTTTTAGTAAAACAAGTTTTGAGAGGATTTTTAGGAAAACGAATTTAAGGTTGTTATTCGGTTAATCACTTGTTTTCACAAATCTTTGTTTGGGTCTCACTAACTGAAAAATCAGTTTTACTCACACAAGTTTATTTTTCTGTACGAACTGTCACAAACTGTCTCATGAATTCACGCTTTATCAATTTCTTCACTCTACAACCGAGCAGGGCAGCTCGCCTGTCGGTGTTAGAAATAATCAAATAAGCGCGCATGTTTCTGCGACTCTACTGATTCACGGGAGAGAGATGTGGTGACTTTGCTGATTAGATCAAAGCTAGGGTGCTGATTTGATGCGTAATAAGAGGACTAATCCATAGATCAATGAAACTAATCTGTTCCACCGATTGACCAGCATGCATATGATTATGTACTACTATCCCAAAACTGATCTGTAGAGGCGTTGGGAAGAGGATGAGGAAGATTAAGAATACGACTGCATGGCTGACCGGCGGATGGCGGTGGCCGAAAACTATACGGCAGTGCCTATCTGCCATGAAAACCACAATCGATTAATATTCAGCATGCTGCGGAGACGCAAAGAAGCGGCAACATTTGATTACATCTTTTACGCGAGAAATATGAGGATATTGCGAAAATTGGTTTTCGTAGAATCGACGAGAAGTCGATTTTGCTAAAACTCACTTTTCCGGTTTTACGGAGAATTGGTTTTACTTATCCAGAAAATTGTTACGCTATCCATACAATGTTTTAGAGGTAGTTAGGCCAAAACAAAATTTACGGAAACTGATTTTCGTAAAACAAACGATCCAAACAACCCCGAAGAGTGGATAGCCACACCCGGCCCGCATCGCTTCACCTCCCCAGATCGACCAAACCCTCGCCCCGCCGCTCGCCGCCCGCGCGATCCAACCAAGCGAAGCAATCGCCATGGAGCCGCCGCCGCGCCGTCCACCGGCGCTACCCGAGGTACTCGTCGAAGAGGTCCTCCTCCGATTCCCGCCCGACGACCCCGCAACCTCGTCCGCGCCGCGCTCGTCTGCAAGCCCTGGTGCAGCCTCGTCACCGGCCCGGGCTTCCGCTGCAGGTTCCGCCAGTTCCACCGAACGCCTCCCATGCTGGGCTTCCTCTACAATTCCGGATATGATGGACTGCGACATCAGCGTCGGAGGATTCGCCCGCTTCGCCCCGACCACCTCGTTCCGCCCGAGGCCTCTTGCCGACTGCGGCAACTGGGGCGTCATGGACACCCGCCACGGCCGCGTCCTCCTCTACAGCTTGAAATGTCGGGGGACTTTTGACAATGCATTTGCCATATGGGATCCAATCACCGGCAAGCGTGGGGAATTGCCCGGTCTTCAGGTACCCGTACTCCTGACCAGTGGAACCTGGGACGCGGCTGTGCTCTGTGCTGCTGGTGAGACATGCGACCACTTCGACTGCTGCAGTGGACCTTTTCGAGTTGTCATTGTTGCAACCGACATTAGAGCAAGGCTAATGGTAAAGCCGGCTGCCGGCTACTCAAACGCCAGCATGGAGAGCATTTAATGCAGCAGCTTGCTGCGCAGCAAGCGAGCACAGGAACGGAGCGAATCAGCAGCGAGCACAGCAGTACAGGAGCGAATAGGAGCGAGCGCAGTGCAGATACGCCCGCTGCTGGCCGGCGTCTCACCAGACGCCTGTTTTCTTCTCTCTCCTCCTTTCTCTTTCCTCCACATCGGATTTTGCCCGCTTGCAACTGATTATAATACTTGCTCTTATGCAGATTCATGCATATGTCTACTCATCGGAGGCAGGTGCCTGGAGCCAGCAAACATCGCAATTGCCACCCCCCAGTGGCCATTGCCGTTTGGTGGTGCCCAATGCCCTGGTGGAGAATGCACTCTACTTTGCGATTGGGTTTGGCAGCAACCTCATCAAGTATGATTTGGCTACACAGGAAATGTCTGCGCTCAACCCACCTGTATCCTTGGATGGGGTGATACGCTTTGCGCTCATAACTACAGACACTGGTCGGTTGGGTTTTGCCATGGCAAAGGATTTCAAAATTTACTTATGGTCGAAGGAAGTTGGCCCTGAAGGGGATGCTGGGTGGACACAAAGCAGAGTCATTGAGCTGAAGAAGTTGCTATCAATTTGTCCCAGCTCATATCAACCTCTATCTGATGTGGTTGGCTATGCGAACGGCATAGATGCCTTTTTTGTGCTCACAGATGATGGACTATTTGTTGGAAATATCTATGAACTAAATATCTAATGTGAACATAACCCTAATGTGAATGTGATCATGGGCTAAACATTGCCCACAATTTTTGACTTGCCTTGATTGGGGGCAAGAACAACCTAGAACCAGCTAGGTGCTGTCCCCCTGTGTGCAGTGCTATAAAAGGGGGTAAAAGCCTCTCAATGGCTGATTCTAACACACCATTGAGTACTACTCCAGCTGATCCAATCCTAGCAGCACTGCCAACACAGGGATGGACCATCTACAAGCCCTAAAAAGCAAGAACAGAACAAGAAACAAGGTGAAAGGGCCAAGAGACTAAGGTATGTGTTGATCTTCATGTATATTTGTGGTTTAATCTTGGTCTAGATGATCCTAAATACCTAACAATGGTATAAAGAGCCAGCTAGACCTAAGATTGAACCCTCTAAGTGTTCAATTTTATGTTAAGAAGCTCCTGTTCATGTTCTTCCTTATGTTTATGAGCTCAAGTTCATGTTCTTGCCCTAATTAATGTTCTGTACAAGCTATTCATGATCCAGTTCATGCATAAAGTTCATCTTGTTCATGTTGCTTATCAAACTCGTGTTAATCAAGCCTCTGTTAGCCCAAAATTACTCAAGTTCATGCTCAAAATCATGCTATTCTCATATTCAAGCAAGCCTTAAGGGCCTAGGGTTTCGGTTAAGCCACAAAAATTCGAAGGGGATGATGAATTCAAGCTAACCCAAATGAAATCCCCAAATCCCGAAACCCTAGCAGTCGGCCAAACCCTAAATCCTGAACTCCCCGGCTAAAATCCCCAAATCTCCCTAAGAAACCCTAACCCTAAAAGCTAAAGGAGGGCGGTGGGCCTTACCTTAGGGCCATGGTGGCCATGGCCGCCGCCGTTGGCGCCCCTCATGGCGAGCGCACGCTCGGGGCTTGGCCCCGAGCGGCCTCGCGGCCCACCACACCGGCCAGCACCGGCTCTTCACGTGTGCGCCACCACGCCGAGGAGGTCGACCGCCCGCCGGACCTGACGTCCGTCGCCGCCGCCACTGCGGACCGAGGCGAGGCTGGCGGGGCCCCTCAGGGCACCGTCGAGCAACGCTCCACGGAGCTGCGCGCCAGCCGCAGCGGCACGCAGCTCCGGCGAGCGAAGCCCGGCGGCGCCGCCGTTGCTCCCCGCACCGGCCGGCGCACTGCGCCGCCGTCTCTCGCTCGCTTGCTCGTCGCCGTCGCGTGTGGGAGAGGAGAGAAGGGGATAGGGTTTGGGTGCCGCGGCTGGCCGCTCGGCCTTGTGGCTCGCGGGAGCCGCTGCAGCCGTCGGATTTGATCCGACGGCGCGCGTGCTCCGCGGCCGTAATGGGCCGATGGCAGGCCGGGCCCCCGGGAAGCAGCGGCTAAATAGCTCGGGCCCAGGCGGTGCGGCCTAAACGGGCCAGGCCGATTTCGGCCCGCTCCGAAAGGAGGGCGGCCCAATTAAATCTTTTAATTTTTTTTGATTAATTTTAGTTGATGGGCTGCACAGTAATGGGCCGACTTTGATAAAAGGCTGAAATATGTGTGCTGAAATCTAAAGTTTTTTCTTTTAAACTTAATACATGGCTGATTAAACAATGAACCAAAATGGTCATTGGGCTAAAATAATATAAAGTTCTTAGGCTATTTATGTTTTCCTTCCTAATAAAAGTAATTATTATGTTTTTCCTTTTAGTAAATAACAATAAATATTGCCCAAAATAAAGTAATTAATATTATGTGGTCCAAAATGATGTATTTATTGAATAATGCTTTTATGATTAATGAGCTCCCCATATTTAATTAATGACTAATTCTTAAGAAAAATAAGTGGGCTCTTATGATTAAGTTCTTTTTAAATTTTGATTTGGACTATTATGTTTATCCTTATGCTTTTTGCTTATGATTAATTCGTTAAATACCTTTCTTAAGGTATTATTTAATGTTTAAGTTGTTTTGGGCTACAATGTTTTTTAGTTGTGAGAATAAGTTGAGCTTTGCTCTTATGATAAGTTGTTTAATCATTTACTCTCTTTATGCTTAGTAATAAGCATTGTTAATAATGAAATAGTTAATGTTTATTGCCCAAAATAATGTCTTTTGAATAATGTCTTTAAGTTGTTCTCCAAAATAAAACTAATGATTTAAGCCAAGTTTCACGTGGACTACAATTAAGTTTTGGGCATTACACTTAATATTGACTTTTCAATCATGAATTATCACTATAAATTGCCCATTGATGAAGATTTTTTTGTCCATAAGCCATATATATTAAAAGGTTATTTTATTAAGCATGTCTCAAAATAAATAAGTGTGGTTTGTATTTATCATTCTGGCCAAAGCTGATTGATAAATACTTGTCCACAAATTTTATTGTTCTTGTCCATTTCTGGCCAAAGCTGATGTGGACTAGTTCAATAAAAGAAGTGTATAGAGACATGTGATGTCAATTAAGTGTGGCTTATATTCGTCATTCTGGCCAAAGCTGATTGATGAATATCTGACCACAGAATTTTGCTGCTCTTGTCCATTTCTGGCCAAAGCTGATGTGGACTAGATCAGTAAAACAAGTTGAAAGTCAAATAAAGTGTGACTTGTATTTATTATTCTGGCCAAAGCTGATTAATGAATACTTGTTCACAGAATTTTGTTGTTCCTATCTACTTCTGGCCAAAGCTGATGTGGATTGGATCAATAAAAGAAGTTAATGATCTGGGAAAATCTTAATGCATGAATGGCTTTTGGATTTATCTTATATAAGGCCACATAAATGTTTAATGTATAGTTGGGGAATTATGCTAAAGGCAAAAGGTTTAATAAACATTAGCAACTAATGTTTATGCTTCCGCAACTAAGTGTCTCTGATTAAAGTATTCTTGAGACTTGATAAATTTGTATGATTATACATGTGACTTATGGTTGTATTCTAACCAAAGTTGTTTATAACCATGTGTCATTATTTAGTTCCCAGATCAATTAAGATTTCAAGCCTCAAGCATGACCAAAAGTTGATAATAACATTCCCTGAGCATTAATGTTTACATAAGAATTCTATGCCTATAATAATAAGATGAAGAATTATTAATGTTTATTTCATGTTAAGTCCTACTTTGTTTCTGCCCAAAGGTGATGCAAAGTAGAGTGATTAAAGTCTTGTCAAAATTATCAATTAAAGTATCCCTATTGATGATGTTTTGAATTTAGCCATAAATTTTCTTGGTTGTTTTAAGTACCTTCAATAAGGAATAAGTTAAACTTATTGATAAATTATTATCTTTTGTGAGGTCATAAATATTTGTTGCGTAAATAAACGCAATGAGCTCCTATTAGAGAAATCTTACTGATTATGAAAGTAATGAGAAACCTTAATAGACTTCTTGTCTAATTTATATCTAATGGGAGCAACCTAAAGAAATGTACCTTATAATCAATGCCAGTAAAGATCTGGGAGAGCAAATTCCTTGGTTTAATTATGTTAAGTTTTGTCTGGCATTAATAGAGAAGCAATTCTCAAAGATCATATTAGACATAAAGAATTATGTACCTTATAATCAATGCCAGTAAAGATCTGGGGGAGCAAATCCCTTGGTTTAATTATGTTAAGTTTTGTCTGGCATTAATGGAGAGGCAATTCTCAAAGATCATAAGAATAAAGCTTAGACATAAAGAATTATAGGAACCTATGAGTTCATTTTGACAATCATAAAGCATTAAGATTGAAGCTCAAACAAATTTATGCCCATAAGAAAGATTGGCAAAGTAAGATAAGGAATTATGGATATGATGATGATTATGGCCTCATAAATGAGAAAGTTTAAGGTGAAAGTCTTATAAAGAAAATGAAATGTGGTATGGAGATTAATGTTAGGCTATTGAATATTGTCTTCAATCAGCACATATTAAAGCTTTTATCCTCCATTCCAATAATAAAATATTTTGTTATGAAGTTCCATCGAAATGTGACACTATCACTCAGTCCACATTTCGAGGGGGAGAGTTGAACTTCCCATTAAAGAATAAAAGAATGAAATATTTCATTAGGTATGTCTATATTTTTACATAATCCTTTTTATGTAAATTGAGAATTATTAAGATATTTATGCATATGTGCAATTGTCTCTTTCAGTACCTGACTTTATTAAGATTGTTTTTGCTTTTATCTCTTTTTTAAAAGGAATATTGTTATTGATGTTGTCTAAAATGTCTCATTAAATCAAAGTTTTAGTTAATGCTATTAAGGATCATTAAGAATGAGTGGTTGTTTTAAGACAAAGGTGATTAAAGAATAATTAGATTTATCTTTTAATGCTAATAATGGCTTAAATAAGTTATCTTTTAATGATGAGCCTAACGTGATTGTCTCCTAAGTAAGATATAAGTTTTAAGAATTCTTTCTATCTAATGGAATAAAAGTTTGTTAGTACTTATGCTAAGTTTTCCTTAATTGAGACAATGTCTAAATATGACTGTGAAATGAAATAATGAAAGGTATAATCTTATGCTCATAAGAAGAGGTTCATGTAAAATAAGAAATTAATTATGATACTTATGATAAAGGAATGATATTTTGCTCATTGTTTTGAGGGCATAAGCTTTTTGAATAATGAAATAAAGTTTAAATGAGAAATTTGGACTAGTCATCATCTTGTTGACAAAAAGCAATAGGGATATTGCATATTATGAGGAATGAGTTTTATTCTCAGGGAATTAAGTTCATTCTTGGTGATGTCCCTTATGTCTTTTGAGTATTAAGATTCACCAAGATTGGTCCAGAAAATGGGAGTATTGACTATTATTCAAACTTATGCTTACTCCCATTAAAGGCAATTAGTTCGCTTATGTGTGGCAAACATGAGTGATATATGCTTAAGTTGTGACAAGCCCTTAAAAGCTTTAAAAGACCGGGATATCTGGGACTGGACCCCTGGAAAGATTGTTTAGAATGTACTGCCTTGTTGGCGTAAGTGCTAAAGTAATTTCGTGCTATAAATATAGCACTAAGGGATTACATGCTCACATTTAAGAAAGTCTGAAAAAAAACATCAAGTTATGGAATACTCAGACACTAATGCTTTAGCAAGGTGCATTAATATCCACAAAAGATGCACCCTTGCGGGGGAGCCATATTTGTGGAATGGCTCCACCCAGTTTATTAAGGCATCATTAAAGGCATATTAAGTTGTGGCATGTTTAATCCCAAAGTTTTAAATATGGATTTATGTCCCAAATCCATATCATTTTTGAGAAAATAAGAAATTTCTTAAGAAATTTATCCCGGAACTTATTATGTAAAGAGTGCAATTCTATTCGAGTAACATGTCAAAGGGCATTGCCAGACCTAAGACATTGTGAAAGAATAATTCCAGAATCAAACATTATATGTTTCAAGGCCATAATGATGTATTAAGATTTTAAGTTTTAGTGCTCAACAAATAAGTATTAAAGACATAAGTGTTGAGTATTTTGTAAGACTAATGATTGATGCTCAGTATATATAAGTATTAAAGTGTTAAGATATAAGTGCTGAGTATCGTAGTTTAAAGAGGCTTGCCTTTTAAAGTTGCCAGCATAATGATTAATTGGCAGCCTATTATTCAGAGACAAAATTATGATTTTGGAAACATATTCGTTTTTCAATCTTGAAGTGCGCACATAAGGTTCATAAAGATATATGAATGTATATGAAAATAAACTGCACTCTGGGACTATTATAGCACCATCTCCCCATAAGCCTAAGAAGAGTCCATTTTGTGATGGAATGAAGTATTGTAGATAATTAGTTCAACAGTACTTAATTGACTGTTGTAATTTATTATCTCTATACAAGTTTCAACAAGAACTGGGCTCATAAGTTTCAACTAAGAATTAAGATTTATGGAGCTCCTAAGTCAAAGAAGTTCATTTTGAAATGAGGTGATATACTGTAGTAACTGGGTTCTGCGGAACATAATTATCCGTTGCAATCCTTTTGTCTCGGTATGCCATTTCATTGAAAAGTGGGTGTGGCAGACCGCCCCAATTAATCCGGTTTAAAAGCATGGGCCCACTATCACAGCAGTGCTCCACGCCCTTAAACCGAGCTAATCGTGCAATCCGTCGGATACCTTCCCGATTAAACCACCTTTTATCTCGACCGAAACGAAATAGCAGCAGTCCCACTCGAAGATGGGCTCAGGCAGTACAACTCATCACAAATTTTACAACACGAGGTTCACATAGATGATTATACAAATACGGTGCATATGTTTTAGTTATTACAAACCAGAGTTATAATACAGCGGAAGAGTTCTAACGTCGATACAAAAGAAAACATGTGGAGCCCTCACATGATCTCATTCACCGCGGCCCGAGTCGGACTCAGACGGCCCCCACTCTATGGTCTAACCATCAGGAAGCACACCGGGCCAAGTCAGAGCAGCAACAGGGTCATAAGCATCACCATTATCTGAAAAGTTAAGCCACAAGCAAGGCTGAGTATACTAATACTCAGCAAGACTTACCCGACAAGGTTAAGTACTAGACATGCAAGGCTTTCTGGCTGTGGGGTTTGTTTTGCCAAAAGCATGTACAAGTTGATCCCTATTTTCAATATTTTAGCCCAGTTTTAAAGTGAACTAACCATTGCTAGGTTTGCCAAACTATTCAATAACATTCAGTGTCGAAAAACAATTGATTAACCAATTATCAATATTTCTCATTTAACCACACTTCCACCCCTTTGGTCCAAGGACATTGATGTATGAAAAGAGATCAAGCAGCTTCATGTAACCGCGAAGGACGAACAACTCGAGTTGATTTTCACCATGCATGGGACAACCTAATCGCACGACCCGTGAGAGACACCCAGGACCTCACGGGGCAACCGTCCCCATCTCTCCCTGCCATCTGCCATCGGGGACCACTCCACCCGAGTGCACGCCCCAACGATCCCCAGGTGCCTAAGGCAAACCTGTGCGCGGCGACCACTGCTACACTCGCCAACAACCCCACACCCAATGGAGTGGATATGTCCGTCAGATGTCAGTTTGAATCAAGTACTAGGTTTACCAGTTTACCACATTTCCCGGCATACGATTAGTACCTTCAAAAGCTTGACCAACATCGCCACACAATCAATGCCTTAGCCACAATTCTCTGTGCAAGCGAGGTGTTCAACCAAACACAAATACCGCACAAGCCCCGCTTGCCGAACTTCATAAACTGATAATAAAGTAAAAACCTATATCTCGCGAGTGACAAGGCAATCACTCGACTTCTACCGATCCTAATTAAGCATGGCAGTCTAAACGACCTACACATACTAGTATTAGGACATAGGTACCTAGGGATCATGCAACTAGGGTTTTCAAACAACTCCTTAAACGCAAATGCACAATATAAGGCACAAAGTAAAAGAGTTAGTTTGAACAGTAGGTTATGCTCCGGGGCTTGCCTTCCTGATCACCGCTGGCCTTGGGCCCTTCCGAACTTTGGTTCGGGTCTTGTGCAACAGCAACATTCAACTCGGCAGTAGCTGGATCGTCCGTGGGCTCGACCTCGATCTCGTACACTCCGTCAGCAAGGGTTTGCTCTACATGAAATGCGGATGCATGAGATGCAGTAATGCACGAGAAACAATCACAGAATAACTGCAACAACTCACTAATACATCACTGGGCAATCATTTACGGAATATAAACAATTAAGAAGCCCACAAATAAAGCGGGGTTGCTTTTAGTTGCTAATTAAACTTAAATCAGAATTGACTTAACATATAAAGAAATTTTATGAAGCCATTCTAACATGTTAAAGCAACTTAAACTTATTTCATAATCAAGTGAAACATCTATAAATGACCACTAGTAGTAAAAAGGGGTTCCTATGGCATAATTGGAAATTTACTTTTGCTTCAGGGGAAGAACCGGTTTAACTGGTTAGAAAAACCGGTGTAACCGGTTTGGAACCGGTCTGACCGGATTTGGTCACCGGTCTGACCGGTTTTAAGCATTTTCAGCTTGATCTTACCAAATTAAACCTAGACAACATATTTTTATAAACAAAAATTTAGGTAAACATTTTCTGTGTTCCTAACAGCAAAAACTATTTTTCAGAAATTTCCCAGTATTTTACCTATTTATTTTATATTTTTCTTAACAGCCAACATTTACCATCAATCAGAAAATCATAATAAATTCTACAAAAATGTTCTGTAGCTGAAATTTTTACTGAAACTACTATTCTACTAGAGGCATTTTATGGGAATTTTTCATATTTTTCTGAGTTGTACAGAATATTTGGTGATTTATCCATTCTCAACTAGCTTGCAACAACTTAAATCCAAATCTACCAAAACAGTGAATAAAATGTGGCCAACAGATGCTCAACTCAACTCTACTGATCACAACAGATCCATCAAAAGTGGTTTTACATTTTTAGCACATTCCTATGATTTATAAAGCAATAAACATCCTCTCAAGCACATCTTCATACATACAAAAATACATTGGGAATCACACAGAGTACACATGCATATGATACACCATTAGAAAGATAATTTCTTAAGGAATCCATAAAGTCCAAGTTTGTGATTTTACAATTTTTCTGTGATTTTTGGTGATTTATTGAATCTCAGCCGAATTAAGAGGAAAGAAAAACGTGAATAGTGAACTCGGTGTTTACATCCAGGCCCTCGAGAAACTGAAAGTAATTGCAGATCGGTCCTTTTCTCGTGAATAGGTCCTCGGGAACTTACAACCAGGTCCCTACAAGTTTTGCACCTCACACATAAGTCCTTGATTTCTTTCGGATAACCCCCTAGGTTTTTAGAAAATTACCTCTTGGACCCTTGTCTTCTACCTTCGAACAGAGCCGAGCCTGGGCTCTGTTCGGCTCCTCTGGCCGGCGGTGAAGGGCGGCGCCGGCCCTCCCCTTGGCCTGGGCGAGCGGCGGGCAGCTGCAGCGCCTTCCCCCGGCCGCGTCTNGCGACTGGAAAACGCGAATTCCTCCGCGGTTAGGCTATGGCGGAGTGAGCGGAGCGGTAGAGGGCGGAGCTGGCGAGGTGGTTGAGTGAATGTCGGGGTTAATTTGGAGGATGGTGGCTCAGGGGGGGTAAATTTGGGCCGAGTGACTACCGCGTGTTTACTGTCCTCGGAGCTCGGGCCTCCTTATCCTTCCGGCGAGGGACAGCGCAGCATGACCACCTGGACGGCACAAGCGGCACACTGACGAGAGGACGCGTGGTTTTGCCAGCTGGAAGTACGGCGAGGCCGTCGGAGACGCCGAGGCGTTGCTGGCCGGAGACAACCGGTCAGACCGGTTGTCTGAACGGGTCTGACCGGTCCCGACGCCAGCTATGTGACGAGGCCGATCTACCTTCGCCTCTTTCTCTCATTTTCGTGTAAAAACTTCACGATCACCCAATACAAAAGTTGTAGATTATTGCTCAAGCTACAACTCTTAGAAAGGAAGTTCTATCATTTGACCAATTATTTGAAAGTTGCAAGGCCTTGAAGTTCGGCGAAAACTCGATTTTTCAGAATTCACGAATTCAGTTAAGTCCCGATTTTCAGCTTTCGGGCCCAACTTTAACGGACCTAAAATCCATTTTTCGTATACAAACTTTCAATTCGTCCAATACGAAAGTTGGAGATGATACATTGGGCTACAACTTCTACAAAGGAAGTTATAGTGGTTGATCAATGGTTCAAGAGTTACGAGGTGAAGAAAATGGGCAAAAACCACGTTTTTCAGACAGCCGATTTCGTCTAAGTGCTGAAACTCCAGGGTTCTAGCCGATTTTGTCCATGATTTTGAATGACCAAACCAAGTTTTTCTTGATCCACCTCACCACCATTGTAAAGAGGGTACTTTGTACTCCAACTTTTATATTGGTAGAATTTCAAGTGTTTAGGAAGAATATAAAGATATTATCCGCTCGAGAAGGGTAAAAAGCAATACCCGCGACACATGAAATGACGATCGAACGAGTTCAAAATCGAATTTCGAATTTTTGTTTGAACTTCCCATACTCATGTGAGTTCATATACATGTAGTTGACATTATTTGCGATATTTTGGCATAAGTTTTGTATTTTGACTATTTTGGTTATTCCAGTTGACTGAGTCAACACATACACACAATTATGCACAAACACTACAATTATGAAATGATGCATGTCATAATGAGTTTAATTAAGTTAATTAAGTGTCTTAATTACATTAGTGACACCGGGGTGTCACAACCCTCCCCCTTAAAAGAATCTCGCCCCGAGATTCCAGTGCAAGAATTTAGTGCGGAAAACGAAATTACCTGGAATGGAGCTCATAAAATCCGGATATTTAGATCTCAGATATGATTCTTCCTCCCAAGTAGCTTCGTCTTCAGTATGATTACTCCACTGAACTTTATAGAATTTGATAACCTTTCGTCTTGTGGTTCTATCCTTTTGATCGATAATTTTGATAGGACGAACCTCATAGGTGAGATCAGGTTCAAGAGGTATTTCTTCATATGAGATAGATTCTTCCGGAACTCGAAGACATTTCTTGAGTTGAGAGACATGAAATACATTATGCACGGCGGAGAGATTAATTGGGAGCTGCACCTTATATGCCATGGGTCCACAAACTTCCAAGATTGGGAAAGGTCCAATGTAGCGAGGAGCTAATTTTCCCTTTACACCAAATCTTTGAACGCCTTTTGTCGGTGAAACCCGAATATAAACATGATCATTCACTTCAAAGGCTAAAGGCTTTCTTCTTTTGTCATAATAACTCTTTTGGCGAGATTGTGCAGCCTGAAGATTTTTCTGGATTACTCTCACCTTATCTTCCGCCTCTTGGACTAAATCCGGTCCAAAGAAATTCCGTTCACCGGGTTCGGACCAATTCAAAGGTGTACGACACCGTCGCCCATACAAGGCTTCAAATGGTGCCATTTTTAGGCTTGCTTGATAGCTATTGTTGTATGAAAATTCAGCCAAAGACAAGCATTGATCCCAAGTTTTGTCATAATGTATGACACAAGCTCTAAGCATATCCTCCACTATTTGATTCACCCTTTCGGTTTGCCCATCAGTCTGAGGATGGTAAGCAGAGCTACGGATCAATTTGGTGCCTAGGGAAGCATGTAATTGTTCCCAAAAGCGAGCAACAAATTGAGGGCCTCGATCCGAAATAATTGTCCGTGGAATCCCATGAAGACACACAATTCGGTCGATGTAAATTTCTGCATACTTCTTGGTAGTATAGGTGGTGTTGACCGGAATAAAATGAGCGGTCTTTGTGAGCCGGTCAATAATCACCCAAATAGAATCATGTTTATGAGAGGTGTTGGGCAAGCCCACAATAAAATCCATAGCTATGTCATCCCATTTCCAAGATGGAATAGGCAGAGGTTGCAATGTTCCAGCTACCTTGAGATGACTTGCCTTCACCCTTTGACATGTATCACATTCGGACACATATTTAGCAATTTCTCTTTTCATTCTTGTCCACCAAAAATTCTCCTTCAAATCTTGGTACATTTTATTGCTACCCGGATGAATAGAGAATTTGGATAGATGAGCCTCATCAAGAATTTGTTTTCTTAACTCATGGTCTTTAGGTACCACAAGTCGTTGCTCAAACCAAAGAATACCCTTCCAATCTTGCCTAAAGCATTGATATTTGGGTAACCCTTGAGCTAGCCCTTGCTTTATATGGGCAATCCCTTTATCCTTTGATTGTGCCATGATAATCCTTTCCCTCAATGTGGACTCTACCACCATGTTGTTTAATGAGCCTTGAGGAACAATTTTCAAATTCAATTTGGACATTTCATGACAAAGAGTTTCATTGAACGATGTTGTGGTGAGACAATTACATTGTGCCTTGCGACTTAATGCATCCGCCACCACATTGGCCTTGCCGGGATGGTAGTGCACCTCGAGATCATAATCTTTGATTAGCTCTAACCATCTTCTTTGGCGCATATTTAAATCAGCTTGGGTGAAGATATATTTGAGACTCTTATGGTCAGTATAAATATTGCAATGCGTGCCCATAAGATAATGCCTCCAAATCTTTAAGGCATGGACCACCGCAGCCAATTTCAAATCATGAGTGGGATAATTCATCTCATGAGGCCTAAGAGCTCGAGAAGCATAAGCGATGACTCGATCTTCTTGCATCAGCACACAACCAAGACCAGTGCCAGACGCATCACAATAAACATCAAAAGATTTGGATGTGTCCGGTTGAGCTAGAACCGGTGCGGAGGTCAGAAGCTTCCTCAATGTGTGGAAGGCTTGCTCACATTTCTCACTCCACACAAATTTCTCTCCCTTCTTGAGGAGTTCAGTCATAGGTTTGGCAATTTTGGAGAAATCCGGAATAAAGCGGCGATAATATCCTGCCAATCCCAGGAAACTCTGAATCTGATGGACTGATTTTGGACGCTTCCAATCCAGTACTTCTTGCACTTTTCCTGGATCGACAGCAATTCCCTCGGCTGAAACAGTGTGCCCCAAAAATTTTACACTGGACAGCCAGAATTCACATTTACTGAATTTTGCATAAAGCTGATGATCTCTGAGGCGTTGGAGCACAATGCGGAGGTGCTGAGCATGTTCCGCCTCATTTTTGGAGTAGATCAGAATATCATCAATAAATACAACCACAAATTTGTCTAGCTCAGGCATAAAGACCGAGTTCATGAGATACATGAAATATGCCGGAGCATTTGTGAGACCGAAAGACATCACTAAGTACTCATAGAGTCCATAGCGAGTTGAAAAAGCCGTCTTCGGTATATCACTTGGCCTAATCTTGATTTGATGATACCCAGAGCGAAGATCAATCTTTGAAAATACCTTTGCTCCAGACAACTGATCAAAAAGGGCATCAATGCGGGGAAGGGGATATTTATTTTTGATAGTTACCGCATTGAGAGGTCGGTAATCAACACATAACCTCAGAGTTTTATCCTTTTTCTTCACAAACAGAGCGGGGCAGCCCCATGGTGAAGAGCTAGGACGAATATAGCCCTTGTCGAGCAATTCTTGAAGTTGGACTTTCAATTCAGCTAATTCTTTAGGAGCCATTTTATAAGACCTTTTGGAGATGGGAGCTGTACCGGGTTGCAGTTCAATCACAAACTCAATTTCCCGGTCAGGCGGCATTCCCGGTAAATCATCAGGAAATACGTCCGGGTATTCACATACAACCGGAATCTTTGCCAAAGGGGTTTCAATTGTAGAAAATGCACAAGAATTGCTGAGTTCTTGATGAGGCAAATATAAGGTGGATGCCCCATGGGTTGGAGAATTAATTTCCACACAACGGGAAGGAATGTCTAAATTGACCCCATGATTTTCCATCCAATTCATACCCAAAATAATATCTATCCCTTGATTCTCCAGGAAAATGAAATTAGTCTCATATACTTTACTACCCAACTTAAGAGGTACCTTTTTCACAATTTGATGAGACCCTATTCTACCACCAGGGGTAGATATAACATATTGTTGAGTAGTATGCCAAAAAGTAAAATTGTGTTTGGCAGCAAGTTTGTTACTCATGAAACTATGGGATGCTCCAGAATCAAACAAAACATGGGTAGGCATATTGCGGATAGAGAAAATACCCGACATTACTGGAGCACCAGCAGGAAGTTCATCCATAGTAGTGAAATTGAGCCTGCCCTGTCTGACAACTGCCACTTGTTTCTTGCCTTTATTATTTGCTTGAATTTTTGCATTATTCCCACCTTGCCTGGGAAATTTGCAATCCCTAGAAAAGTGGCTTGGCTTTCCACAGTTATAGCAGGGAGCATTACTGGGACGAGGCAGCTGCTGTCCCTGAGCTGGAGCGCGATAACCCTGATTCTGCTGCTGTGGAGGCCTGATAACCCATGACCCTGGCTGAGGGGCCCTCTGAAAAGACTGAGCAGGACTCTTCTGCACCAACCGGAACTTGGGCGGTGGAGAGCTAGATTGGCCAACTGGGGCCTTCCTCTTTTTCTCAGCCTTGTGAGCATTTATGCTATCTTCCTTGGTAATGGCCATATTCACCAGATCATTATAGTTGTCTGCCTTGATAAGGGAGAGCTTATCCCTTAGCTTTGAGCTAAGGCCCCGGCGAAAGCGGTCTTGCTTCTTGGCGTCAGTATCAACATGATAACCCGCATATCGTGCCAACTGATTGAAAGCCTGGGCATACTGCAGCACATTGCGGTTCCCCTGAGTAAGAGCCAAGAACTCATTCAGCTTGCGATCCATGAGACCAGCGGGGATATGGTGGGCACGAAAAGCCGTCTTGAATTCATCCCAAGACACAATATGATCGGCCGGGAGCATGCCAATGTGATTATCCCACCATAAGCGCGCCGGGCCGCGCAACTGCTGAGCGGCAAACCGGGACTTGTTGGCATCCGAACAAGGAGACACCAACAGGGAGAACTTGGACTCAATGATGTTGAGCCAAGCGTCAGCATCCAGAGGATCCTCCGTCTTGGTGAACAGAGGCGGCTGGGTACTAGTGAAATCCGAGTACGTCGCCTCCTGAGGATACTGCATTTGACGTCCACCATTGTGTTGTGGATTCAGTTGTCCTTCGGTCAAACGCCGAAGAAGCTCCATCTGCATCGCCAGTATCTCAGCGATGTTGGTGGGCAGAGGTGGTGGATGAGGTAGACCACCCTCCGGAGTTTTCGACATCTGCATTATTTCAAACTCCCAATTAGTAATGCAATCTTATAAGTACAACACAATAGGATGATAACATTTACTAACAAATATAAGATTGGTTCTTTGCAAGGTTAGTAGACATCATCATCCATCATGTTGCACTCGCATTCCTAATCTTGCAAAAGGGTAATAAGGCAACTACCCAATATTAGATGCAATGCTAATGCCAATTTCGGAGGTGTTAACAGATTTCTGACATGAGATTCAAAAATTCGTATCTGCAGTTCTGTTAACCCAAAAATTCTTATCTTTTGCCAAAAGAGAGCTTATGTAATTGTCTAAATCTTTTGTATTTGGTGGTCAGGCTGGTTCCAATTGGAAGATGGTGAAATTTGCAAATTTCTAACTGTCTGTCTTGCTGGAATTTTCAGCAAGCAGGGTCAGAGTAGATCGAGCATAACTTCTGTTACTTTTCTCCAAAAGAGCTCAATTTTTTTGACACAATCAAGATCATGAAATTGTGCACAAGTTTGGTATTCATGACCCCTTTGAAAAACATCATTTTCTAGGAGTAAAACTGAGGACAATCTGATTGCAACAAAGCTGAAAACAGCATATATACATAGGTGGTTCTTCCATACTAGTGGCATATATTACAAAATCCATGAGATAATTTACATCACCTACTAGGGGCATATCTCACAATATCCATGAACAATTTACATCATCCCTAAGTGCAAGGGTTACATCCATGGATACAAAAGAGGGTCACTCCCTAAACATCATCTAGTTAGAGTCTACAGGGTAAAGCTCCTCCGGATCCTCCTCGTCATCGGACCCATCGTTCCCACCATTAGGAGGTGGTGCCTGATTCACCGAACCTTCTCCATCTGACAGGGCAGGATCGTTCAGCGCAACCGGCTGCCCTGAGACGGTGTCCAGGCCAGACTCGCCCTGTATGGGTAATTCGGGAGGCACAGGCGCTGGAGGAGGGTGCTGCAACTCTGCAATCACCTCCTGAGCTTCATTCAGGTCACCCTCCAAGTGGGCCACTAACTCGTGTTGCTCAACTAGCTCTTCATTGAGGTGGTGGACTTGGTGATCCAAGCCCCTGACCTGATCAGCCAGAGCCTGAGCTGCTGCTGCCACCAAATGGTTCTGGTGAACGATTGTCTCAATGAGGTCAGCAGATGCTCTCCCATAGTTAACCAAAGCATTCGTGGTAGGGTCCTGAACTTGGGCCCTGCTGTCCCACCACAATATGGCATTCCCAGGCCGTGGTGGAAACAAGGCGGCCGGAGTGTCGTAGAGCTGCACCTGATGTTGGTGCCCAAACAGTAGCAAGGCATGTTGTGCCGCAAGCTCACAACCGGACAAGAAAGCGTGGGCCCGGGTGGACACCACCAAGTCTTCCGGCCTTATTTCAGGTGGGCTCGGAATGGTGACTGTGACCTCGAACTGCATCACGTTCCACTCGACGCGGTGCACCCCGACATAGCGAGGCGGCGTGGTGTACCCGCAGCGCTACACAGTCTCCCACAGAAGCGCGGGAAAACCCCCCAAGTGGAGGCAAGTGGAGTGGTAACGCCCTTGCTCATCAATGTGCATGGTACGGTTGCTAGGACCGGCCATCTGAAAGAATTTAACCAGAATGAAGTTTAGTCCAAACATTTAGCTATGAAACGGCATAACTCAAAATGGACAGATTCTGGACTGAATTTCAAAAATTCATAACTCAAAATTGAGCAATCCAAAAATCATGAAATTTCTCCGGAATGTTTATGGTTATGTTGGCTACAACTTTGGTATTCTAGGACAAGGCTAAATACATCAATAAGATGTTCAAATCCTTAGAGTTTGATAACAGGTGCATGCTGGAATTTTAGCAGAACAGAGAGGTAGTAAAAAGACTATATCTCCCTATCCATTGGGCCAAATGACCTGAATGTTTGGCAGGGGACAGATATACACAAATTTGGAACAACTTTCATATTCATGAGTTTCAGAGAAAACATCCCTAAGACAGGCCAATCGCAGCATTGAGCAGAATGGTCAGATTTGTACAGAAACTAACCTGATGGTAAAACAATCATAAGTCTCAATTGACTGGGCCAAAATTATTGAAATTTTCACCGCAGCTAGATAAAAAGATTTGGAACAACCTTTCTAATATGAGCTTTTTCAGTTGAGGTGATCTTGTTGGTCGAAAAATTCATACCAACAGGGAAGTCTAAAAGACAATCTAGGATATCATTAGTGAGTGTAAAATTTCCTTTTGGTCACCAACCTTACATCCGTCCCTTAACCCATAGTTTAGGTATTTTGTGCATTAACATGATGCATGCATGATCGACCTATTCGTCCTCACAAAAGAAACAATTGCCAAGTAACCTTGGTCTTACGCGGTTAGTCACGGTGGCACATAAATACGTCTCTCCTTATAATAACTAGTCGAAATTCTATCGATCACACATCCTAGGGTTCCATGGTTAGTGTACCTGTAGAAATTTTTCATCACTAAACCGTTCGTGCCAGCACTCACGAACAGCCCCCATGTACCTCACGCCACATGGGTGACGCATATGCGGTTGCCCGCATATGATAACCACATCATGTTGCTCATTATAAAAGCAACAGTTCAACCAGTAAAGTAAAAGCACTACAGTCATTATAACACCAAAGATGTTATATTGACTGCACCCCAAGTAGGCCACTGCTTGGGGAACAGCGTCCAGTAATCACACCCTCTGGCGATGGGCGACCATTACTTACCTGGAGGCATCGGTACAGAAAAGTAATGTGCTGGAAGTTAGTCATATACATTATGCCACCTGAAAGCTACCCACTTAACCCTAGGGCTCACTTTCTAGTTCTAGTCTTTCCAAATCCTAGCGCAACCAACGAATCCTAAGTCCATATTACTTTTGCACATCAAGAAAACATTTTTAAGACTCGTTGTACCACCCGCTGCCTATTTTTCGGCTCTGATACCAGCTGTGGCAGACCGCCCCAATTAATCCGGTTTAAAAGCATGGGCCCACTATCACAGCAGTGCTCCACGCCCTTAAACCAAGCTAATCGTGCAATCCGTCGGATACCTTCCCGATTAAACCACCTTTTCTCTCGACCGAAACGAAATAGCAGCAGTCCCACTCGAAGATGGGCTCAGGCAGTACAACTCATCACAAATTTTACAACACGAGGTTCACATAGATGATTATACAAATACGGTGCATATGTTTTAGTTATTACAAACCAGAGTTATAATACAGCGGAAGAGTTCTAACGTCGATACAAAAGAAAACATGTGGAGCCCTCACATGATCTCATTCACCGCGGCCCGAGTCGGACTCAGACGGCCCCCACTCTATGGTCCAACCATCAGGAAGCACACCGGGCCAAGTCAGAGCAGCAACAGGGTCATAAGCATCACCATTATCTGAAAAGTTAAGCCACAAGCAAGGCTGAGTATACTAATACTCAGCAAGACTTACCCAACAAGGTTAAGTACTAGACATGCAAGGCTTTCTGGCTGTGGGGTTTGTTTTGCCAAAAGCATGTACAAGTTGATCCTTATTTTCAATATTTTAGCCCAGTTTTAAAGTGAACTAACCATTGCTAGGTTTGCCAAACTATTCAATAACATTCAATGTCAAAAAACAATTGATTAACCAATTATCAATATTTCTCATTTAACCACACTTCCACCCCTTTGGTCCAAGGACATTGATGTATGAAAAGAGATCAAGCAGCTTCATGTAACCGCGAAGGACGGACAACTTGAGTTGATTTTCACCATGCATGGGACAACCTAATCGCACGACCCGTGAGAGACACCCAGGACCTCGCGGGGCAACCGTCCCCATCTCTCCCTGCCATCTGCTATCGGGGACCACTCCACCCGAGTGCACGCCCCAACGATCCCCAAGTGCCCGAGGCAAACCTGTGCCGCGGCCACTGCTACACTCACCAACAACCCCATGCCCAATGGAGTGGATATGTCCGTCAGATGTCAGTTTGAATCAAGTACTAGGTTTACCGGTTTACCACATTTCCCGGCATACGATTAGTACCTTCAAAAGCTTGACCAACATCGCCACACAATCAATGCCTTAGCCACAATTCTCTGTGCAAGCGGGGTGTTCAACCAAACACAAATACCGCACAAGCCCTGCTTGCCGAACTTCATAAACTGATAATAAAGTAAAAACCTATATCTCGCGAGTGACAAGGCAATCACTCGACTTCTACCGATCCTAATTAAGCATGGTAGTCTAAACGACCTACACATACTAGTATTAGGACATAGATACCTAGGGATCATGCAACTAGGGTTTTCAAATAACTCCTTAAACGTAAATGCATAATATAAGGCACAAAGTAAAAGAGTTAGTTTGAACAGTAGGTTATGCTCCGGGGCTTGCCTTCCTGATCACCGCTGGCCTTGGGCCCTTCCGAACTTTGGTTCGGGTCTTATGCAACAGCAACGTTCAACTCGGCAGCAGCTGGATCGTCCGTGGGCTCGACCTCGATCTCGTACACTCCGTCAGCAAGGGTTTGCTCTACATGAAATGCGGATGCATGAGATGCAGTAATGCGCGAGAAACAATCACAGAATAACTGCAAGAACTCACTAATACATCACTGGGCAATCATTTACGGAATATAAACAACTAAGAAGCCCACAAATAAAGCGGGGTTGCTTTTAGTTGCTAATTAAACTTAAATCAGAATTGACTTAACATATAAAGAAATTTTATGAAGCCATTCTAACATGTTAAAGCAACTTAAACTTATTTCATAATCAAGTGAAACATCTGTAAATTACCACTAGTAGTAAAAAGGGGTTCCTATGGCTTAATTGGAAATTTACTTTTGCTTCAAGGGAAGAACCGATTTGACCGGTTAGCAAAACCGGTGTAACCGGTTTGGAACCGGTCTGACCGGATTTGGTCACCGGTCTGACCGGTTTTAAGCATTTTCAGCTTGATCTTACCAAATTAAACCTAGACAACATATTTTTATAAACAAAAATTTAGGTAAACATGTTTCTGTGTTCCTAACAGCAAAACTATTTTTCAGAAATTTCCCAGCATTTTACCTATTTATTTTATATTTTTCTTAACAGCCAACATTTACCATCAATCAGAAAATCATAATAAATTCTACAAAAATGTTCTGTAGCTGAAATTTTTACTGAAACTACTATTCTACTAGAGGCATTTTATGGGAATTTTTCATATTTTTCTGAGTTGTACAGAATATTTGGTGATTTATCCATTCTCAACTAGCTAGCAACAACTTAAATCCAAATCTACCAAAATCGTGAATAAAATGTGGCCAACAGATACTCAACTCAACTCTACTGATCACAACAGATCCATCAAAAGTGGTTTTACATTTTTAGCACATTCCTATGATTTATAAAGCAATAAACATCCTCTCAAGCACATCTTCATACATACAAAAATACATTGGGAATCACATAGAGTACACATGCATATGATATACCATTGAAAAGATAATTTCTCAAGGAATCCAGAAAGTCCAAGTTTATGATTTTACGATTTTTTTGTGATTTTTGGTGATTTATTGAATCTCAGCCGAATTAAGAGGAAAGAAAAACGTGAATAGTGAACTCGGTGTTTACATCCAGGCCCTCGAGAAACTGAAAGTAATTGCAGATCGGGAACTTACAACCAGGTCCCTGTAAGTTTTCCACCTCACACATAAGTCCTTGATTTCTTTCGGATAACCCCCTAGGTTTTTAGAAAATTATCTCTTGGACCCTTGTCTTCTACCTTCGAACAGAGCCGAGCCTGGGCTCTGTTCGGCTCCTCTGGCCGGCGGTGAAGGGCGGCGCCGGCCCTCCCCTTGGCCTGGGCGAGCGGTGGGCAGCTGCAGCACCTCCCCCCGGCCTCTCCTGGGCGGCAGCAGGTGGCCGGCCTCGGCCACATAGGCCTGGCCGCGCGCGCCTGCAGGGGCCGGCGAGGGTGGCGGCCGCCCAGCCTCCTGGTGGTCGGATTTGGAGGGGGAACGGGTTGGGGAGGGTCAAGGCCCTACGGAGATTGCGTCTTGAGTCTTGGATTGGAGGGAGGACGAACGTGGAGCTACGATTTCGGAATTTTGGGAGCTCGGACGAACTCGGCAATGGCGACTGGAAAACGCGAATTCCTCCGCGGTTAGGCTATGGCGGAGTGAGCGGAGCGGTAGAGGGCGGAGCTGGCGAGGTGGTTGAGTGAATGTCGGGGTAAATTTGGAGGATGGTGGCTCAGGGGGGTGAATTTGGGCCGAGTGAGTACCGCGTGTTTACTGTCCTCGGAGCTCGGGCCTCCTTATCCTTCCGGCGAGGGACAGCGCAGCATGACCACCTGGACGGCACAAGCGGCACACTGACGAGAGGACGCGTGGTTTTGCCAGCTGGAAGTACGGCGAGGCCGTCGGAGACGCCGAGGCGTTGCTGGCCGGAGACAACCGGTCAGACCGGTTGTCTGAACCGGTCTGACCGGTCCCGACGCCGGCTGTGCGACGAGGCCGATCTACCTTCGCCTTTTTCTCTCATTTTCATGTAAAAACTTCACGATCACCCAATACAAAAGTTGTAGACTATTGTTCAAGCTACAACTCTTAGAAAGGAAGTTCTATCATTTGACCAATTATTTGAAAGTTGCAAGGCCTTGAAGTTCAGCGAAAACTCGATTTTTCAGAATTCACGAATTCAGTTAAGTCCCGATTTTCAGCTTTCGGGCCCAACTTTAACTGACCTAAAATCCATTTTTCGTATACAAACTTTCAATTCGTCCAATACAAAAGTTGGAGATGATACATTGGGCTACAACTTCTACAAAGGAAGTTATAGTGTTTGACCAATGGTTCGAGAGTTACGAGGTGAAGAAAATGGGCAAAAACCACGTTTTTCAGACTTAGCCGATTTCGTCTAAGTGCTGAAACTCCAGGGTTCTAGCTGATTTTGTCCACAATTTTGAATGACCAAACCAAGTTTTTCTCGATCCACCTCACCACCATTGTAAAGAGGGTACTTTGTACTCCAACTTTTATATTGGTAGAATTTCAAGTGTTTAGGAAGAATATAAAGATATTATCCGCTCGAGAAGGGTAAAAAGCAATACCCGCGACACATGAAATGACGATCGAACGAGTTCAAAATCGAATTTCAATTTTTGTTTGAACTTCCTATACTCATGTGAGTTCATATACATGTAGTTGACATTATTTGCGATATTTTGGCATAAGTTTTGTATTTTGACTATTTTGGTTATTCCGGTTGACTGAGTCAACACATACACACAATTATGCACAAACACTACAATTATGAAATGATGCATATCATAATGAGTTTAATTAAGTTAATTAAGTGTCTTAATTACATTAGTGACACCGGGGTGTCATAGTGGGTTTATAAGTTTAGCCTCACGTTCAAGGGGGAGAATGTTGGAAATATCTATGAACTAAATATCTAATGTGAACATAACCCTAATGTGAATGTGATCATGGGCTAAACATTGCCCACAATTTTTGACTTGCCTTGATTGGGGGCAAGAACAACCTAGAACCAGCTAGGTGCTGTCCCCCTGTGTGCAGTGCTATAAAAGGGGGTAAAAGCCTCTCAATGGCTGATTCTAACACACCATTGAGTACTACTCCGGCTGATCCAATCCTAGCAGCACTGCCAACACAGGGATGTACCATCTACAAGCCCTAAAAAGCAAGAACAGAACAAGAAACAAGATGAAAGGGCCAAGAGACTAAGGTATGTGTTGATCTTCATGTATATTTGTGGTTTAATCTTGGTCTAGATGATCCTAAATACCTAACACTATTCACTATTGATTTAAAGTCCAGCCAGGTCAAGAAGGTCGGCAAGTTCAGAGGCAACGACAAGATTTCTCCCAACATGAGCTTCCACACCCCAGGTACCAGCTTCATAAGTCATACTGTATATACCTTTGACCTATTACAGCTATGCTTGTTCATAAATGCAATGTGTTGTGAAAGCAGAATACCGCAATCCCCCGTGTTACTCCAATCTTCGTATTGAACATTATTCAAATTGGTTAGACAGGCCTAGGATTACTCATCTGTTTGTCTCGACTGTTATGGACCATGATATCTTATCTGAATTTGGAATAGGTAAGTGGTAGTACAATCAGGAGAGGCTTTTTCCCCTTCTGCAGTCCATATACCAAGCCTTGGGATTGTCTTTAATCTTTTACAATACTTAACTATATGCCAGTGTCGCCTGACAACATATAAAGATGAATGATAATAGTTATTACAGAAAATTCTCTTGATGATCAAAAGTGTGGCTGTTAGCTGGTAGCACCATGGATAGTAAATTAATGCTGTTTGCCTTTTTGGTTAGTCAGCACCTCTTTGGTTCTGCGTCTGGTTAAAAGCCAATGCTCACTGATGTCAATTTGTTTCTCAACCAGCTCAAGTTATTTTTAAAAAATTTGTATTTATGCAGCACTGATAACAGCCAACAGGTGATGGACCAAGTCACCAAGAGTGGGTGCATCAAGTGCTTCACAATCATAAGTTGCTCAGTTGTGGGGGGAAAACTCAGTCGTAGCAGTGGTGAATAATTTAAGCTTTATGGTGGGACAATTCTGGAGCATCAGGAGATTAGTGGTCTTAGTTTGTTCACCTTCAGGGGCTATGAATTTTGTTGATGGGATCACATAACTTACAATTGTTATTTTTTTTCGCTGTTAAGTTCCTTTGGGCCCGTCTGCCCGAGTCCATGTTTACTCCTGAACTTGTAGCATGTATGGAAGCCTGCGGTGAATATATCTAGCTTCATGTAAAATATACGCTAAAGGAAGTATGCATATGAAATTAAAACACTGCAATTTGATGTTCCATGTTACTATAAATCTATAGGTTGGTTGAACCTTGACATCTTGTGGCTTGAACATTAGAACTGAGGTAGGAAGGAGTGTGCTTCTTGCACCACGTTCAGTAATCTGGTGGTACTCAATGCTCTTGACCATCCTTTGATCTTTCAGTAAGCAATGGCCAGAAAAATATTTTGGCTCTATCTGCAATATATGAATGTTACATGAATGAGTTTGCCTCCATATATCTGTTATCTTAAGGGCGCGTTTGGATACCTGCGCGCGCCTCGTCCAGGCTCCGGAGATGCAGCAGCACGACGATTGGTTGCCTGTGTCAAGCCACCAGCCTGTCTCCCCGCATGCAAAAACAGCCAGCGGACCTGACTCCCGGGAAACGAGAATGAGATCCGTTTCTCCGGAGCCAGGCTCACCGCATGTAGCATGTTAGTAAGTTAATGATGATATTAGCAAATGATTAACATATTTTGAGATATATTAGTATATTTCAAAGTAGATTAAGACTTAATATAGCGAAATAAGTACCATATAGTCAATAAAAACAAAATGACATAAAATTTTAGTACTTCTTTTTATGTTTCAATTCAATACAACAAATACTAATGCAACCAACCAAACACACGTTGTGCTCATTCTGTACGCGTCGATCCAGTCAACCAAACATCAGCTCAGTTGCATGTCTCGAGCCTGTCTAAACTCAGCCTGGCTGGTAGATGCGAGCCAGGCTCGTCTCGGCAGGAAACCAAACGTGCCCTTAGGGAATTCCTGATGGATCTGAGTAGGTGAAGGGAATCCGAGTCCGAAGACAACACCTGGGACTTAAACTCGTTGGATCATAACAACGACGTTCTCAGAAAACCAAAAAGTTGGACTTCAAACAAAATTCTGATGCTGCGAGAACCCGCAAATGCTCACTAGTCCCCTGATTCTCGATCGGATTCATCCTGAATTTCAGAATTCCTTTGACTCTCAAGTCAATCGAATCCCCGACCCCAAATTCAACATAGACCAAGCAGAAGCGATGTCCGACGAGGGGTTTTGGTCGGGGAGGTGCACCACGGCCGGCAGTTCAATCGATGGAGACGGCAAACAGCGGTGAGCTGGGGCGTCGGCGGCCGGCGGCGTCGGAGCAATAGTGCAGCGGTGGTGGGGCTGGGGCCGGCCAACGAGGCACGCCCGTCGTCCGATGCGGTTCCAGGTGCCCAAAAAAATTAGGCCGGGTACCTAGGTAAATTTGATAGTTGGTGCCCGTGCCCATGAGTTTCCCAATTTTGGCCCATGGAGCTGGAGAAAGTAGGCACCCAAAAGCCATAACCAAAAATATGAGCTCCAAAAAAAAAAGCCATAACTATAAGCCCTCTATGCCCTATTCAATTTAGGCTTTCTTCTCCATTGAATACTTATATTGTGTTGTTCTTTTCATCTTTTTTTTACATGTGCATCAGTTCGTCTTTTACGCTATCGTTTTATTTTAGCGGGTCTTCGGTTTAGAGTTCCGTAGACAGAGCTTAGAGTTTTCTAGGACGGTCTTGGGTGGCGAATAGGTTGGGACTACCCGCCTTGGTTTGGGGCACAGATGTAGATGGAGGCACGTCGAGCCTCATGAGCAGCGATGGTAGAGATATTTTTTAAAAGATATATATATATATAGTTCTCTTAACAAGTTCTACGTGTATAAGCTTGAAACTAGGCCTGGCACTGGGGAGGGTATGGAGAAACCCACTCTTATTAATACCCAAATCCAAATATCTATTACCCAATCCTTCCCCTCCCCATTCTTACCCATATCCAATAGATAATTAATTCTGTACTAGATACTATATATATCTAGTGGATAAATAGTTTTCTCCCCATACCCTACTCTCCCCATTTGTAATGGATAATTAAATTTCTACCCATACCCTCCCCATTTGAAATGGATGTGAATTTGGGTATGAGTTTTGGATATTCAACAACAGGCCTACTTGAAACTTATACAATGCTCTCCCAAGATAATTCTTTCCCAAAAATGCAATTTACTACTCCAAGCCCTACTTAATTTAGTCTAATTTTCTCCATTGGATACTTATATTTTTGGCTATCCATTATCTTTGTTCTTTTCATCTTCTTCTGCACATGTGACATCAGTTCTTCTTTTGTCTAATTATTTAATTTAGCACTTCAATCTAAGCATCTAGCTCGGATTAGAGTTTTGTAGATAAACCCCAGAACTTTTTTTGAACGGTCATAGGTGGAGGGTAGGTTTTTGAGCTAGCGGCCTTGATTTGGGGTACACGGTTGTAGGGCAAATGTAGACAGAGGCACGTGCACGAACCACAATTTTTTTTTCTGTTAATTTTTTTTGGCGTTTAAATTTGCAACTTACACGGTGTATTCCATAAGATAATTTTTCCCAAAAATGTAACTTACTACTCTGTTTCAAAATGTAGATCGTTGTAGTTTTGTCACAAGTCAAACATCTATGACATACAAATTAATTTTATTAAATCGTATGCCTTCATAGTGTACTTATTTGGAACTATATATGTGGAATTATGTTGATATATTTTTCTGTAAACTTGGTCAAAGTTCGAATTTGAATCTTGATAAAATTTAAATGGCCTATATTTATAAACTTGTCTATCTAGGAATTATGAATAATATAAAATGATTCAGGAATAAAATTAAACTCCTGCAAATATTATGCCAGGCTATCAAATAATAAGAACACCTATGTGGCGCGTGTCCACGCGGGTGGGCCGGGCCTAGAAGTATTTAGTGGATTCGAATTCATGATTCAGTCACCTCTGGCTGCCCAGTTTCAGGTTATTGTTGACTAGGTCGTTCTGTGCCAACTGTTCTAGTGCTACCATGACGCGATAAGACTTTGTCTCACTAGCTGGTTGTGCATCTCTTGACTCGGTCAGTGTCTTTTTGCGTCAGATTATGCTTGCTGGTCACAAGTCAGATGTGGCCGCCTGTGACATCACCTACGAGGTTCAGGAATCCATTTTCCTTTGAATTCTAATTACCTGATTCCAGCCAGTTTCAGAATATATTAATAAACAGTGGAGCAGGCCTTGAGAACTCTATATAAACATGCCACCATTGCCTCAAGTTTCATCACAACAAGCTCAGCTCATTTGCACACAACACAGTACATTCCCACGATAGCAGAGAACCACTTGCTAGCAAAGCTCCAACAATGGCGTCCCAAATTGAGAGCCACCGGTCCGGCGCAGAGATTGTCAGCGGAGACGACGCCATCTGCAGGAAGAAGTCCATCGAGCTGCTGGAAGAGCTGGGCCTCCCAAAGGGCCTCCTGCCTATGGAGGACATCCAGGAGTTTGGGTACAACCGGGCTACAGGTTTCATGTGGTTGGTGCAAGGGAAGAAGAAGGTCGAGCACACGTTCAAGAAGATCAAGCAGACTGTGTCCTATGCGGCTGAGGTGACCGCATTTGCTGAGAAGGGGAAGCTGAGGAAGATCACAGGCGTCAAGGCCAAGGAGCTGATGCTCTGGCTCAGCGTTGTTGATGTCTATGTTCCCGAGGCCTCGCCGGAGAAGGTTACCTTCAAGACCGGTACTGGACTCTCCGATAGCTTTGATGCCACTGCATTTGCGCTCGGGGAGTAAACACAGAGTCAGTTGGGTTAACGAGAAATGATGCAGTATTTGTCCTTCTGTCTTTTGTGTAGCCAAGATACATGTATAAGTATGTTCCCGCAAGTTGCCCGTGTGAGTTTGTATCTTGCAGTTTTCTTGCAAACTGAATCTAGTTATTATGAATGTCATTGTCTCATATTGTAAGGCCAACACTTGTTAGAAATTTCTTGCTATCAAGTACTCCCTCCTTCCCAAAATAAGTGTTCATGTAGTATTCAAAATTTGTCCCAAAATAAGTGTCAATCTCTTTTTCCAGTACAACTCTTTTCTCTATCTCTTCTCGTTTGTTGTGCGCTCTCTACTTTTTCATTCTTCCTTAATTCGTGTGCCCAACTCCTAAACGAACAGTCTTTGCGGGACGAAGAGAGTATGCTCTATCTACCATGTAACCAGTACACACATCCTCTGAACAGTTGAAGTTTCCCCAGAACAACACATCCTCTGAAGTCTGAACAGTTGGGACTTTCATTTTTCTGTATGTTTTTCAGGTCAACACACTTGCAGTCAGATGTCATTTTGTCAGCAGAGGCTGGCTTTGTTTTTATTTGTATAATTGCGTGACAGTGTAATTCTATTGAATTCGTTATTTCTGACTTCATATTGTACAAGATATATTAAATTTGATACCGTTCAATGTACAAGTCCATACATTTAGCATCAGTGAGATTGTTGCTCGTTTTAGTTTTCTGGCCTTTAGTGTACCTGTGTTTTATTTGAGTAGTTTCTCGTCAACTTGTTAGCTTGATTACTCGTGCCAAGTTCAATGGATTGCCTGTAAGCTGCTACAACTACATTGTCCTACTTGATCAATAACCATGTGCACATCTACTTGCAAAGAAAAACGGATGAAATGGATATGATTTCTTCCTTCTAAAAACATGTATACACAAAGAAGCTTATGAAATTAAAACATGATAAGGCGCCGTGCAGCATGGCAGAGGACCATGGACCAGTGAATTGCTCTGCACAATGGATTATTGAAGTCGGACAAGTGTCCAGAAACATTGTCAGTCCGTTTGCCTTACACTTGCTTTGTTGCTCAAGAACTTTGTATCAGCTCAATGTAATGATCTTGAAATTAATAAAGCTTCCCTTATCAAAAAAGCTTTGTTGCTCCGTTTCCTCCTCTGTTTGGGCTGTAACCATTTGTAGGCTGATCACTGTCTGGCTGTAACGGTAGTCAGGTGGTTGATTTTGTAATATTGTTTTGATGCAAACGTTCAGATGTCGTAAAAAAGAAGCATTGGTTGTTCATATATGCTCCATGTTATCCCTGCATAAACATTGTGGGTCGACATCTTGTTCGTAAAATTGGTTGGGTAACCTGAAATTCGCTAAATTGCTGATGTGTGTGTGTCCTCTCGAGTTCCAGGCAATCTGGGACTGTAGCGCATCCGGCAACCCCAGAAACCTAAGCTCCATAGATTTTGCAATGCAGATCACGTCATGATAACTGGTTGACTCCGGACATTCCAACAGTATAATTACAATTTCAGATGATAAAGCATGGAATTTTTGACCTGGTTTATTTACAGTCAAGGCGACCGAGGTCATCTCTGGCTGCCCAGGTATAAACTTTTGACTGTCATGGCGTCTGCAGACTGTAAGACCTTTTTCGTTTGCATGCACTAGACACTGAAATAGTTGTGCATCTCCTTGACTTGATCAGAGTATATATGCTTGCTGAAAGTCAGATACGGCTACCTGTGCAGGTAAGCTATTGCCTACGAGGGCCAGGAGTGCCATTCGTTTGCCTCTGAATTAAGTAACACTTGAACAGGCCTTGTGACCTCTATATAAACGTGACTCCATTTCCTCATCTTTCATCACAAAAAGCTCAACTCATTTGCATACAACACAGTGCATTATTCCCGGGTTGAAAGCACCTCGTAGCAAAGCTCCAATGGCGTCCCAAATCGAGATCCACCGTTCCAGTGCAGAAGTTGTCAATGGAGATGCCATTTGCAGGAAGAAGACCATTGAGCTGCTGGAAGAGCTCGGCCTCCCAAAGGGCCTTCTGCCCATGGAGGACATCCAGGAGTTTGGGTACGACCGGGCTACAGGTTTCATGTGGCTGGTGCAAGGGAAGAAGAAGGTTGAGCACACGTTCAAGAAGATCAAGCAGACTGTGTCCTATGCGGCTGAGGTGACGGCATTTGCTGAGAAAGGGAAGATGAGGAAGATCACCGGCGTCAAGACCAGGGAGCTGATGCTCTGGCTCAGCGTTGTTGATGTCTATGTCCCTGAGGCCTCGCCGGAGAAGGTCACCTTCAAGACCGGCACTGGACTCTCCGATAGCTTTGATGCCACTGCCTTTGCGCTTGGGGAGTGAACATAGATTCCATTGGATTAATCAGAAATGAGATGCCAGCTGCATATATAATTGTACTATCTATGTTTATGGTGGTGCTACATATGTACGATGTAATATCTTTATTTTCTGTTGCAAAGATGGATGTATAAGAATGTTTGACAGCTTGCCTATATCAATGATGCATTTTTTTTTTGCAAAATGAATTCAGTTCATAGGAAATTTGTTATCTCTTATTACAAACGTCTCTCCAAATCTATCCTATCTGAAAATTATATCTCATTTGATCAATTTATTCGTTACTTGGAAGATATTATTTTTTATATTTTCTGAGCATAGTCATGAGAAACCCATAAGCTTCAACATTTCTGGAACTGTGCTTCTAGACTACTACCTTGCTACTTCTAGAATGTTTAGTACCAACAGAATGATGCATCATTAGATATTGGATAAAAACAATATTCAGGTCGCTAGGAGGTGTACAAAGCTGGCACTTATTATAAAGTTCTTTCTATCAAACAGATTATTCTGTCTACCATGTAGCCACATCAGTTGGAATCTGGGCATTAATGGAGCCATATATTTTAATGAGATACAGTGAATTGATAGTTTTTCCTTGTTGTTACTGCACATAACACAGCCCTGGAACCAAAGCAGTATCAGTAAATAGCATGGGATTATGTTTGGACGACACTTTTAGCATCAGCGAGATTTCTGGTCTTTGCTGGAATGCTGGTACATCAGCTTGCAATGCAAAACTGATGAAGTGGACACAATTTCTCCCTTTTAAAAACATCTATACACAAAGAAGCATACGAAATTAAAACATTGCACGTATACGTATTTTTAATATTCCATGTTATCCCAACATAACATTAGTGCTGGTTTCAATGAATTCGTTAGATAACCTGAAATTTGCAAAATTATCTTGTTGTATGTCCTTTGCAGCCAATCTGGGAGTGTGGTTTATCAGACAACCTAGAAACTTACTTCTCCATAAGATAAATTTTCAATGCAAGGTCTCGTCATCATAATTGGCCAACTCATAACGTAAAGATAAATTTGCAATGCAAGATCTTGTTATCATAGTTGGCTGACTCGTAACATTCCAACAATATAATTAAAATTCCACATGGTAAGACACTGAAATTTTTCGGTTGGTCTCAGAGGAGCCAAGGCAAGGCGTCAATTGGTCATCTCTGGCTGCCAAGTTGTAGTATAAAGATTGGATTGTTGACCCGGTCCTTGTGTGTTAACTGTTTATATTTTAAAGGTTGGTGTGCTAACTGCTAACTGTTTCTGTACTACTATGACGTGATGAGACTTGTGAGACGCTAATTATGGGTCCATTGACTTTGTCAGTGACTTTGTTCGTCAGAGGATGCATGCTGGTCAGAAGTCAGATATGGCCTATGGTCATGACTTGTGAGTTCATTTCTTTTGCCGTTGAACTCTTCTGGTTTCCAGATTCTCCATTTTGTTTCAAAATTAAGTAGTACAGGAACGAACAAGGCTGGAAGAAGTTCGTCGAGCTGCTGGAAGAACTGGGCATAGTTATCAGGCTGGAAGAAGGTCGAGCACGTTCAAGAAGATCAAGTAGATGTTAGCATGACATCTACTAGGATCAACTAGTTCTAGTGTAGAACACGATGCAACTAATAGGAACTAGATGTTCGGGGCTTTACCTCCGTTAGACGATGATGAAGCCATCGGATCGAACTGTGAACTATCCAGCCTTCCACAGCATTGCTGACATGCAGGATGCAACAACGAACGAAAGAATGGGCCGCCGGCCGCATGGGTGTTTTCGGGCTTCTTTCACCAGCCGGCCCATAAAAACGGGCATGTTGGCCCAGTAGGTTGATGGGAGCACCAATTACTGGAGTCTCCGCCCTCTCAAAAAAAAAAATTACTGGCGTATCCTCTGCAACTGCAATCTGCATGGAGGCGAGGCACATCTATGCAGTTTCTTACCAGATACCTATACCTCACATTCCTCACTGATCGAATTTTAGTTGTCACGGTTTTCCCTTCCGCTTCTTAGCTTTTTCACTAAAGAGTTGTAGTGATCTGATCAAAGTTAGAGCCACATGATGCCAATTGCCAACATAGGAGATAATAGTAGTCTTTTTGGCCACATGGACCGATCAAAGCTTACATGCAGTACCCTTGGAACGAATTGTGTAGTCTTTCACTAGTAAGTATAGTGATGAAGAACAAGCTCAAACTATAATCATGATGCAGGGACTGCCGGACTGGTATGCCAATTGGCAATAGCATCACAGAAGAAAAACTGATATAGGACCGCATCTTCACCAAGAATTTGGGAACGAGCTCACCTATTACTGATTCAACCAAAATATCTAAAATTTCAGGATCCAAACTCTAGAAGCAAACATCATTTTTTAACACCATACATAAACATGAATGGCACTGAAAACACTATAGTTTGTATTTATATGATAACAGGACACTTCCTTGGCAGCCTTCAACATTTCACTGACAGAGTAGACGTCTGTCTATAAATACAAACTTGACCTTCTTAAGAGGTACCGTTTGCCAAGCACAACAGGCTCCCAGTGTACAGACCAACTGCAACACAAGGTCCAATCCCTGCCACATCTGAACAAGTGCTGGTTCTAGGATCGTAAATCTTCAGCGATCCCCTGTTCCCTATGTGAATAAGCACTATTCTCCCATCATTCAACACCACCAAAGGACGCACAGTATGTTCACCATGCTGGTAGCTAATTGTAAGCTGTATGCTATGTTTCTTGACCCATGATCCCTTTTCTACATCCATCAGAAACCATAGGTCCATAGAGGAGGCAAACTTGCGATGAGTCACAACTAAGCAGCCATCAAGAACAGATACTGAGAACTCACCCCAATCCAAGTGATTGTTGGGATCTCCGGCGACGCCATCCATGTCCACTAGGGTACTACTACTCAGGGGTCCTCGGATAGTCGGCCTCCACTCTTCTGTCTCGAGGTCGAATGAAGCTATATGCGGTCCGGCATTGCATCTTGGCCATGAACAAACTCACTTGAGAAGAAGTACACAATTGGGTCAATGACCGCCCATATGCCGAACCCAACAGGGAATGTAGGGTCCATGATCCTTCTCCACCTGCCATGGCCGCCGCCGTCGAGAGTGATGATCTCGTAGAGCTGCCGAGCGGCGTTGGGGAAGCAGTCGAGCACACGAAGTACCTTGTGCTCGCCTGTGGAAGCAACCTTCCCAATCGCAACCATGGCCGTGTGGTGACCGATCTCCCGCTCGTGCGCCGCGTGTTCATCGGCCAGTCCCTGAGGCAAGGCAAGTGCTACAGCTCCGGTGGCCGGGTTCAGCAACCTGCAGCGCACGCCGGCACCTGTCGCGACGCAGACGAGGTCCAGCCGCGCGGACACCACCCACTCGTTCTCTGCCTCGCCGGCTGCGGCCGCCGCGTGCCCGCGCTTGACGACGCGGCCGGAGAGGTCGAGGAGGTCGTAGAGGACGCCGTCGCTCGTGTACTTGGCGTAGCCAGCGACGATGAGCGGCTCCGGGTGGCGGGCGGCGTGCGCGGCGGCGAAGGCCCGGTCGGAGAGGAGGGACCGCCACAGCCGGCACACGGCGCGCAGGCGGCAGAGCTCCTTCCCCGGGAGGCGCAGCAGGATCTCGTGGACGGCGTCCAGCGGCAGCACGCCGGTGTTGGAGGAGCCGGCGAGGGTGGGCACGGCGGCGCGCCTGTCCGCAACCGCAGCCTGCCCGGCGCACGGCTTCGTCGAAGCCCTGCCCATGATTCCTGGGAGGCTGCGGACACAGGGTCAACTCGATAAGCACGCAGGCGGCGATAGGGCGAGGTGCTTAATTACCACGTGATCGAACCTCGACGGATCCCGGCGCCCGGAGCCCGAGGCCGGCGGCCGGCCGGAAGGCTGTGGGATGGAGTCGGAGGAGCGTCGTGGCGGCGGCGGCGACGGGATGGGGAAGGCGTGCTGGCGTTTGTGGACTGACGCGGTGAAGCGTGGGCGTGGCCACAACCACAAGAATCTGATTTTGTTTTTTTTTTGTTTTCTTTTTGTTTTTTTTGTTGACCGATGACAGGCTGGGAACGAGGTCAACTGCAGCACAAGATAAGTGGGCTGCCAGGCCGCAGTGGGCATTTTCCGGTTCCGCATGCTGGGTCGGCCCGCAGTGGCCATGTGGGCCGGCAAGGTGCATCTTGGGCCCTCCATGTAAAGTTATGTGTTTTCTAATTTCTAACCGTAGCATACAACGATTTTAAATGCCTTCTTTGGAACGAAGAAAACTCATGGGAAATTCTTTTGACAAAAGGTAGAAAGTTACGTGTTCCACGCTGGTTTCAAATAGCCGTCAATATCCACTCTTTACTTGACAAAAATGTCATAAGGTGTACAGTAAATGAGGTAAATGCCGTTTCTTTTTTTCAACAAATCTCTAACAGACGGATTTAGCACTTCCTTTGAGGCCCTGTTTGGAACGCGGGATTTTTTTTCCTATTCCTGCGTTTTTCTGTGAAATTGAACTGTTTCCTGCGAAATTCCTGCGCGATTCCTGCGAAATTCCTGCGTTCCAAACAGGGCCTGATTGGTCACTAGAAGGAGCAATCAGGAAATCAATAGATTGAACATAACAACAATAGATATGAACCATCAAATCACTAAATGAATATACGATGTCTCTTATAAAATTTATAATATTTACATCCCCATTTGAAATTAAAAGGTTTATCTTGTCCTACTTTAAAAACCTTTCACCAACAATTCATCAATACATTATGTCTGTGATAGAAATTTCAAGTTATCAGATTCATATTCAAATATATTTTTTATGGCTAGATTTATGTGTTATATTTTTATCTTTATACATTTCTAAAGTGCGTAAGGTTTCCACCTCTAATTTTTTGTTTGATCCATCATGAGGCACTGGCACGTGGGGCCACCAGCACAAAACAACATAATCAGATTCAAGATTACAGTGGTCTACCAAACTACATATACAATTCAATTCATTGACCGGGGTGGTTTGCCAAGCTCAATAGGTTTCCTGTGTACAAACGAACTGCATCACAAGGCCCAATCTCCGCGACATCTGTATAAATGCCGATTCTTGGGTCGCATATTTTCAGTAACCCCTTATCTCCCATGCAAACAAGCACTACTCTCCCATCATTTAACACGACCAAAGGATATACTCGGTGATCATACTGCCAACAATTGAAATTAAGTTGTATGCTTTGTTGCTTGACCCATAAGCCCTTTTCAGCATCAATCAGAAACCACAGGTCCATAGAAGAAGAAACTATGTGACGAGCCAGAACCAAGTAACCATTCAGAACCGCTAGCGACAACCGCTTGGGAAGACCATCATCCTCCTCCGCCGCTTCCTCTAGGCTGTAGAGCGGTCCTCGGATAGTTGGCATCCACTGTTCTGACTCGAGGTTGAACGGAGCTACAGCGTTTGGCACGAAATCTTGCTCTTCAACAAACTCCGTCGACAAGAAATACACATGTGACGGTGGACTACTAGGATTACGAGTTCTAGGATATCTGGTTCGAATTCGAGTACAGATTCGCGATACAAGGACGAGGACTCGTCGACGAGAGCCGAGCAAGGAGCTCGCGCCGCCGCCGCCGCCGAGTTCCTAATAAAGTTCCAAACTCACACGCCTCCTCCCTTTTAACGTTACAGGCCGCTCAGCGACCGCCCTTGCTCATGGGCCTAAAGTACGACTAAACCCATTCTGGCCCAGCAACCTTTGTGTTGATCTTGACGGCCCGCCTTGGCCTCTCTTGCCGCTCTGCCGATCTCCTGACATCCCCTCCTCCTGAAAAACTGGCTTGTCCACAAGCCACAGCAACAGTATTGGATGAATGAACTTGGTCTTCATCCTCCCAAGTAGACATTTCAGCAGGGCACCCTTGCCACTTGACCAGAAGTTGTGTAACCACCCGATTGTTCTTGTTCTTCAATCTGCTGTCCAATATCATTTCTGGTTCCTGCAAGCAAGGTGTGTTCGGTGGTAAGGTAGGAACACTGGAAAGTGCAGTACCTGTGGCCTTCTTCAGTAGGGAAACGTGGAATACAGGATGTATAGCACTGGTGGATGGAAGCTTCAGCTTATAGGCGACTGTCCCCACTTTACTTTCAATCTGATATGGTCCAAAGTAGCGAAATGAAAGCTTGTGAGAAGCTCTGTCAGCAACTGAAGTTTGAATATATGGTTGCAATTTTAACCAAACATATCTCCAACTTCAAAGGTCCTCTCTGTTCTGTGTTTGTCGGCTTGGATTCTTCATGCGCTGCTGAGCCCTGAGGAGATGTTGTTTCACCAACTGAGTCATTACTTGTCTCTCCGATAGCCAAGCTTCAAGATCAGAGACTGCACAAGAATCCACCCCAACAATACCAAAGTGCCGAGGACCTTGCCCATAAAGTACTTCAAAGGGAGACTTTTGGAGCGCAGAGTGAAAACTAGTGTTGTACCAGAATTCCGCCAATGCTAACCATTCAGACCATTTAGAAGGACACGATTGAATAAAGCACCTGAGAAAGGCTTCAACACTCTGGTTGACCCTCTCTGTTTGCCCGTCGCTTTGTGGATGGTATGCTGAACTCATCCGGAGTTCAGTGCCAGAAAGTCTGAAGAGTTCCTGCCATAGCTTACTGGTGAAGATCTTGTCCCTGTCAGAAACTATGGCAGATGGCATTCCATGTAATTTATACACATTATCCATGAACAATTTCGCCACTTTCAGTGCAGTGAAGGGATGAGTCAGCTTGAGGAAATGTGCATATTTGGAAAATTTGTCCACCACTACCAATATACAGTTGTAATGCAAAGATTGGGGTAGGCCTTCAATAAAGTCCATTGTGATTACCTGCCAAGCTTGATCAGGAACTGGTAGTGGTTGTAAGAGTCCAGGATAAGCCACTTTTTCAGTCTTTGCCTGTTGACAAACAGGACATTGAGCTACAAATGCTTGCACAGATTTCTTCATGTGAGGCCAACTGAAAAGCTGTTTCACTCTAACTGTCGGATCTATTGACCGGCAGTCCACCCGGGGGTACCCAGATGGTTGATTTGTAGGCAAAGGGCAATCACAGGACTAGGGAGCTCGAGGTAACACAGGGACACAGGGATTATACAGGTTCGGGCTACCCGGAGGTATAATACCCTACGTCCTGTGCTCGGGGGTCTTGTATTGATCTGCTCGACGAGTTCCGGAGAACAGCGTCGAGCTCTCGGTTACAATGGATGAATGGCGTAAGGATTGAATGGGATTCCGTGACCTGAGGGGGTCGACCTAGGCCGCCTTATATAGGCTGACGGCCTAGGGTTTAGAAGTCGGTTATCTCTAATTACTGTCTGGCTCAAATCAGGAAACTAATCCAAGTCGGTTACAACCTGATCTCCGTGATCTTCGGGCGGGACCCGACGATATCGCCGATTGCCTTGCGGGCTAAGTCTTCTCCAATCTTTATCCATCAAGTCGGGGATCCTCGTGGACCGGCCTGGGGTCGGCCCACATCCTTGTCAGATGTGGGACCAGGCCGACTAGCTACCCGGCCGGTAGTGGGCTCAGGGGTACCCATATCCCACAAGTCCCCGAGCAACGTGCAGACGCGTGTCGGACTGTTGGCGAAGAAGCAAAGCCATCAAGGTCGGTTGAAGCGCCTTGGTTGGCAGGCCGACACAAGGGTGGGCGGTGCTCAAAAAAGAAAATCGCAGGCCATCCGGGGAGGACCCTGGGCAAACCCGGGGCGGAGCCACGAGTGATGTAGCGCCGAGTCGTGGCCGAGTCGGGCGCCGAGGAGCTGCACCACTTGGGAAAAGTGACACATCCTGATAGGGCATATGGAAGGCGACGCAAGGCGCCCTCCATATGGAGTAGTCCCCGAGCATTGGGCCGACTAGAAAAGTCGGGCTAATGGTCAAAAGAGAATGATCTCCGAGCTTCGGGGCAGTCAGGCCGCCCAAAGGATAAGCTTGCCAGACGGGTCGTGACAAGAACAGTATCCACGTGAATGCACAGAATGCTCCCGTAGTCGGATGAAGCCGAAGGTTATAAGGGTGGACTGGGCACCTCGAAGAGAGGAGCAGCTGCGCGGCACAGAGCTCACGCGCTGAACAATGCAACCGGAGTCACATGCTGTTGTCTAGCACGGGGCTATAAATAGACGCCGAGGCTCAGGGCCTTGCAGTTATCAGTATGTGCCGTACCAACCACTTAGCTTGAACATGTTGAGGACTATGAGCTGGGTTCATCCTTCGGGGAGGAATCAGAAGGGCTTGTCACCTTGGTGCTAGAAGAGTACTTGCGAAGATCATGAGGAGCTGAGCAATGTCCGAGGTTTGTCCCATTGGCTCCCTGCATCCTCGTGTGGCTAGGGCCACGTGGGGTGAAATGCTTTGTAGGGCCAAGGGATACCCAAGGGCATTCGCTCTCAACCCTCTATTAGGGCTGTCCCGTCCACGGCTGCAGTGGTGCTACAAGAGGGCTTGCGACGAGCCCATGTGGACCAAGCTGCTGCTGATGTAGCATTTCGGGCAATGGCGGGTGCTCCAGGCCGTCATCTTGACGGTTAATGTGTTTGATCATTGTAATCGGTGTAGGACCGGCTCCCATTGTAACTTATAGCTTTCTGATGAAGCTTGTCTCCATTACTTGTCTATTAATGCAATATCTGTATTCCCTGGACCCGGAGGTCAACAGAGGCGTTGTAGGTTCGCGCAACAGCACCAAGTTGCAGAGACTTCTTGGTCATGGTTGAAGTGCCGAGTCCCGAGCGTCCGGGGAAGGCAAAGAGTCGTTGGCGCGCGGAGAGCCGTTAGCCCGCAGTTAACGGGACTCCCGCGGATTTCGTCCGTCAATTACGGCGCCGTTAGGGTAATTCGGAACGGCGGAAGGGGATAAATCGGAACTGTTCACCGGCGTCTTTTACCACCGTCATTTCCAAATCGAGAAACATCCCGCGCCTCCACCGCCGCGTAGCCCCGCCGCAAGAGCGATTCGCCCTCCGCCCGCGCACTGCCGCCGGAGTGCAAGCGCCGCCGCCACCGTTTCGCGTCCACATCACACCCACGTGCCCCGGCAGAGATGGCAGATTCGAGGGAGGAGATGAGGACACCGGCGTCAGGGGAGGAAGCGCCACCGGCGATGAGAGTGGCGAGCATGGGGATTTCTGCGGGCCAAGGCGATGGCGGCGCGGGGAAGAAAGGAGCACCTCCTGCGGGCCAATCTGGGGCCGTGGGGGGTGCCGCCGCCCACGAGGGCGGTGATGCTGATGCGCCGGCGACCGCCGCCGGGACGGACGCCAAGGGGAAGGCCGTGGCCTCGTCGGAGGAGACCCCGGAGCTGACATCCGTGCCCGGGGGAGTGCCGCCACAAGAGCCGGCCTGGGGTCAGTCCTCCGTCACCGAGGAAAGGCTTTAGGACATGGTGTGCTGAGGCGTGCTTGGGCCACGGGAAATCCTGCAGTGGCGGGCCACCGGGGACGACGCCCGGCCGTGGGAGCGGTCGGAGACCGAGATGGCCGTCTTCGCGCCGTTCTTCGAGCGTGGGTTTGGAGTGCCCACGGGGGACTTCTTCCGGGGGCTGCTGCACTTCTATGGGGTGGAGATGAGTCATTTGAACCCCACCTCCATTTTGTCCATCTCCGTTTTTATTCATCTTTGTGAGGCATTCCTTGGGATCTCGCCACATTTCAGGTTGTGGCGGCGCTTGTATCGGATGAAGATAATCAGGGAAGGATCTGGCAAGGGGCCTGCCCGGATCACTGGAGGGGCTGGGTTTTCGTTGAGGGTCGGCATGGCCAGGAGGTACTTTACCCTAGACATGAACGACTCCAACAAAAACTGGAGGCAGGAGTGGTTCTATGTCGCGAACCATCCACCTGCTCTGCCTGCTCGGACTGGCCACCGACCTGTGAAGAAGGACTGCTGGGAGTCACAACCGGAAGGCCAGGAGCTGCAAGAAGCCGAGGAGCTGCTTGAGTTGATCGCCGAGGTGAAGGAGCGGAAGTTGTCTGCAGTGGCCATCATGATCTCCTTCGTCCGGCAATTGACTCAGCCAATCAAGGACCGTGTGCATCCCGGGTATGAATTCTCGGGTGGCAAGGACCCGACCCGGGAGCAGACCCAAATAGTGTCTATCCCTGAGATGTGCGAGAGGATCTCAGGGTTCATGCGGGGCAAGATCTTCAACGAGGGGACGCCTGTCCCATTTTCTTTGCAGAATCCTCCTCCCCTGGTTAGCTTTCTGTTTCCTTGTATGCGCCGTATCTGACTGCTGAGCTGCTGGATGTCTGACGAACTGTACCATTGCTGTTGCCGTGCCTCTGTCTTGCAGGAACGAGCGACGAAGTACTTCAGCCCGGCACCCCTGCCCGAGGGTGATGTTCGGGTGGAGAAGCTGATGACGGTGGAGGAGGCGTCCCGGACGCCTCGAGTCGTGGATGAGGGGCAAGCTGCCTGGGAGGTGGCCGACTTCATTTCGGCTCCCCAGGATGAGGCGGGGGACAACCCGGTGGCCCAGGTACTCGGCGGGCTGGGGAGGCCAGTGTGTCAGACTGTTCGTAAGCTGACGCTGTCCCAGAAGGCGGCTCGGGCGAGGTCCCCCAAGCCGTCTTCACAGGTGGGGCAGGTCGCACGGGCCGAGGCCGAAGAACGGAGGAAGAGGAAAGCGGCGAGTGCTGCAGGAGGTGATGCTGACGGGTCGTCTGCAGGGCTTGAGTCGGAGCAGCCCGCGCAGGAGGGTACAAGGGGCCAGGGGAGCATCTTTGCTCAGCCGGCGCTGAGGCCAGACGCGACCCTGGTGCCGAGTCAGACGCCTCCGCAGGTGCTGCGGGGTGTGCAATTCAAGCGTCCGCGCAAGGGCGGGTAAGTTGCCTTGGCGATCTGGAATGTTTTTGATGAATAAGTCTTGAGTTATTGAAATCTTGGATGCAGACTAGGGAGCCAGGCGGGTGTTGGCGCCCTTCCACGCCCGGGGGCCGGTGGCAAGGTGCCACCGAGTCAGCATGCCACCACGGAGGTGGGTTCAGGGTCCAGCACTGCCTTGATCGTGCCGGAGCAGGTGCCGGTCCGCATGTCAGGGCCGCCGCGCCCACCGAGTCCTCCGCGCGTCATAGAGGCGGACGACCCGGTGGGGAATCTTCGGGCCGGAGTGTCCGATGTCGCCCTCGAGGAGGAGGCCCCAGAGGGTTGCACGGGGGTGGAGGGTCCACCTAGGAGTCCTCCTCCACTTGAAGACGACGACAACCGGCTGCTTGGGGAGGATCTGGGTGTTGACCCTAGTGTGCATGTGCCTCCCCAGTTAGAAGCGGTCGCGGCCGAGCACGGGGGCGGGCCGCAGGCGCCAGTGCTGACTCTGGAGCAGCGAATGGAGCTTGATCTCGCCGACCAAGAGAGCGAGCTCCGGAAGCTACAGAACGTGGCCGGCGTCTTGAATCGTGTTGTACAGGTACGTCTTCTTGGCGCCATGTTGTAAGTATGGAGCATACATTTACCCTGAGGCCAATGTGCTGTATGACAGGGTTTCACTGCCCGGGCCGCGAGGGACCTCGACTTTAGGCGGCAAGCCCTGGAGGACCGCCGGACCTTGGCGCAGATCCACACAGAGAGGGTCCGTGAGGCGGAAGCTGCCAAGGAGTTCCTGATGCGGAAGGACCGGGAGCTCGCCGACCTGGTGAAGACCAACGAGGAACTCATGAAGGACATGGGTGTTCTCACCGAGGGTGAGTTCGTTGTGCTTTGCTTGCTGGTGTATCTCTTCGAGCAGACTGGGCTCATGGTGGGTGTCGTTTCAGAGGCGAAGAAGAGGGAAGACGCCCTTCAGGGGAGGATCAACGAGTTGGCCGGGGCCAAGAAGAAGCTTGAAGACGAGCTGGCCGGGGCCAAGCATAAGCTCGAGGAGGAGGTGCGAGGACTTAAGGCAGCCAATCTTCGCCTCGCAACCGAGTCCGAGCACCTGAAGGAAACCAATCAGGCCCTGAAGGACGCGCATGACCAGGCCATGCATGGTAGGTGCCCATTGCCGAGTCTTCTGGAGCTTTTTGGGAAGTCGAAGTGCTTATGCGAGTTCCTTTGCAGGGCTTCGGACGGAGCTGATGGAGCTGAAGCAGGCAGCCGAGTTCAACGCCACCTCGTTGGTGCCCGCCGAGTCGGGCCCGGCGGTGTTGTCGTTGGTGGAACGGCTCAGGGCCGGTCCGAACCGGGCCGCCCAGTTGATGCAGCAGACTGCAATCGGCTTCGGGAGCCGTATACTGGCGCTGTTCAGAATACACTTCCCAGCGCAGGAGCTGGCTCCAATCGCTGATGGCATTCCTGAAGAGCTTGCGGACGAAGAGTTCGACGAGTTAGTCGAAGAGTGTGCCCCTCTGGCCGAGGCTGTAGCAGCGGAACTAGGCCTGTAAAAATAATTAAAGATGTAAACTCTGTAGTATTCACGTATAAAATGCCATGTTTATTTAAGGTGTTGATGTGCACTGGTGTTCTGTTGGGCCCTTTTTCCCTGCCGACTAGGACTATGCGTCATCCGACTGACCACTGCCCTGTGCCGTTTAAGCACCCTTTTTGACCCGCTGACCACTGCTCACGGAGAGGACGGCTTACCCTGCTACACTGCTCAGCGGGGAGGCTTAGGTGTAGGGGGCGCGCGGGTTGAGCACGGAGCTCAGGGTTTCACAGTTGGGGACTCGGACCAGCCGGGTTAGCTTAGTAGTCGCCGGGGGGAACATAGGGTTGGGCAAGGACTCGGAAGTCGGAGTAAGCAGGTACTCCCCCAGATATCGTGATGAAGAAAACACTGCCTGGGTCGGGCCCAGTCCCCGAGCATCAGCATGGACGCCAGGTGGAAAGACAACGACAAGCCATGAGGCGAAAATACTCTTATTAATATGAGACAAGGAATACATAGCTTTATTTTTTAATTCTATGGGTAGAACTTGACGAGATGCTCGATGTTCCACACGTTTGGGACGGGGTCGCCGATGTTCCACACGTTTGAGACATGTCCTCTCGGATCTGGGCCGAGTAGATTGATGAAGCATTGTGGAACCCTAGCGGGAGCGCTTTGCGGGGTTGGCGCAGGGCCTCCTCCGACATGATAATGCACTCGGCAAGGGTGTCATAGACACGGTCCAGCCCGGCGAGGAGCTCGGCCGGGGGTGGGATTCTTCGACGAGTACTTAGGCCCGAAGCCTGGTCGTTGATGGAGATCGCATCGAGCCGCTGCTGGAGCGGAGCGATGACTGACGAGGCGATCGACGACGAGGTCAGCGCGGAACTGGTCGGTGTGGGGGCGTCGGGCGTCGTGATGGAGTCGGAGGCGGTGGTGGCGGCGGAGTGGATCTCAGCTTCGAAGCTGATACCCTCCAGATGCGTAGCGCAGTCCTTGATGGAGTCGAGGAAGATGACGGAGCGACTTTCTGCCATCGAGCTAGCTTTATTGTCCCGCGATTTCCCCTACCTGGCACGCCAACTGTTGGATCTATTGACCGGCAGTCCACCCGGGGGTACCTAGATGGTTGATTTGTAGGCAAAGGGCAATCGCAGGACTAGGGAGCTCGAGGTAACACAGGGACACAGGGATTATACAGGTTCGGGCTACCCGGAGGTATAATACCCTACGTCCTGTGCTCGGGGGTCTTGTATTGATCTGCTCGACGAGTTCCGGAGAACAGCGTCGAGCTCTCGGTTACAATGGATGAATGGCGTAAGGATTGAATGGGATTCTGTGACCTGAGGGGGTCGACCTAGGCCGCCTTATATAGGCTGATGGCCTAGGGTTTACAAGTCGGTTATCTCTAATTACTGTCCGGCTCAAATCAGGAAACTAATCCAAGTCGGTTACAACCTGATCTCCGTGATCTCCGGGCGGGACCCGACGATATCGCCGATTGCCTTGCGGGCTAAGTCTTCTCCAATCTTTATCCATCAAGTCAGGGATCCTCGTGGGCCGGCCTGGGGTCGGCCCACATCCTTGTCAGACGTGGGACCAGGCCGACTAGCTACCCGGCCGGTAGTGGGCTCAAGGGTACCCATATCCCACACTAACATAAGTAGCCAACTGACCAGAATGACCTCCAACTGGACTACTATGTACAGCAGTAAGCACTTGTTGTTGCAGCTCAACACTATGTCCCAGCCAGATTCTTCCCTTATGTCTGATGATTCCACTAACCAGTGAAAATTGATTTTCATTAGGCTGAATAGCGAGCTGTTGTAACAGTTCTTGGGCTTTAGTATCATGACTGTAGCTGAGCTGTAGGTCCTGTAACCAGACAGGTTGAGAAGAAGAAATGGCCATAATTTCTGGTTCAGCTGCAGCAGGAACTCTGGACAAGGCATCTGCTACTCTATTGGTGGTACCTTTCTTGTAGCAGATTTTATATTGAAGACCCATGAGTTTAGTCAAGGCTTTTTGCTGCCAATAGGTATTCAGCCGTTGATCATCTAGATGGACTAAACTTCTTTGATCAGTTTGAATTATGAATTCTGCTGGTTGTAGATAGGATCTCCAATGATCAACTGCCATCAATATTGCGAGACTTTCCTTTTCATAAGTAGATAAACCCTAATTTTTAGGACCAAGAGCCTTACTCACAAAAGCTATTGGGTGCCCATCTTGTTGAAGTACAGCTCCAATGCCTTTATCAGAGGCATCTGTTTCCACAACGAAGGGCTTGTCAAAATTTGGCACTGCTAACACAGGAGCAGTGACAAGTGCATTTTTCAAGATCTGAAAAGATTCATCATGCACTTTTGTCCATACAAACAATTGCCCCTTTTTTAACAGATCTGTCAGTGGTTTGGCTAGCATCCCAAAATTCTTGACAAATCTTCTATAATAACCTGCCATGCCTAAAAAGCTTCTCAACTCCTTAACTGAAGCAGGCACTGGCCACTTCTGAACAATTGCAATCTTGCTAGGGTCAGTAGAAACACCTGAGGAGCTAAGAACATGTCCTAGATAGTTTAGCTGTTGCTTGGCAAAAGAGCACTTTGAAAGTCTGACTTTGAATTGATGTTGATGAAGAAGGTCAAACACCATCTTGACATGCTGCACATGTTCCTCTAGAGACTTACTATAGATTAATATGTCATCTATGAAAACCACCACACATTTCCTGAGGAGAGGTGCCAAGATATGATTCATGATTGCTTAAAAAGTTGCTGGTGCACCCGTAAGGCCATAGGGCATCACTTTGTATTCAAAATGTCCAAAGTGAGTTTGAAATGTCGTCTTGTGTTGGTCTTGTTCAGCCACCAATATCTGATGAAACCCAGATCTGAGATCTAGAGTGGTGAACCAAGTAGCTCCATACAGTTCCTCAAAGAGTTCTTCAATGATAGGGAGAGGAAATTTGTTCTTAATAGTATAAGCATTGAGTCGCCTGAAGTCCACACACAACCTCCACTCTCCTGATTTCTTCTTGACTAGCAACACCGGGGAAGCAAAAGGACTAGAGCTTTCCTTGATCATATGATTCTCCAGTAGTTTTGCCACCTGTTGCTCGATTTCATTCTTCTGTGCAGGTGTATATCGATAAGGACGAAGCCTAAAAGGTTGAGTGCCAGCAGCCAAAGGAATGGTATGGTCTTTGGATCTGCTGGGTGGTAAACCAGAAGGCTCACTGAACAGTTCAGCATAAGCAGTAACCAGCTCTTGCATCTCAGGTATTAATGGCACCTCGGCCTTATCTGGTATAGTGTCCACCTGATTAACTTGCACCATACACCAAACATCTTCATTCCTTTGTAAAGCATAGAGCTGATCCCCAGAAAGAGCCAAGCATTGAGAACTAACAAACTGTTGACCCTGTAACTTGATCTTCTTTCCCTGATGCCAGAAAGAAATCCATTTGTGAGCCCACTGCACTTTCATTGGACTATCCTCTCAAGCCAATCCATGCCTAGTATAGCATCATAGCATTTTAATGGCAACAACTTGAAGTTGGTTCTAAACTGCACCCCTAGGACTAACCAGTCAACATCCACCACCTCATGTGTGCACAGAATAATTCCCCCATCAGCTACTCTCACCTGGATAGGTTCAGGAAGCACCCTCCAATTTGGCAGTTGTGCAGCAAACTATTCACTGATGAAATTATGTGTACTCCCTGAGTCAATGAGTATGACAACAGGATATTGGGATATGTGACCCTGAAGCTTGATAGTTTTGCCAGTTGTGGTACCCCCAACTGCATCAGCAGAGATAGCCATCAAGTCTTCTCCAGAATCAGAGTCTTTCTGTTTCACACCTTGATCTTCAGAAGCATCCAACAGTTGCCACAACTCCTCCACCATGTTGAGAGGTACTGTATCTGAGCACTTATGATTTGTGCCCCATCTGGCACCACACTTATAACACAGCCCCTTTGCCTTTCTATATGCCATTAATGCAGCCATTTTATCATCAGGAGTTTTGATCTTTGTTGAACCAGGAGTTCTTCTTGAGTCAGGGCTAAAACCAGCCTGATTTCTGCTGGAAGAAGAAGAATAATTGGATTTGCTAGCTTGCTTTCCCAAGGTAGCCTCTTCATTCTTCTTCTCCCATGTGACAGGATTTCCCAATAGCACCTCTTCCTGCAATAAAGCCAAAGCACTAGCAGTATCCAGATCCTTAGGTCTATGTACTAAAACTACTGCTTGAATTTCTGGACGTAAACCATCAATAAATCTATTGTTAATCACCACAGGGTTCACATAAGGATCATGGGCTAACGGTTGATGCACAAGTTCATCAAAAAGTTCCACATACTCAGCCACAGTGCCACTTTGTTTTATATGGAAAAACTGCCTAACAACCTGATTAAGCTGATCTCTCTCAAACCTCTCAATCACAGATTGACAAAGCTGATCCCAAGAGATTTTCTTAAGATCTACTTCTATGGATTGCATCCAGAAAGCTGCAGAGCCCGTGAAATTTATGGTGGCAAGTTTCACCCAAAGGCTAGGATCTAAATCATACACATCAAAGCAGGTTTCACATCTTTTGATCCATATTTTAGGATTGGTACCATCAAACTTAGGAAACTCTAATTGAGGCAAAGCATGTAACAGATGGGAGGTGGAACGGTTGTGTTTCACACCAACAGAATCTAAACTCTGAAACGGAACAGGAGTGAGTTCAAAGGTTCGCTGCGCACCTGTGACCGGAGCCGGCACCAGAGTCGTAACAACCCCGGCGCCCGGACTCCGGTGACGATTTTCGACGCGGTGGCCTTTATGCCCGGATGCCTCTGCTTGGCCAGTAGTAGTCCCAAGATGGGCAGGGACAGGCACCTCACCCTCGATCTCTTCCTTCACTTCAGTATTGTGCTTCGGGAGTTCTTGAATGAAGAGATCCACCTTCTGCTTCAGATCGAAGACAGAATTCTGCAGATTACTGACCTTGTCCTCCAATTGCGGCTTCCACGCCTTCACCGAGGTCTGTTCGTCAGTGATCTGCTGGATAGAAAGCTGCATCTCCTCAATCTTCTGATTGGCGAGATCCACCTTGAGATTTGTATCATCAGCTTTCTTCCCGAGCTCCTCCAACTTCGCCATCACCGAGGAGAGGTCAACGGGAGGCGCCATGGCTCCAATCCGGACCTGGTGGCGAGTATGGTGGTCGTGGACTGGATCCAGCGTTGGATCGAAAATTAGCCGAGGATCTAAAGCTCTGAATACCAAATGTGACGGTGGACTACTAGGATTACAAGTTCTAGGATATCTGGTTCGAATTCGAGTACAGATTCGCGATACAAGGACGAGGACTCGTCGACGAGAGCCAAGCAAGGAGCTCGCGCCGCCGCCGCCGCCGAGTTCCTAATCAAGTTCCAAACTCACACGCCTCCTCCCTTTTAACGTTACAGGCCGCTCAGCGACCGCCCTTGCTCATGGGCCTAAAGTACGACTAAACCCATTCTGGCCCAGCAACCTTTGTGTTGATCTTGACGGCCCGCCTTAGCCTCTCTTGCCGCTCTGCCGATCTCCTGACAACACAATCCCATTGATGGTCACGCTGCTCCACACGCACAAATCAACAATATTATCTGGAGGAGCCGCCCTTGCCCTCCACCGACCATGGCCGCCGCCGCCATTGATGGTGAAGACCTCGCAAAGCATCAAAGAGTAGGGACAAAAATAGTCGAGCACACGGAGCACCTTGTGCTCCCCGGTCGCGGCAACCTGCCCGAACGCAAAGTCAATGTTGCAATTATCGGAGGTACGACTATCCTCGTGGATCGCGTGTTCTTCTGCCAATTCTTCCGGCAAGACGCATGCTACGGCTCCAGTGGCTAGGTCAAGCAATCTGCAGCTCCCGTGGGACCGGTTCACGAGGCAGACGAGGTTGCCCTGCGCCGATTTGACCGATACCATCTGCTCGTCGTCTTCGTCGTGTCCTGCGTTGCTCACTTGCCGGCGGACCCGCCTGACGACGTGTCCGGAGAGGTCCATGATGTCGAAAAGGACGCCGTCCTTGTTGTGCTTCGCGCAGCCGGCGACGACTATGAGCGGCTCTGGGTGGCGTGCTGCGTGCGCGGCGGCGAACGCCGGGTCGGAGAGGAGGGACCTCCATGGCCGGCAGACGGCGCGGAGGCGGCAGAGATCCTTGGCCGGCAGGCGCAGCAGGATGTCGTAGATGGCGTCCTCGGGCAGGGCGTGGTGGCGGTCCGACGCGGCGCGATGTCTGGACACCCGCGCCATCCCTGCAGCAAAGAAGATGAGGAGAAAATCCACGATCGCAAAGGAGATCGAGCGAACCTACGGATTCCGACGCCGGAGACCGCGGCCGGCAGGACACGGCTCGCACGCGGTGTTAGGGTTTTACCGGCCGCCGTGGTGGAGGGAATAAGATGCGGCTTCGGCCGCTGACAGGCAGGCTGGGAACGACGAAAGAAGCCGCCGGCGATACGTGGGCCGGCAGGCCGCAGTGGGTATTTTCGGCTAGTTTCTCCTGTTGGGCCGGCCCGTAGTGATCATGCCGGGCCGGCGAGATGCATCCTGGGCAAGCACCCCAACCATACGTAGACAACTACATACACATTCAGTGTTCTCCAAAAAGAACAACTATATACACATTCAAGGCCTATAATATATACACATTCAAGGCCTATAAAACCAAGAACTTGGACGATCAAAACTTTTCTAATTCCCTTCAAATTACAAAAAAATAAAAATCTGCATCATATGCAAACACGCAGCTCATCGTAGCACGCATACTTCGTTTAAGGTTTGCTACTTCTCTCCAGCTGATTAAAAAGATGATAGTGCCCCTGATATTTTCAATTAGATAAATGATAATACTAAAGAAACAAAAATGGTCCAAATTTCTTGGTGAACATTCAGAGCGTTTAGTTGCCTACTTCGAAATCGACTTTGAGCTATATGATAAGACACAGACAGATACGCGTTTGCATGGATTTCTGCATGTGTCCTGGTCAATCCTTCAATCAGCTTGTTGCAACTAGACCACTTGTTGGCGTTGGATACTTGGATTTGATTGGTGAATGCAACCACTAGAAGATGCATGCTCTCTAACCTGCCATCATCGATGGATAACCATACTGTTTAGGTGTCATCAGTTGAAGTTGTGTCATTAACAGTTTCTGGTTCAGGGCCATAAATTCGATTGATCTCCATCGGAACAGTTGGCTGAATAGCCAATTTGTCCCTATTTGTTCAGAAGACTATATCGAGGTATTATTTTTGGAACGAGTCAATTTGCAGGGATTTTTTAAGCTCGTTCACTTCATGTACGTGCACTAACCTTAGCATACAACCATTTTAAAGGTCTGTCTGAAACAGAGAAAAATCATGAGAACGAGGTTTATTCCTTTGAAAATGTGTAGTAGAAAATTCTGGTTTACCATTTTCCATGCTAGTCTCACAGCTATAGATGGCCATATGGGCGGCCCGGCCCAAACTGGCCCGGCCCAAACTGGCCCGACCACAAGTGCGGGCTGTGCCGGGCCGGCCATCGTGCCTCCGCCGTGGCCCAGGCCCGGCCCAGCCCGTAACCTGTTTGAACGGGCCAGGCCGGCCCATTGGCCCATCGACCAAATAAATATTTAAAAAATGCAAATTCAAAGTTTTATAAATTGTTAGATTATAACTTTTCAAATTATAAATTCATAATCATATGTTCTAACTTCAAATATTCAAGAGTTTATCATATATTATTTCGACATGTCATTATATATCATAGATTTCAATATACACCTAGGAACATCGGGCCAAATCGGGTCACCTCTTTGAACGGGCCGTGTCTCGTGCCGGCCCACGTGCCGCCCCCTCGGCCCAGGCCTGGCCCGGTACATCGGGCCGTGCCTCGGGCCGCCCACTTGGCCCACCCATTTGGCCATCTATACTCACAGCCGTCAAATCCACTCTTTAATTAGCATAAATATCACAATAAGACGTGCAATAAAGGAGGTCAATGCCATACATTATATGGCGTATTCGAGAAAAAAATCAGATATACTATATCAATTTAGCGTTTTCTTTGTAATTTTGCCGTACACTTGGTTGACTGTTAGTCATAGGAAACAAGGCCATTCATTTCAAGCACTGCCGAAAAATATCCAGATGGCTTTCATGATTCTGAGAATTACGTATGATCTATGGCACAATGACCATGTGGTTGATGGGACTTTCTTGATGGGTCATTAGCAGGTGTCATCAGGAAATTAATAGACTGGACATCACAATAATAGATACAAACTATCAAATCAAATAAATCAATGGCTTCAAAAATATATAAATAGATATTGCCTCCATTTGAAAGTAAGGTTTAACTATTTCATATCATTCGGACCGGCAAACTATTACTCTATTACTAGAATATAATGGCATAAAATTAAAGCATTCAATTTATATTAAAAGATATTTGATATAGATATACTTATATGTCATATGATAGTAATATTAATTAATAGATAATTATAAGGCTTGTCCTAATGAAATGAAACACACCTTGTAAAAAAAGAGCGATCAATAATCTACACGTAGGTGTATTATTCCATTTGAGGCTAAATGAAACTTAAATGGTGATCCTTAAATGACTAATGAAAAATCACTTGATTTTATCAAAAATGGAGGAGTAGCCCCTCTCTTTTACTACCAAAAATCTTATGTTTGTTTTCTGTTGAACAAATGTAATAATGAAAATAAGCAAAAATATTGTCAACATCAAATTCCTTTTGACCCCACGTGTCCCCACCCTTCAAGCAGTCACACTCTTTGTGGAAATAGATTGGACTCAAATGGACAAACAACTATTTGCTTGAAGATTCAGTCAGGAGAATTAGTCCTTATGTCTATCCTTAATCCTTAATGGTCATGGACAATGAAATGTCTCTCCTTCGTCATTGATGAGAATGGACCACTTGATGAAATATAACCGCACAACAATAGAATGTTGAAGCTCATACATATTTACGAGTGAAGCTCATATATATTTACCAAGTCACTAGTTTAATAACCATGTGGTTGCCTAGACCATGAGATGGATCGCTAACTTAAACTCACTCTTAGAGTTACCATATCCGTTCTGAAAATTATGTCATCTTAGTTTTGTCCTAAGTTGGACTTCTCAAAGTTTGAGCAAGTTTCTAAAAAAATAAATTAACATTACAGTACCAAATATATGGACCATCAAAACATATATTTCACGTTGAATTTAATGAAACAAATTTGATGTTGCAGATGGTGTTTTTTATAAAAATAGAAAGTCCAAATTACTCCCCTCAAGTATAATCAAAGTCTAAAGAAACCCTAAACTATGTTTTGGTTCATTTTACACCCTAAACTATGTCATTTGGTCCAATATACCAGTTGATAAAATTTGTCTTTTTTGTTTCTCCGAGTCTTAAGTTATTTTTTTGCGAGATGATTGTGGACATCATAATGTATGTTCAAAAGATATATCATGATTTTTTCACCATTATTTTCATAGGTAGAATATTTAACAATAAATTAATCATTAGAATACAAATTATATGAAAATAATAATGAAAAATTCATAATATATTTCAATAACATGATTTGTAATGTCCACTAATGTCGTACAAAATTTCAAACTAAGATTCAACTTATATGTGAATAAATAAAAATTCAAATTTTGCCAAGGGATAATTTGGACTAGCCGATATAGTTTATGGGGTAAAATGAACCAAGAAATAGTTTAGGGGGGTTGTTCAAACTTTTGCCACACTGGAAGGGAGCAATTTGGACTTTTTAAAAAAAACTTAGTCAAAATTAGAGAAATTGACTCTTGGATAAAAATTTAATGAGCCATTTTGGAACAGATAGAGTATAATAAAAAAAACCGAGGTAGGGCACAGTCTGCGGCCGTCCCTGAACAGAAATTCGTGCATTTTCTGTTAGTGGCAGAGCTAAATTTGCTTCGCGTTACCAGAGTGCCATGATTCAGTCACAGTTTGGCAAGTAATTTCATCACAGACGGTGCTGGAGTATACTGGCCGGAAGTCTGAATTCTGAACCAGTGCATGCATGTGACGAACTGACCGGCCTCAAATGAAACTTTAATTGTTCTTCAGATATGACATCAGACGAGGCCAGCGCTGCTACAGTTAGCCTTGGCCCCATCGCAGAGGCATATTTGCTGAATCAGGGCGGTTATCCTAGGACAGCATCGATTCCCCTGCCATCTTCTTGCTGGGCACGAAAACGAAGCTGGAAGAATCATTCAGAAATGAGACAGGCTACCAAATCGGCACTGTTGAGCTCTGTTGAATGGCACGGGTGCGTGACGGCCAATTCATGGCGGCTTCAACTACTCAGATACTGACAAATGGCAAGCTGCAGTGTGTCCTGAGAGCTCCCGGCACCTCCCCAAGCGGCCAAACCTCACACTGTTGCCGCGTCTGCCTCAGCGTGACCACCGTGCCCTGTCGATATGCTTCATCTTATACCTCGAAAACGATTTGTTCATCAACAGTCAATTGCCAAGATCTGTTTATTCCATCCTAATAATCTGTAGTTTCGAAGCGGCTTTTACAGGAAGAAAGAAGATCATATAATCTTTGCGTCGTGGTTCCATACAATTTGCTGCCAAGACCCCAAGTCTCTGTTTTGGCCTAGGGTCTCTCTGGTCGGCTCCTATGTAAATTGCTCAAAAGCCATTCACCTTTTGCCTTTATCATGCCGCTTGCCACGTTGGGTAGACTACTTTTAGGGCCTGTTTGGTACAGATTCGGTCAGCTCCAGCTTTACCACTGTAGTGTCACTGTGCTGTGTCAGAAGAAGCTGCGGGGAGCATGGTTTTACCAGCTTCGGCAGCTGCGGGCGTGTCAATGAGAGAGAGCGAGATGAGAGAGAAAAAGAGATTCTCACTACAGTGTTGCTACAGTGTTACTACAGTGCACACGTCAGGCGGAGCTGGAGCCGAAGGAATCCATGTCAAACACGCCCTTATTCTATCTTAATACAATGATATATAGTTTTTTTTATTGGACCCTGCGGATGTGCAAGTTGTGGGTGTGTAAGTGAGAGAAAACAGATAGATCAAACAGGGCCTTTGGCTTGTTATTTAATTTTTTGAGAATTTTGACGCAACTCATCCAACATAAATGTCAGGTTTCTACGTGCATAAAGATAATCGGTCGCCAGTCTTTTTTTTTTTTTTTTGCAAACCTTTACAGCGACGCTTATACATCCATCCATTCATCAAACTGTCGCTTAGCCTATGACAGAGGCAATAAGCACCCAGCAATCACTCAGCGACCGCTGTCCATGCACGTCACCAACGCACCAAATCTAGGGGGGGAATCAGATCGGATTCGCATGGAATCGCAAATCTAGAGGTGGAATCGGATAGGATTCGCATGAAATTGGATTCGTAGAGCACTTTTTACCATATTTTTACTCGAATACGAATTGAATTCCGATGTTCTCGGATACGAATACAAAACGAATATCTCGAATGCGGATACGCATTCGGATATTTACTCGATTTAGAAGACAATGTTTACCTATATTATTCATGGATGGTTTTGAAATAACAAAATCATTATACAAGTCTATACTATAAAGAGGGAGAGATTTGATGTCAAATCCTACACAGCCACAAACCTACCCTCACCTCACTAAACACCCATTTGGGCCCACCCGTCAGGCAGGACGAAGACCAAAGGGGGGGGGGAGAACGATCTCGGCGTGGTTTCCCGTTAAAAACAGCGGTCTTCATCCGATTTTTTTCACCTCGATTCCCTTCTGTACCCACCTAGGCCCACCCTCACCCGACCGCCTTCCCTCCCGGCGGCATTCCGGCTCTACCGCTCCCGTCAATCACGCAGACTCTCCTTTTCTTCCTCCCGAATCCCGATTCACTGCCCCTGTCTCCGCTCCTGATCCACCGCCCCGTGGCCGTGTTCTACCCGTCGTGCGAGGCCGACATCGTCGCGCTGCTGCGGGCGTCCAGCATGAGCGCCTCCCCGTTCCCGGTCTCGGCGAGGGGGTGCGGCCACTCGACCCGCGGCCAGGCTACCGCCCCCAGGGACGTCGTCGTCGACATGGCGTCGCTGGGGCGCCACGCCGCCGCCGCCGCGCGGCTCGCCGTCTCGGCGCACGGGCGCTACATCGACGCCGGCGGCGAGCAGCTGTGTGTGGACGTGTTGCACGTCGCCCTCGCGCATGGCCTCACGCCGCGCTCGTGGACGGACTAGCTCCACCTCACCGTCGGCGGCACGCTCTCCAATGCCGGCATCAGCGGCCAGGCCTTCTGCCACGGCCCGCAGATATCCAACGTCCTCGAGCTCGACGTTGTCACCGGTATGTACTACGCCGCCGTCGTTTTGCGCAGTAGCACCACGTCACAACTCACAGGAACATGGACGACATGATCGAAATTGACGATGGTAGTACGTGCATGCGCGATCGGATACACCATTAATTCGTTCAGGAACCGGGGAGATGGTGACGTGCTCCAAGGAGAATCACGCCGACCTCTTCGATGCCGTGCTCAGCTGGTTGGGGCCGTTCAGCATCATCACACGGGCGCGGATCCCGCTGGTGCCGGCGCCGGCAAGGGCGCGGTGGGCGCGACAATCATGGAATAAGAAATAAATGTTAATTTGATAACCAAAATCATCAGTCATGCATGTAATTCGGAGCCCCAAATTGCTTTCTTAATTGACATGAGTTTTATCACAATCATCAATCAAAATAATTCCTCCTTACACACGTCATTTTTGCGCTCCTTCAGCGCCCAAAAGAAAGCTCCTGGTCATTGATTATTTTATAATTGGCCCTGCTAATTGGCTTGAGTTTATATCACACAAATTTGGTAACCAAATTAGCAACGAAGGAAATTATGGACAAGGAAATTATGAAAGTGGAAAGAAATGTTAATTTGGTAACCAATTCGAATGCGAGGAATTGCCATGTGCACAAATGGCGCCCTCCTCCCCGCCCAAAATCTTGCCAACAATTGCCGCACTTCTCGCCTAAAATCTCGCCATCAATTTATGTCCTTCCTTCCGAATTCGAATGCGAGGAATTGGTTTGTGCATAAATGGCGCCCTCCTCCCCACCCAAAATCTCGCCAACAATTGCCGCACTCCTCGCCTAAAATCTCATCATCCATTTATGCCCTTCCGAATTCGAATGCGAGCAAAGACACAACCGACCATGTGAACTATAAGAAGATGCTCTCGCTGCTCCCAACGGCATGATAGGCGCCGTCGGTGGGGGCGCAGCGAGCGGTTGCAGCCAGCGTACTAGAAAAGAGGAGGTAGCTTTCGGAGATGGGCGGACGGTGGTGCGGCAGGGACGAACGCCGCGGACGTCGCGGCCTAACTGGGGCCGTGGATGCCGCGCATGCTCGGAATGGAAGGGAGGCAGGGAGGTGCAGCAGTCGTCTGCGCCGCGCCCCGCCCCGCCTCGCTTCGCGCCGGGCTTGTCACGCCACGCGCGGCGACAGCATCGGACACAGAGAGAGAGAGAGCCACTGGAGAGAGGCCCCTATCGGGCGCGGCGGAGGAGGAGCAGGGAGGCACCGGTAGACCCGAGACGAGGAGCGGGGAGGGTCTGATCCGATGTTGCGACGCCCGCCCGCTCCGCTGCAACACCGCCGACGCACGCGCCAACCTCTCCCTCTTTACTAATTTTTATGAATATAAATTTTTATGTATTAAGTTTTTTTAAAACATGTGCCTGGTATCTAATTAATCCTTTTGACCTTATCTTTGTCTAACAATGTAAAAATGTAGTTTATATATTTTATTTTTTTAACACGTGCCTGGGCACGTGCATCTCCACTAGTAAAGACTAAAGTATGAGTACATAACAAGTGTTCTCATTAATAATGTCATATTTATCCATAATTACATCAATACTTAATCATATAAAAAATAAAACTATATATAAATATATATATTTAATAAATAAATATATAAATTTATCATAAAATAATAAAATATATATAAATATTTTTATCAATTAATAAATAAACTAGAGTATTAAATTAAATTAAATATTCATACATCTTTATTATTAAGATTAATGACAATATGACATTAGTCATTAAAATTAGAGATACCTTTTAAATAGTTTTATGGGTACCATAATATTAATATTAAAATTGATATCATAATTATTAGTAATGGCGATAACTTTTAAATATTTTGATTACACACTATCATTATTAATATTTAAAGAACTATTTAAAAGTTATCTCCATATGATCAGATATGAATAGTGTCGGATATTGCCGAATACGGATGTGGAACCATATAAAGAAAATCGATGAAAAATGAATTCGGATGCATTCATTTTAGTATCATATTAAATTCGAATACGAATATGGATATCTATATTTATATTTTATTAGCGAATATAAATATCAGATAATTCGCATACCCACTTAATTTTTCCATCTCTAGCCAGATCGGCACACCCCATCCGGCCGGCGCCTCCACGGCACCCTGTCCGTGTCCGGTCCGCTCCAACCAACGCCGGGGCCCACCACCTGCCGGGACGCCGCCCACGCACACGAAGGCGTGCTCGCGCGCTCACACGGCCGAACCCCCACCCTCTATATATCAGCTCGCTGCACATCCTCTGCACCGGCCACAATTCCATTCCATTCCATCAGAAGCTCTCGATCGTTCCGATCCCCTGCACCCACAGAGCACCAGCTTGCTGTCGGGCTGGGCGCCATGGATTCGAGGGCGGCTTGGGTTCTGCCGCTGCTGGTGGCGGCGGCGGCGATGTCGGTGCCGGGGGTGGGCGGCGACTTCGCGGCGGACCGGGCGGAGTGCTCGGACAAGCTGGTGGGGCTGGCGACGTGCCTGACGTACGTGCAGGACGAGGCGGCGGCGCCGACGCCGGACTGCTGCGCGGGGCTGAAGACGGTGCTGCAGACGAGCCGCAAGTGCCTGTGCGTGCTGGTGAAGGACAAGGACGACCCCAACCTGGGCCTCAAGCTCAACGTCACCAGGGCCCTCAGCCTCCCCGCCGTCTGCAACGCCCCCGCCAACATCTCCGACTGCCCCAGTACGTTACGTTCCTTAATTACTTTGCTTAAGCTTAATGATCAACCCAGCTGACTAGTGAATTAATCGCCGATCATCTTTAATTTCCACCACATCATGGTGGGATTAATGTGCTGCTTGAGATCTTAATTATTATTCACTAGTATGTATATACTATCAGCCACTTTACTAGAACTTCTTAATTAGTAGCATATTTATTTATGAAAGGAAGAACATTCTAGGATTGTGTTGCTCGGAAGAGAGAGGTCGATCAATAACAACCCGATTTAATTCGTGTGCTAATTAAATTAAGTGGCAGAAGGCCCCATCCCAAGCTCAACTCCATGCTCTGCTGTTAAGATTGAGTTGAGCTCTCTGCTTCTAGTCTATTATTAGCCAGCTCACGGTAGAAACTCGAGCCCCTCCGGTTGAAATAAAGTTTGCCAAATATAAATTTGGCATCCAGTTGTTGAACCATGCAGCTTTATGTGCATGCCTGAACTGAGGCCTTGTTTAGTTCGTGAAAGTTGGTTGAATTTCCTGTACAAAAAGTACATTGAGAAGCGTGTTGCAGAGAGAAGGGCATGTTTTTCAATACGTTACTTTTGGTTGAATTGCAGAAACACTTGCGGGAACTAAGCAAGGTCTAAATAACTGACATATTTATCTCCAAAGCAAACACATGTCCTTGTCTGCATATATATACGTTCAGTTCAGTTAGGGCCTCTCCAATGTTGGCAGAACCCCGGTTCTATACAGCTATAGGAGCTGGTCCTAGACATTGTGGCATCGCTCCTATGCAGCAAAAATGAAGGACCGGTACCATGCAAAGGACCCGCTCCTAGGAAATAAAAAACTCGTTCTCTCTCCCAGCGTCCTATCTCTACCGTTCGGTTGCCTCCCAGGAGATAAAAAATCATCTGCTTTTTTGCTTTTGGGCCCCACAACTAGAACCATCCATAGATCTAAACATTGGCCGGTTTGCAACAGCACAAATCAAATCAATGTAGGCCCTACCTATAGAACCGGGGTTGACTCCGTACATTGGAGATACCCTTAGGATTCAGAGCAGGGCAAGGCCCGACACATCACACATCCATCCTTTCCCAAACGCCACAAACAGTTGGCGGAGAACCTCCTCCTGATTCGACGAGAGATCGATGCCGTGTGGCGACAAGCATGTCCACAAGCTCATTAGGCGCCGCTGCTAGTGCTACAGAGCTCTGGGTCTGGGAATAGCGTATGGGTAGCAACCGCGTCATGAGGATTCCATGCTCCATAGGAAACTCGACACCGGATCAGAGAAATATCTCGCCCGGGCTGAGGCCCGGTCGGTCTCTGCATGCCCTCTGCCGGAGAAGGCTCCAAAGTGCGCCGCCCTTTTTGCCGGGTGCACGGCACCCAGCTCGATCGAGCTCTCGATGGATGGATGATTCGGTGTCACGGGCGATTGATGAGGAGACGGCGTGCGTGATCTTCGGGTGCTAGCCTGCTACCAGAAGATTCCGAAAAGGAACTAACGTGGACTCTGCTTGACTAGCTCTTGTTGAAAAAGGATCCAAACAAGTCGGCAAGTGCGTACTCGAGTGTGGTCTCTCCAATAAAGAAATCTTTTTAGGACGGTGTGTCACTCGCTCTCTTATAATACGTGGCTCTGGGACCCACATGTCAGACATCAGCGATCGGCGCATTAGTCATGTAGGTGCCCTCAAAATTTTCAGGCTCAGAACTTGCCGGTGTTGTTGCGTGAAAAATGTGGAAGAAGGATAGTATCGTCCATGGAGTATCGATGCGCAAGAGTTTTTCACGTGTTTTTTTCCTTGGATTGAAGAGGAAAATGTGCTGAAAGAACTGGATCGTTATTGTATTATTATTATTATTATTATTATTATTATTATTATTATTATTATTTTGTAATATTGGTTTTGTGACATACTGTATATGCAGGGCTGCTGAACCTGGACCCCAACTCCAAGGAGGCGCAGGTGTTCGAGCAGTACGCCAAGCAGGCGGCGTCCCAGGGCGGCACCCCCAGCGCGGCCGGTCAGTTGCTATCACCAGCTTGCTTTCCAGCTCATTTTCTTGGTCTCCTTCATGATTTATTGGATGCATGATGGCAAAACCATCGGTTAGCTTATTAGCTAGATTACCTGTACCAGCTGAACGCCACGCACACGCATAGAGTAGTTCAGATGAAGTACGTACAAGCCAGGTTAAGAGGACATGAACGCAATTAATTCGCTGAGGCTTATCTAGCTAGCTGAACGCTACTGCTGCACTGATACTGGATCACGGTGTTAATCTGCCGTGCGGCGTTTAAGCCTGAGTCGACGCGAGAAATCAATGTGCTGCAGGGACCCTTTGCTTTTAGTCATGTCTCTACAACAGAATTGTAGGACATGACTAAGGCCCTGTTTAGTTTGGTGGAATTGCCACCAATTCAATCAAAATCAACGCATTGAACTACGTGCCCCCTCTCTATTTTTTCAATTCCCAATGCACTTCCAATCATTGAATTCAATCGAATTCAACCAAACTAAACAAGGCCTAAAAGCAAAGGCATGCATATAATGTGTACTTCTATATGCTTGCCAAAAAAAATAAAAAGAAAAAACTTTAAGAGTACTGTTCGTTGTTGTTGTTCTTCCATTAAATTTTCAAGGCCGTGGACTCGTGGCGCCATCTTTCGGGTTTGCGCTTGTTTTCGGAGGCAATCATTGGCTCTAACCCCCAGGTCTAACGCACGCCTGCCGTAATGCTCTCCAGGTGGCGGCGGCAGCGGCGCGGGCGCGCAGAAGAGCGGAGCCGCGGCGCGGTCGTTGGGAGTGGGGAGGGTCGGCGGCGTCGGCGGCGCACGCGCGGTGGTGCTCGCGCTCTTCGCCGCGGCCGCTCCACTCGCCGTGCCTTTCCTCATCCTGATGCTGGGATAGACGATGCATCATGCATGGATCAGCGGCGCCGGTGCTGATGGTGACGGCGACGACGTTGCCTGCGTGTGGGGTCTGATCGTGGCGTGACGGTGGTTGCGTGCGTGCGTGTTGTGTACTGATCAGCTTCTTGGGGAAAGGAAGTGGTGACCTCAAGTGAGAGGTTCAATGGAAAAGAGGTATACCTTGCAGTTACTGTTGTTTTTATTGAGCGATAACAAACGGTTGCTTTCTTCTCTTTTTTGCGAATTCCTGAAGTGTTCTGCTCATTTTTCCCGGATGGGAGAGGAAAAAAACCTTGTTGCTTCGGGTCATGTTTAAAATGCTACAACTTCTGTTGATTATTTCTTTTATAAGAAAGCCTTTTATGATTTCACATGAAAACCATAATGCTTCCTACGAAATCTCTATGTCCTGGCGCAAGGGTGTTTTTCTCTCTTTCTTACGCACTTTCTTTTAGGACACAGTCTGCTATCCATCTGAGCTGCGCTGCTGTGCAGCTCAGCAGCTGGTCATCCATTGTGTGCTAGAGAAAATATCGGTCTGTTTTTAGCCACACAGGGAATGGAACATGCTGAGATTAATTCTTATGAGGTCGGCCACATGACTGAGTAGTACCAGCTAAACTCCTTAATAGAAGAGATAAAGCGTAGGCAATTGCAACCACACTGAGCTATCTCCTCTACCTGAAAACGATTTCAGTGAGCATCGTGCTGCCAAATGCAGGTGCTCACAACTACATGTATCATAATCCTGCCCGTAATGGCAATGCAATTCAGACCTAGATATATTACCTACCAAAACTAACGCAGCATGGCCACTGCTTGTCTGCTTATCAGACGAGTGTTGAGTATTGGCTGTGGAGAGGTAGCTCAGTTCTGTACCCAACTTAGAGCATCTCCAACAGTTTTCTTTTCCTCTTTTCTTTTTTTCTAGCTATAGGGGAATTCCCTTTCACCAATTCAAGATATTGGGGAGAGTGGCTACAGCAGATCTCCTTTTCCCTTTCCCCTTTCTATCTCATCTGACAATTGTGCTCCAAGATTTGTGCAGGGCCAAGAAATCATGCGGCTGAGATGAATAGAAAAAAAAGGGAAGAGGAAGGGAGTTAAAGGGGATTGAGAAAAAAATAAAGAGAAAGGGGATCTGTTGGAGAGGGTTTTTTCCATCTCAATCCCCTTTAACCAGAAATAAAAGAAAAGAGGATTGATTTTCTCAATCTGTTAGAGATGCTCTTATTAGTACCTGAGACACTCAAGAACAGAGTTTCCCCTCGTGCGTCCAGCACGTCAGTTGAGATCTTCTACAGGCCCTCCTAATATAAGCCTTGGTGCAATCACAACGACGACATGTATGCACAAAAATATGCTGATGTTAGCTGCAAGCCTGCAACACTACGCAAGTGAATATCAGTGAACACAATACATAAGTGCCAATAATCTTTAGCTTGTTTAGAAAATTTTAGTTGCTCTGAATTCTCTTTAATCTGCTCCTTCGAAGACTGCAAAAGACAATATAACAGTTTTAGGGGCAATGCCAACATCGAATTAAATGCACGATGAATTTTGTGCATTGCTTATATATATTTAGGGTCGTTCCAGCGCAAAACGAAAAAAAAAAGCTTTGATCGTCATGTATCAACTGTTTCAGATTATTTTTGGATGCCATTTATATAAAATCATAACCATGGCATAACGAAATGCATAAATTGCTTTTCCCATTGATTCGTTGTATAATCAACTGAAAGATCGGCGGACGTGAACATGCTGAATACAACAGATACAAAAAGAGACCATGGATACGGAGGGACAGAACCAGTAACTCCCAATCGGCAGGTACAATGGTGTTGTCTAATAGACAGTTTATGCAGTGGCACATAATTTTAAGATGGCTTAACAGACAACATGTTCAATAGGATATCTTATAAGTTGTCTCAAAGTAATTAAATAACTCCTTAATTTGTGCATAGAAAATAAATGTCTGTGAGTTGCATCACAATGATTATTGGATAGTCCTGTAGTTCTAAATTTTAGTTTTGAGGTGATTGCCTTGTGAAAAACAGCTTGATTCTCTCGCCTCTCTCTTTTTCCTCCACATCATCAGAAATCCTACGTGGAATTGCATGAGACAACCAATGAGACGGCATACGTGTAGCAATGTACTTCCCCTAATCATTGGAGAAATCATTGGGAGAGAACATACACGTACGGCATTGCCCGTGGCACATGACTGGAACACACCTACAACATCGCGACGGTGTTAGTGTGCACCTTTGTCACCGAAGGGTGCATGATGGGATCTAAGTTGTCGAGGAGGTTCTTCTTGAGAAAGGGGGCAGGGGAGACAGAGGCGAGATGGAGACCCATGATGGACGGGAGGCTCCACAAAGGAGGAGGAAGGAAGAAAGGAGACTGTAGGAAGCACACAACTAGGGTTTGGAGGGCTCCGCCGTTGGGATCCTGCCAGGTGAGGGCCTTGTGGTTGTCGTCGTCGTTACTGCATTGGAGAGGACAAAACGACCTTGGGCTAGGGCGGGGAGGCTGCACAAGTCGTGGCGCGACGACAGGCAGTGGCGGAGGACTCAGTATGGCGAGGCCCGTGACACACCGCAAATGCACTTCCACACCAGCTGCACCTACCATGGTTGCCTGTCCGCGAGCTGTGACCTGTTGAGCGAGATGCGCAAGAAGAAAGGCAACGTCGTAGGCTGCGAACTGTTATCCATTTCGCCATACCTTAAATTTATTCTGTCCTCCGCCACTGACGACAGGTCTAGCGGCACACCTCATCGAGGATGGAGGAAGCCGCAGGATGGCAACGACGAGGATGGGGAGTGCCGGAGCAGACAATGAAAAGAACGTCGAAGGGGGGATCGTGGGATGAAGGAAAATCACGAGGAAAAAAACAGGGGGAGGGGAGGGAGGCGATGGCTCGGAGGTGCAGTCACGAGAAGGAGATTGGAAGGACGGAAACAAGTTTTGGCAGAACGACGAAAAATTGATGATGAGGATTAATTGTTGGCGGAATAAGCAAAAGAGTGGAATAGAAGGTCACACACAAAAAAGACTCCAATTGGTTCTTTTTAGGAGTAGTGATTAAAACGTATCATATTTAATGTAGCATTACATGAACTAATCGTGGGCTAATAACAATTAATAGATTCTGCTCACCGATTTTGGCTTGGCTCGTAAGGGTCATAAACCAAACAACCCTTTGACTATATAAATATTGAAAATCCTTATTTTGAACCTTAATAAATTATTTTCTCCTACATATGTTTATTTCTTGCTCCACCTCTAGATAATGCAGGCAGAGAAACCGTAAGACCATAGATTCCCCGTGCCAACTGTGCAAAAGAACTAACAAATGTTTTTCTTGGAGGACTGATAAAGAGCCAAAATGTTGGGAGCAACACGTCAAAGCCAGCAGCAGGTACAAACAAATCCCGGTGGCCCATTTCCAAGGCCATCTCACAACAGCTTAAAGGCCCGGGCGGAAACTTAAACTTCGGGCTCACGCCTAATCCCACGCCCAAATCATCGCCACGAAAAAAAATTACAAAAGAAAAAAATACTCGTATTTTTCTTCGAACCGAACCGAACCAAACCAAACCCAACCCAAAGCCAGCCAAGCCTCGCCGAGCCGCCCCCAAATCATTCGTCTCCCTCCTCCCTTCCGTTTGCTTGATTGATTTGATTGGCGAGCAACAACCCCCACCGCCCCACAACCGCCGCGGCAACCTCCTCGCCATCTCCGCGCCGCGGAACCCGCTCGACATTGCCGAGGAGGAGGAGGAGGAGGCGGGGTCGCCGCGGCGGGGGGTTGTGTTCTGGATCTCGGATGGCGTCGGCCAAGTCGTCGCGGTCGCGGCCGGCGGGCCACTCGGGGGTGTTCCCGGTGGGCAGCGCCGCGGCGGTGGGGAGCGGCGGCGGGGGCGGGGGAGGAGGGGGCGGCGGCGGCGACGGCGGGGTGCAGCTCGCCGACAAGCTCAAGATCTTCAAGACTGACAACTTCGATCCCGACGCCTACGTGCAGTCCAAGTGCCAGACCATGAACGAGAAGGTGAGCCCGATCCGCGCGCGCCGGCTCGATCCGGCCGCGCCTCTTGCTAGGGAGGGTCGCCGGGGTGGTGGTTGGGAGGTCGCATTTCGTTGTCTCGCGGTTGGGTGTCTACCGGATTAACTGGTTGTGATCTGGGGGGCAGCAATTGGAGCTGGAATTCAAGCGAATTGCATAATAGGGGCGATTCTCATCTCTGGATGATTGTTGGGTCGGGGAGTGCACAATGCATGTGTTATTAGCACAATTGGTACTTTGCAGTGTCGAAATGATTAGGCCTAACTTGCGGATAATTTCGCTCCACCTTACCTTTTCAGCCAAATGCTGAAAAGATGTATTTTGGATGCATCATAACGTGCCAAATGTGTCGGCCTTTACTAGAATGAAAATATGAAATGCTATAGATCTTCGTTTACAGGACTTGTTTTAAATATTCACTTTTCTGCAGAGACTGGAAATTTACGCTATGGCTTTTGGAAGTAGTGCATTTTGAGTTTAGTTTGGCCAGCAGTTTGAGTTCATACAAACAACTAATTATGATGATCATACATCGCAACAATTAAATGGTTCAGGATCATGTTAAATTGAACTTTTGATGTTGTATGTTTGTTCCTTATAATACATTGCTTCATTATTGATGTATTTGGTGGTAGAAAAATGTAGTTTATTTCTTTTTGACATCATCCGCAGCTTGAAAAGCTTCTAGTCCCTCCATTTTTAAATGTGTGACATTTAGGATAAGCTAAGTAATACAAAATGAGCTAATTAGCCTGTCCGAAACGTCATATTCAAAAAGTGGAGGGTATATTTTAAAGAAATATAACCTTGAATACTATATTAATCTGGTTGGGGTTTTGAGTTTTGTCGCAACTTCACATGAACCATTGAAAATGCACATATCATGTCTTCCTTGATTCCTTAGTAAGGATGGCACTTCACTGTTGCCTACTTTTTTTTGGACAATTGGGTGACTTCACCTCCAGCCTAACAAGATGCATGCTATTTGAGAAATCTCTACTTTTGGATCTACAGCCATCCCTATTGTAGAAGTGCGAGTACTGTACTTCTCTTATTTGATTCTGTTGAACTTTTCTGGCGCTCTAATCCCGGCCCGCGCGCGGTTAGGAGGATTTTTGACATTTTAGCAAAATTCCTATTTTGTATCTGGTTTAATATAACTACTGATTGATATGCGTAATTTGTTCTTACTAACCAACTAAATATCATTTGACTCCTAAGTTTGCATGGTGAATTCGGTTCATGAGAATACTTTGGAATCACTTTATTGTTCACTTTCTATATCTTTTAACTTTATCTATTTTCAATACATGGGATTTAGGTACGCAGTAATGCATTTCCACAGAATCTCCAGGAGTTCAGTAAAATAAACTAGCTAATGCTATTTTCTGAGCCATGATGTTGTCTTACTTGGCATTTTGTACTCATGTTTCTCAAGACATCTGCCCTTCTACTCACCCATGAGTCTCACAGTCATCTGCTTGTTGTTTTCTCTGCTGTTGACATGTTGAAGTATTAAATCCACCTAAACAGTCAGTATGTTGTTATAATATGCAGTGGACATAACTGACAAGGAAATCCAAATTCATTGCAGGAAATAAGGCATCTGTGTTCTTATCTGCAAGACCTAAAGAAGGCTTCAGCTGAAGAGATGCGCAGAAGTGTTTATGCAAATTATGCGTCATTTATCAGGTCTGATAGCAACCTCTTGTGAAAATTTCCTTAAATGTGCTGTACTGTTGTGACTCTTGTTTGAGATATCAGCACTTCCTCCACCACTCATCATGCACCATGCTGCTATCATTTTTTATTACCATCTATCACTTTCGTCAAATCCTTATTTCTCTCTCTGATAACAGCTCTTTCTATCATTGTGGTTCCGGAACAGCTGTTAAATTTGTTAGTAATTCACTGCTATAAAAAATCCTTTTTTAATTAATTAAAGCATTTAAAATCCATTAAATATGCTTATGCAGAGGTATTTGCCTACTTTCATTGTTACGCTGATAATATCTTTGTCCTGTCATTTATACTTTACCATCTGCATATTCTGGTATTGTTTTTCTCATAAACTAAATTCTTTGAGAATTCTTAAGGATGTTTCCTTTTTATAGTATTAGCATCTGTTTTTATTGAATGAGGGTTATATCAATGTAATTTTATTTATTCATCCTGAACTTTTGATCTTTTTAGTGTCCAATTTGTGACATGTGAAATTACTGTTTGCTTTGTTGACTTTTTGTGCATAAATAATTACTCTGTACTGATTCCCTTGTCATCAGAACATCAAAGGAGATATCTGACCTCGAAGGGGAGCTTCTGTCAATTAGAAATCTGCTTAATACACAAGCAGCTTTAATTCACGGTCTATCTGAAGGAGTTCAGATAGATTCATTGACATCAGGCACTGAAGGTTCTGCAGAAGACGACATATCCAATGTTGAAGATCAGGAGCCTTCAGAAATTCAGAAATGGTCTGCAGATTTCCCTGACATGCTTGACGTTTTGTTAGCTGAGCGAAGGGTGGATGAAGCACTGGATGCACTGGATGAAGCAGAACGTGTTGCTGTTGATGCAAAACGAAAGCAGACTCTAACTGCAGCTGAAGTTTCAGCTTTGAAAAGATCTGTCTCTGATAATCGTCAGAGGCTGGCAGATCAGCTTGCTGAAGCTGCTTGTCAGTCTTCCACTCGTGGTATTGAGCTTCGGGCTGCGGCTTCTGCCCTCAAAAGACTTGGTGATGGTCCCCGAGCTCACAGCCTCTTACTCAGTGCACATAATCAAAGGCTTCAATGCAATATGCAAACTATACATCCATCGAGCACTTCATATGGTGGGGCATACACTGCAGCACTTGCTCAACAAGTTTTTTCAGTCATAGCTCAGGCACTTAGTGATTCTGTAGATGTCTTTGGTGATGAGTCGTGTTATGCTTCTGAACTGGTTACATGGGCTACCAAGCAGGTTATGTCCTTTGCGCTCCTTGTAAAGAGGCATGTGCTGTCCTCTTGTGCAGCTGCTGGAGGCTTGAGGGCAGCTGCAGAATGTGTTCAGATATCACTTGGCCATTGTTCCTTGCTGGAAGCTCGTGGTCTGTCTGTTTCATCTGTTCTCCTCAAACAATTCAAGCCCAGTCTTGAGCAAGCATTAGATGCTAACTTGAGGAGAATTGAGGAGAGTACTGCTGCACTAGCTGCAGCAGATAACTGGATACTCACTTATCCCCCAACTGGTATTCGTCCACTAACTAGATCATCTGCTGCTAATTTGGCACTTCAGCCAAAGCTCTCTAGCAGCGCACACCGCTTCAATTCAATGGTTCAGGTAATGGTAATCTCTTATGGTTAGATTACTAGAATGAATATCCTGGAAGATGATATTAATATTTTTTTTAAATCTTGTACTAGCAGAGCTATAGCATATTAATGGTACAGTATATTCATACTGGATGTGGCATGTTTATGTGTCTTATGACCTTGCATTTCTTTTGCCACTACCTGAAGTATTCTTTGTAATTTCATCTTTATTTTCTGTTCTTACCTGCACTATCTGTTCAACTTATGTTCTCATCAAGCGTGCTGTTTTCAGGAAGGATTTGTGTTGATTTCTCAGTAAATCCTCATCTTGATTAATCTAATTTGTGGTGTGGGCCTTGTTTTTTGTCCGTTTTATGCATTTCAGACTAGTTGTAGTGTGTTAAACTGATACAGTAGGTGTGCAATCCCTAGAATGATTGATGAGGACAGCTGATAGGAACTAGGGCTCGGGATCTGCTGCGTAGGAGGGAGGGGAAGGAAGTAGGCGGCCGCGGCTTGGGCGCCCTACGACGAACGGGCGCCGTGGTCGCGTGCTGGAGGAAGAAGGGGCGGCTAGGGCTTAGGGGAACTCCCGGCTCCCTAAAGGAAGCCGAGCAACTTGTTTGCTCTTTGCTTAATTAACCCAACGTGTCTTACATCTGTTTATATATCTCCCTCTTCTTGCTAATAATAGAAACTAAATAAATATAAATAGATATTGGGCCAAGCCCCTAATTCCCTGCGCCTAGCCACTAATGGGCCTCCTCCGGGCGTACCTAACGCCGGTCATAACATCTCTCCCCTCCTCGACAAATAGCTCGTCCTCGAGCTGGAAATCGGGGAAGCGAGTCTTGAAGTCCTGGAGCGGCTCCCAAGTGGCCTCCTCAGCTGGAACTCCTTCCCAGACCACCCGCAGCTCCCATGAGTCTTGTACCTTGCGGGCGTGAAGCACCTGGGCCGGCGTGGGAAGCGCACGGCCATCCTCGAGGGGCGTGCCATAGAAAGGCTTGAGCAAGCCTACATGGAACACATCATGAAAGCGGGCATCCGCCGGCAGCGCCAAGCGATATGCCACCGGGCCAATGCGCTCGACCACCTGGTGGAAGGGCTGGAGCGCGTCGTTCATGAGCGCCTGGAAGGTTGCCGGCGCGTTGGAGAGGCCGAATGGCATCACCAGGAACTCGAAGTGGCCGTGATGCGTCCGGAACGCCGTCTTCTCCACATCGGCGGGGTGCATGCGCACCTGGTGATACCCCGACCGTAGGTCCAGCTTGGTGAAGAAGCAGGCGCCATGGAGCTCGTCCTTCTGTAGCTGGGGGTAGCGGTACGGCCGGACCGCCACGGGCGCCGTCCCCGGCAGGAGGTGGATCCTGTGGTCGTAGGGACGGTACGGCGGCAACCCGTGAGGCTCGGCGAAGACGTCGTCGTACTCGCGCAGAAGGTCGTCGATGAAGGGGTGATCCGGGTCAGCGGCGACTGAGTGGACGTGCGCCTCGGCGTCCTCCGTGTAGGGCGCACCCAGCCCCTGCCAGAAGACACGGCGACCACCCCACTGGAACGCCATGCGGAGACTGTCGAGGTCCAGTAGGATGGTGCCAAGGGTGCGCAGGTAATCCGCACCAAGCACCAAGTCGAAGCCACCGAGGCAGATGCTGAAGCAGGTGATGGAGAACTCTCTGCCCACGAGCATGGGCACGTTCCGCGCGACCGCCGCACAAGGCACCTTGTCGCCATTGGCGACAGTCACCCGGAGGTTGGCCGGCTCGGACGCCAGCTGTATGCGGCGCATGACCGCCGCGTCGACGAAGGTGTGGGAGGAGCCGGTGTCGATGAGGGCCTCCAAGCGATGGCCGTTGATGTAGACCGGCACCTGCATGGTGTCCCTGGTGCGGATGCCGGCGAGAGCGTACAGCGACACCACCGGCTGCTCGTCGTCGTGCTGCGCTGGCGGCTCCGGAGGGGCTGCTCGGCCATGAGTGCCGCGTGCAGGGCCGCCTCAGTCGCGGGGTCGTCGGCGCCGACCTCAGGGTCGTCGGTGATCAGCAGGTGGAACAGCAGCTTGCACTGATGACCGCGAACGAAGGGCTCGTCGCAGTTGTAGCAAAGGCCCTGGCGCCGACGTTCGGCCATCTCGGCTGGCGTGAGACGGCGAAACGGTCGGGGCGGGGCCGGGAGGGCCAGCTGCTGCGGCGGCGCTGGTAGGGCCGTCGGTGACGCGGCCGGCGGCACAGGTGAGCGCGGCGGCGCCGGCAAGGGCAGCGCCGCCCGCTGTGGTGGCCGGAACGACGGCTGCGAGGGCGCCGGCGCGGTCGCTGCGGCGCGGCGCTCATAGGCGCGCGCCAGGTGCATCGCCGTCTGCAGATTCTGCGGCTCGCGGAGTTCGACGTCGACGCGGATGTGATCTGGGAGTCCGCCCACGAAGAGGTCCGCCTTCTGAGTAGGCAGGAGCTGCGGCGTGTGGCAGACCAGGGCGTTAAAACGCTCCTGGTAGTCCTGGACGCCCCCGTTGAACGGCAGGCGCGCCAGCTCGGCGAGCCGGTTGGTGCGGATGGCAGGCCCGAAGCGCTGATGGCAGAGGTCCTTGAAGCGCTCCCAGGACGGCATGCCCTCGTCCTGTTCCAGAGCGTAGTACCACGTCTGAGCCACGCCCGAAAGATGGTACGAAGCGAGCCAGACGCGATCCGACGCAAGCGTACGCTGACCCCGAAAAAACTGCTCGCACTGGGTGAGCCAGTTCAGGGGATCTTCGAGGCCGGCGTACGACGGGAACTCCAGCTTGCTGAAACGTGGTACGCCGAGTCCCCCATGTGCGCCGGCGCCGCCCGGTGCACTGGACGAGGCCGGCGGGGGAGATCGAAACTCCCCGGAATCGGCGACGGCGAGTGCGGAAAGTTGATGCGATGGATGGGCAGGCCGCCCGATGTCGCCGGCGCCATGGTGGACAGGATGGAGGCGGCGGTTGCCGCCGAGGTCGCCGCCAAGGTTGCCGCCGATCCCAGGGGTGGCATCCCAAGGGCGGCGCCAGGATCGGTGGCGGGTGGCATCTGGGGGGGAAGGCGCTGGTCCATGGCCTCCACACGCGTGGTGAGGCTCTCCAGCTTGGCGAGCATCTCGGTCAGGAGCTTGTTGGTGTCGATCGGAGCGGAGGCCGGGGCCTTGTTCTTGTCGTCCTCGCCTGGCATCTCTGATACCAGATTGATAGGAACTAGGGCTCGGGATCTGCTGCGTAGGAGGTAGGGGAAGAAAGTAGGCGGCCGCGGCTTGGGCGCCCTACGACGAACGGGCGCCGTGGTCGCGTGCTGGAGGAAGAAGGGGCGGCTAGGGCTCAGGGGAACTCCCGGCTCCCTAAAGGAAGCCGAGCAACTTGTTTGCTCTTTGCTTAATGAACCCAACGTGTCTTACATCTGTTTATATATCTCCCTCTTCTTGCTAATAATAGAAACTAAATAAATATAAATAGATATTGGGCCAAGCCCCTAATTCCCTGCGCCTAGCCACTAATGGGCCTCCTCCGGGCGTACCGAACGCCGGTCATAACAACAGCACAGCTCCCTTGAATCATTAGTTGAATAACGAAAGTTTTGCTTAAACTGTAAAATAGGTTTTTCCCCTTATATTTAGTTCTGCATGCAAGAAATATTCTACTACAAACTACTTCCATTGGACTCAGTTTCTTCAGAAGTGATAATTAGCTTGTATCTTGGCTCTATACTAAGTCTGTCTAATGTTATCGTGAATTTCAGGATTTCTTTGAGGATGTCGCACCACTACTTAGTTTGCAATTAGGTGGTTCCACAATGGATGGGATCACGCAAATTTTCAATTCATATGTCAACTCACTTATAAGTGCTTTACCTGGTTCGATGGATGATGAAGCTAACATAGATGGTTTAGGAAATAAGATTGTTAGAATGGCAGAGACTGAAGAACAGCAGTTAGCTTTATTAGCTAATGCATCTCTACTAGCTGAGGAGCTGCTACCTAGAGCAGCTATGAAGTTATCATCAGTAAACCGGTCTAGTGCGGATGATTTGCGTAAAAGAGCAGATAAACAAAACCGTGTGCCTGAGCAACGTGAATGGAAAAGGAAACTACAACGAATGGTGGACAGATTGAGAGATAGTTTTTGCAGGCAGCATGCTCTTGAACTTATATTTACAGATGAAGGTGATACCCATCTCAGCGCAGAAATGTATATCAATATGGATAATACAGTTGAAGAACCAGAGTGGGTTCCATCTCCAATTTTCCAGGTAATTACAAGTTTGACTTATTATTGTAATTGGCTATGAACCCCCAACCATGTATCTGCTGGAATGGCTCGTATAGATCTTACTCGTGTAAATTCTTTGAGCTTTTAGAAAATTCAGTTTTAACATATATTATTTCACTTCTAATTGCCTTGCCAAAAATAATGCCTCAGTCAATGAAATTCTGACTTTTAACCATCATACATCTTTTCATGCAGTTGCTTGGATAAATCCTTTATGTAATATATGACCCATCATTTTATCATGATCACATACCTAAAAGAGTACAATAGTAACTAAATTAATCGAGCATATAGACAAAAGTGAATGCTTTTAGGACCATGGTTTTGAGTGGATGGGTTGAATTGAATGTACTATTTCGTAAAAGAAGGTTATATTACCCCCTTGATTTTGATGATTCTTCTAGTTGAGCCTCTGGAATACAGAAATTCATATTGACACAGTTTTAATAGCACAATGGGTTAAGATGATGCACCATCAAAATTAAGGGGCATATGGACCTGCATTTTTAAAAAATTAGGCCTCCTCTCTTGCTTATATCTTTCATATTGGATATACTTTTCTAAGGTAGCAGGTTTCATGGTGAAGCTTTTTTTATCGTTTATATCAACGTGTTAAAACATGCAACTTGTCAAAATTTTTTGGCTTCCGTATGTCTTAGATAATATATAGTCTAAGGAAGAATGTCATCTGGTGTTCATTGCAGGAACTATATGCAAAGCTGAACAGGATGGCGAGCATTGCCGCAGAAATGTTTGTTGGTAGAGAAAGATTCACTACTTTGCTAATGATGCGCCTCACAGAGACGGTCATACTGTGGCTCTCAGAGGACCAGGCCTTCTGGGAAGAGATTGAACAGGGGCCAAAGCCTCTAGGCCCGCTTGGTCTGCAGCAGGTAAGCTCGTTTCCTCCTTTCTTTTCATTTCATCGGTCAATTCTTATTTATTAATTTTCCATTCTTTGCAGTTCTACCTGGATATGCAATTTGTCATCATTTTTGGGCAAGGTCGTTTTCTCTCTAGACATGTACATCAAGTCATTTTGGATATCATTGATAGAGCGATGGCTGCATTTTCTGCTACTGGAATGAACCCTGATAGGTACAATGCTTATCATTTTTGCCATTCTACTGTTCAGAGTTAAATGCTGATTCTTTCATCTGCACACTTCACCGTAAAAACATCGCTCACAGTTCTCTAGGGAGGTGAACCATGTGTTGTGTTTTTGCCTTGTATAGTTTGGATTAACGTTGGTAAGATGACGAAGAATAAGTAAATAAGTTGGGTTATATGTTCCTGTAGACTAACCGTAACTGGCAGCTTTGGCTCCCAATAGATGTATATTGAAATAGTTACTCGGATGGTTTTGAGAAAAAATGGTTACTAGGGAAAACATTTATGTATATTCAATTAGTTTTTAGAGAACAAAGGTTATATGAAGCAGTCTCTTAAACTGCAGCCAACTCATACCAACATTTTTGTGCCACCGGCCTTCCAATTTTTTTTTCTTTGGTTCTATACTTGAATGCTAACAAGGCATCCTACTTAATCTTTGTTCAGTCATACTTTCAAAATATGTTTAGGATCTGCTCACATGTTCTCCTTGATACATGAGGCCATGAGGGAGATTCTAGAGTAGCTACAGCTGGATCTTACAGAAGTTGCTTGCACTGGAAACTTTAATCTTCAACCAATATTCTTGCTTCTGTGCAGTGTCCTTCCGGGCGATGATTGGTTCATGGACGTTGCTCAAGAAGTCGTTAGTATGATCAGTGGAAAGGGTAGAGCTGCCAATGGGGACAGGGAAGTAAACAGCCCGACCGCCTCAGTTTCAGCGCATTCCATTTCATCGTTCAAATCCCATGGCAGCTCATAGTTTGCAAGCTGGTATGTTTTGTAGGCAGATCATTGTATAATAATCCATAGTGTATTCTTTTCCCATTTCCTCCACTTTATTTTGTTTCTGCTTCTGTTTTCCCTTCAAAATCTGTTGTGCTAGTACTAGTATAGATGGATAATTGTTTGACCTAGGAAAAGAAATCTTGAGTCATTGTTTCAGTGAGCTGAGGCCCACAAGTGTTGCGTGGCCACATGGCTGACATGCCTTCACCAGTCTTTCATTCTTTCATCAATTTTAACTTGTCAGCTACTCAGCTGGCATGAATACATGATTCCATGTATGAGTAATTTCCGGCGTGTGATGGGTTCTAAAATTATTTACTTTGTGCTACCCAGTAAACTACTACGGTCCTGTCACAATCTTATTATGAAGTATCTTTCTTTCCAATAAAAAATGCAAATAGTAACAATTGATTGATATGGGCGTGATAATGATTGTGGGTTCTGGGAAGCAGTGGCACCAGGTACGTTACGATAACGTAACTCATTAAGAAATGGGAGCAGTACCAGGCCTCTCCTTGTTTCTCATTGATCCATGGAACATAAGATTGTTGTATCATCAATCGGCAAATCTGTGAATGAGAACATCCCTTGCCCCTGACCTGGGTATCCTTGTTCCCAAGAACTGCCAGGATGCACGATATCCATGTGGCCCCGTCATCGCCAATGAAACTCGCAAGAGCTTCTGTGGCGCACGACCCACCCGGTTTGAGTCATAGAATTAACATGGGTGTTCGTATTTTCCTAGATCAAGGAATTAATGCTGCTATTCTCTTTCAGTGGTAACAACATGCCCATTGATGGCAAGATGTTTGTTACCTGTAATTTTCAATCTCCTCGGATGTCACCTATAATTTTTGCTAAAAGATGATATATTTCATGTTCAACTTCATATTCTCTGCACTTCGGCAGTCCTACATATAAACACAATGCATATTTATTTATGGGTTTGTGGCAGTGTAAGCATCACGACTTTTGCCACATTATTACATAAGTTTGTACAAAGAACCACAATGTCAGCCAAATGTTACAAATTATAATCACTCAACATGCCCAACACAACGTATTTAAGAAAGGGGTACACCCAGTGGCCATTGTGGCCTAATATTTGTATGCAAACCAACCAATTTTACCTTATTCAGTCATATCTTCGTCAATTTCAAAAACATCATTTTCTTTCCTAAGATCAGCAACGATACGTTTTCTGACATTATCTACGTAAATATCAGAAAGAACACCAGTGTGGTGGGAGCGAATTTCCAATTCCATGAGCTCAGGAACCAGCCGCACATCAATTTCAACCCTATCCAGCGCTTCCACATCAACAATCTTAATCTTCCTCAGACTCTGAAATTTGGATGAAGAGAACACAAGTTCCTTGTCCTTGTACGAGCCAGGATAGAACACAAGGGTGGCAAGGAATGGCAGCTCAGCCAGCTTGTTAATAAACTCCTGTGTGACATATGTTCTCTCCAGATCAAGCATGATGAGATTAGGGAGGCAGAAGTCCACACCATCTAGGTCAGCTGAATGTTGCAGATCCCCACTTAGGAACAGAACCTTGAGACGCTGGAGGGAAAAGGCGGTGAAGACATTCGACGGAATAATTTCACCTTGTAAGATAAGGGTCCTAAGGCACTCAAGCTTCTCCAGAGCACCAGACAGAGCTTCCACATTGACAGATGAGATGTGCCAAATCGATAAGTACTCAAGATGCATAAACTCACCCAACGTCGCATGCAGAGTTGGCTCAGAATCTTGAAGACCTATTGAGTCAAGTGTATATAGCTGATCTAGGTTACCGATTTGCTTGGGCAATTTGAGAACAAAACCAAGCACATGCCTTAGTGTGTTAATCATCCAAAAGGCCCTAGGGAGCTCTCGCACATTTGTATCCCTGACATCCATTGTTTGAAGTTTTGTGAGCCTCCCAATAGAAGGTGGTATATACTTCAATGAACAGGATGTGATGCCAAGGTACTGCAAGTGCACAACATTGCCTATTGCATCTGTCAACTTCTCACCAATCTCCATGCCTTCCAAACTGATGACACGTAGGAACACGGATACATGAAACAGGTTTTTGATGTGATATACCCTTCTGTGAGATTTGTTTCTTTTGGGCATGCGCTGGTATCCCCTAACCTCTTCCTCAAACTGAGAAAAGAAGGATCACAGCTTTGGCATTGGTTTGGTCAGGATTGCATATTTGTCTGTGTAATTCTGCAGTGAGAGCCGACGAGCACTTATTAATGGAGGGATATCATGACCAGTACGGACCTCCAAGAAGTTTGTCTCATGTGCTTCCATCCGCAGATAGTCATGGACTTTGTTATGAATTGTGACACTCATACTTCCAATAATAGAATCATCATTCACCACTGGCTCAACAAGGTTCCTGTCAATCAAGTCAACCATGTAGATGTAGCCAATTTTCTCCATTGACTTTCCTCCTTGTGGCCTCATGAATCCTTCTGCATCTGCAACCCACAAATGCACCATGTTGCGTGCCTCAATTATGGTGTTGGTCGGTAATGCAGCAAAATACAGGAAGCAACATTTGAGCTCATAAGGAAGATCCTCGAAGCAAACTGATAGTATGTTGTCAAGCCTGTTTGATTGCTTGGACTTGAGGTAGTCAAAAACCTTCACCCATTCACCCGGGAACTCCTTGGTCTGCACAAGACCTGATAAAAGAACAACTGCCAATGGCAACCCTTGAGTGATTTGGCAAATATCTTTCTGGTATTTCTTGAAGGTTTTGTCTTGCAGATGCTTAATTAGGTAGCCTCCTACGAAACAATACCATTGCATCATCGTTTTCAAATTTTTTTAATTCAATCGTGACATGATGGTATCTGCTAGGTGGCTCTTCTGGTTTAGCCTGTGTGATATGCACTACTCTACTTCCCCTAGTGCCAATTGGGAGGCTGGCCAGAATGTTCTTCCATTCAGTACCACTAACTTCACCATCAATCACGAGCAGGTACTTCCTATTCCTCAATCTATCTTCCAACATTATTCTGGCCAATTCTTTAGGGCAATTTCTATCATCATCTGTTAGTTGCTTAACAATTTGTCGTAGGATGTTGGTAGCAGTCAAATAAGGAGCAAAACTGTGCATGGCTTGAACATCAAACTCTTTCTTCTTTTCTATTCGATTGTATATGACTCTCGCAAGAGTTGTCTTGCCAATACCACTTTGTCCAGAGACGGAGATCACGGTTGGATAGTGTTCTTTGTCCTCTCCAACTTGAAGTAGAATTGCATCCTCTAATTTCTGTAGCTCCTCCACATATATCACCACATTTGGATCGTGGATATCATCCCTAAGGTTCAATCAAATATCATTATTAGTATTGGGAACTAGGAAATATTCACACAGTTTTTTGTATTTCCCACTCAAATACTCAAATATTTGCAATATTTTCTATCCCATCCAAGGTTTGATTTTGTTTTCCCACTTCTGTTATCCAGTTCCATGACCAACAAAAGTCCTTGGCAAAAGACCAGCAAACGTTAATTGGCACTATCTTTTATGCTTTGAAAGTGACTTTTCTTGGTATTTGTGCTTTAGCTTTTATGATTCTTTTATACAATATTTCATAAAATTGCATCAAAGAAGTTCGACCTTTATCCGAATTAAATACTATTAATTGTTCTTAGTTCTAGTTTAATACCTAGTATTGCACTATATCTGAACAGTATATTTTCTTTCAAAATACTTTTATGCCACGATTTCTATTTTTTAATTCAAAATTAGAAGCACTACACAAATGGTAATCACTCGGTAACAAATATATTTGGCTCTTTTGTAATTAAAAGTTTGGCATCGTAGCTTTAGAGTGAAAATGTTCCATTGAGAGGTCAAAATGGCAAGCACTAACGATTTGTACAAAATTTGAAAAACAGGAAACAAGCTTTTTTTTTTACTCCACACCCATTTAATTCGCTCCAACAGAGAGTCGAACCCGAGCCTGCTAGGTGCTACTCAGGTGCTCTAACCACTGAGCTAGAGGCCCTTTCATGAAACAAGCATTATTTATTTGCAGATACTATAATTGCCGATGTGGAGTGGAGAAAAAAAGAAATTGTAAAAGCTCATCTAGGAGGCTAGCTGCCCATCCAAATAGCCGCTGCATTATCCATACAGTACTACAAAATTGATTTTTCTAGTCACCATTTTCATAATTGGTTTTTAAAAGTGGCACTGATACATTTTCACAGCCGGGTCGTAAGTAGATTGGCTGTGAAAATCATTTCACAGCTATTTCGTAACACGAACTGCATGCGAAAATCAATTTTCACAACTAGTTTTAAGCTAAAGTGTACATCAATTTTTATTTTTTTTTGATATTTTAACTTGGAATAGGAGCACATAAGAGACAACAAAAACAATTTATCCCAATTGGATCTAAGGGATGGTCTCTGGAAAATCATGAAGATTCAAAATGCTTAATATTAAAGAAGTGCAACACCCATTAGTTTGCACACCCTAAAATGTTATGTTTGCTCATATTACATGGACATATTTGTTACATGTCTTATACATATATGTTGTCATGGAGGAGTTTTAGATTTTTTTGAAAGGATTTACTATTTTCTAACTATTAAAAGAATTGCAAGGTACTTATTCTCAGTAATTCTAATTTGAATAACATGTATCTCAAATTGTTCTTACTAAATACTAGAAAATAGTATCTAAGACATATGCCCTAGGTTAAATCATATCCTAAAAATATATGAAAAATTAATAGGTTTACTATGGTTAATAATAATAATAATAATAATAATAATAATAATAATAATAATAATAATAATAATAATAATAAAAATAATGTCTAAAACTTGTCCGAAAATTATGAAAATTTTCATGGAGTCCTTTTATAGGTTTATAACCTTCTCACAAAAAATTCAATGCATTTCAAGAAAATTAGACTATAAATTGTTCATAAAAACATACATCTCTTACACTATTTCTTATATCTTAAGGCAAACTTTGAAATTTGCACACCCTAAAACATTATTTTTGCTCAAATTACATGGAAATATTTTTAACATGTTTTTTATACTATATATAAGTTGCCATGGAGGAGTTTAGGTGTTTTTTTGAAATGATTTGCTATTTCTTATGAATTAAATGAATTCTTAGCACTTCTAAATCAATTTTTGTATGCCTATTTTTATTTTTATATTATTGACTGAAATTTTCCCTAGAAGCAAGTGCATGTAAATAACAACCACAAAAATTGGCAAGCTAACTGCATCAAATTGTGGCCTCTAGAACTTTATAAAAATTTGAAAAGTTTAATATAAAAGGACTGCATTACTCATTCAATTAGAACTGATGGTGTGGTGCAGTGGTAAGAGAAAGTACACGCAAAACAAGAGGTCACGGGTTCAAAGCATGGAGAATGCAACAAGTGGTTTATGGGGATGGCCTTTTATATAATTAAAGTTTTTGTTTATTTTTTATTTTTGGTTTTCAAATTTATTTTCATATCCGATTTCCTAAATTCAGATTTTTTACTTCCCCTAAACATTGTCGTTTCCTCAAAACCGTCTATGAAAATGGGTTCCGAACCGCTTGACTTCCCCTTAAACGTTGTTGTCTCCTATAAATCGCCCGTGTAAATGGGTTCCAAACCGGCTATGAAAATTAATATAGTGACAAACGGTGTTTTGAATTAAAATCAATACTATTGACCCATCTTTTAACACATGTTCAAGGCTTGTTGGACAAACAAAAGATTGTGTGGGGGCCTATAAATGTAATATACCCTTGACCATTAATGTTCCGGTTTCAGCTCATTATAGGCCATGTGTTCTGTCCTAATCGAATTAGTCTCACCCTGAGAGCTTAAGTAGGTTCGATCCATCTTGTAAGCCCTTCGTGTTCTAAACATAAATCTCCAGCCAAACCCTTTTACATGAAGCGATTGAGAAAGCACGGAGTGGAGAAAAAAAGGAAACAATCAATGTTTATTTGCAAATACTGTAATGGCTGATGTGGAGTGCAAAAACACAGGAATTGTAAAAGTTCATATAGAAGGCTCGCTGCCCATCCAAAATCGATGTGTAATGCACAAATGGTGTTCATAATTATGATCAATACTTATGCTAAAAAAAAACTATGATCAATACTTTTGATCCATCTTTTTAACACATGTTCTCATATTAAAATCTAACATTCAACCCAATCGCCTTCAAGGCTTGTTGAGCAAACAAAACTTGTGTGGAGGCCTATAAATGTAATATATATCACGCCCCATTAGTGTTTCAGTTTCAATCCATTATAGCCCATGTTAACCCTTTTTCGACGAAGTAAGGCTGAAAGTGTAAGTATCGTGTTATGCACATGCGAGCTTGTTTGACTTGCGGGCTGGGCCGTAAGTACATTTTGGACGTGGGGTGTTACCATAAATCCAAATACGCATAAAATCCAACTTTGTAATTTTTTATACTGTTTTGGGTTTAGAAAATAATTATTTCCTACAATTAGATGGTGAACTTATACTTAAGTAATTGTTTGGGGAAATAATCAAAATATGTTAAAACATTGAATTGTTAATTTTATTTTTGATATTTCAAAATCAGTTTTTTTAATGTCGCACTCAACAATGCATGAATCACATGTTGAGGTGAGGCACCTAGATGATATTACATAGTTTCCCACTAATAGTTTAGCAACTAATAAGAATAAATCTAATAAAATAATCATTTTTAAGTAGAAGAAGAAATACAATACAAAAGGGAACTTCTATAGTATGTCTTTCAACTAATTGGTGGGTGTGATTACTTATGCTTCTAGACATCATATAGATCCTAAAGTCAATTACCCTACTCATGATTTGGAATTAGCCGCACTGGTGCATGGTCTCAAGATTTGGTAACATTATCTTATGGGAAATCATGCAATATATATACCGACCATCAAGGCCTCAAATATTTGGTTACTCAATATAATCATAATTAACTTGTGACAACAAATATGGTTGGACCTTATCAAGGTTACCAATTGATGATACACTACCATCCCGTAAAGGCTAATTTGGTGGCCGATGAACTAAACCGAAAGGCAAGGTGTAATTATTTGCAAGGAACACCTAAGTGAAATACACTATTTGATAAAAATCAAGCAAATTGATGCTGCTATGGTGAAGCAAGGGACCTTGAACAAACTTTGAGTAAACCCAATCTTGTGAATGAGATAAACGTATGGCCAAGCTTCGAGTGATGGTGGTAAAGAAACGGTAAATTGTTTAACTTTGAAAGATCAAGGCGTACTTTGGTTTGGGGAAAAGTTAGTGGTACCAAATGATCTAAATCTTAGAAAGAATATCCTCCATATGCCACACTTGAAGAAATGTCTTAGATTGCCTACCGAAGTTGTAGAAATGGAATATGAAAGATCCAACCCAATCTAGCTTCTAAGGACAATCCAATTCAGATCCTAGACCATGTCGAGTGCAAGAAAAGAAACCAACATAGGGGGGATATGTGGTGCACTGCAAACTACGTAATAGGTGGAAAAACATGGAAATTACATTCAAAAACACACTTGGAAAGGGTCATCTAATATAGGATGAGTGATATTTTTCACTACATAATTTCTACCTATTAAATCATTTGCACTATGTATTTCTCATCATATGTAGCACCTAAGTGCCCGTACGAGTAAATGGAAACTATCAAATATAATTACATGCGAAAGAAAATTCCATGTACTTACAATTCTCCATGAGTGTAATAAGTTGAAGTAGAAGGTATCCATGTCGTCATATATGTCTTCTTATCTGGATCCTCCATCTTGTATTTATCTTTGTTTTCATTGATGTCATCAAGCCTTCTGTTTATAGTTTTAATTTTTTTGGATAGGCTGTGCCTCATCTGTACTTGTGTTGTAGAGGTTGCTAAACATCTCAGAATTGGACGAAGCCATCTTGCATACCTTGACAATAGATTTTTATGCATGCAAAGATAAATTAGAATTATATTTGGAAACCTCATCTACTGTAGAAGCACGATAACTGTAGAGACATTTGAGTAGAGGTAACAAAAATGAGGGTGCATTATTTTGTTTGGAGTATGACAAGGCCTAGAATCCAGTGGGCTAAGCCGGCCCTAGCAAGGGGCTGACCAAACACTAGCACAGATGCAACCACAGGGGTGGCGGCTTCTGTGCACACCTGCAGTGATCTACGGTGTGCAGCCAGCCCAGCCTTGTCCGCAACCATATGCTAGTTGCACGCTTTCTCCGAATCGGGGCAGTCTCTACTTCTTAAAAACAGAACCTGGAGATTTTCTGTGCGTCTTTTTTTTGTCCATTGTCCCCCTCTGCCCCATACTACCTCCAAACAAGTCAATCTAAACAAAATAAAATGCATACAAGATTCTAAAAATCTTCAAATGTTTTTAGTAGATGCTATAAATCAAAGATAACAAATTTTACTTTGACCTGCCATGGTAGTAATTTTAGAGTTTTAATTAATTTTTTTTCTAAAATGCTATATTTAAATTATCAAGTGAGATGTTTACCCTAAAGGTGGTTTTTAAAAATCTTAAAACTTTGTAAACAAATACTATAAGTCAAAGCAACCCATTTTGCTTTGATTTGGTGTGGTAGTAAATTTAGATTTTGAATTAAAATTATTTTGACTAGTTATATTTAAATTGTTACATGAGCTGTTTACAATGGAGATGGTTCTCAAAATCTTAAAACTATATGAACAAATATTATAAATAAAAAATGACACATTTTTCTTTGACCTGGAATGATAGTAAATTTATATTTTAAAATAAAAATTATTCTGACAAACTATATTTAAATTTTCAAGTGAGCTGTCAGCACTCAAAATGGTTTTTCAAATTTCTTAAAGCTCTAAAAAATATGATAAATCAAAAGAAACCCATTTTATTTTTATGTGGCATGGTAGTCAATTTAGATGTTGAATTAAACATTATTCTAAAAAACTATCTTTAAATTGTCTGGTGAGTGGTTTATACTCATGAAGGTTTTTCAAAAATCTTAAAACTTGTAAGCAAATACTATAAATAAAAAAATGACCCATTTTTCTATGATCTAGTATTGATAGTAACTTTAGATTTGAAATTAAATATTATTCCAAAAATATATTTAAATTGTCTTTTGAGCTCTTTACACTCAAGATGGTTTTCAAAAATGTTAAAACTATGAAAAGACTATAAATATAAAGTGACCCATTTTTCTTTGGTCTGGCATGATAGTGAAATTAGATTTTAAACTTAAAAATATTTAAAAACTATATTTAATTAGTCGAGTGAGTTGTTTACACTCAAGATGGTTTTAAAAGTCTGAAAACTGTGTAAAAAATACTATAAATTAAAAGTGTCAAATTTTGCTATGATTTGGCATGATAGTAACTTTATGTTTTAAATTAAATGATATTTTTAAAAACTATATTTAAATATTCATGTGAGCTGTTTACATTCAATATGGTTTTCAAATATCTTAAACCTCAAAAAACAAATACTATAAATCAGAAGGGACCCATTTTGTTTTAATCTGGCATGATGGTAAATTTAGATTTCTAAATTAAAATTATTCTAGAAAATATATACTAAATTGTCATTTGAACTGTTTACACTTAAGATGGTTATAAAAAATCCTAAAACCTCATAAAAAAGATACTATAAATCAATAGTGATCGACTTTACTTTGATCTGGCATCATAGTTATTGTAAATTTTAATTAAAAACATTTTTTCAAAAGATATTTTAAATACACTATTGTCTATAAAAACAGATCGTCGCACCATATACACTATCACATTAGCAAAAGATTAACAGACTGCCGCCAATATGCATTATCGCCTGAACCCGTGCTCTAATCTCCTGCCACTATGCTACGGTATAAACAGCGAAAATTATATATTGGTGACTGAAACAAATTGCATATAGAAATTTACTCTCCTCCAATATTAAACAATTTCATAGCCACATCACTGGCCATATAGAATAGAGTGGATAGGACTCCGCTTGAATCTTGGTACTCCGCTTTTGGTTTTGAGAGAACTAGCAGTGGTTTGTTTGAATTATTCAAAATTCAAAATATTGTTAATTTTTTTAAGTCATATCTCCAAACTATCATTTCATTCTCTATTGCTAATTTTGGTGATCTCAATATATATGTTTTTGTTGCTGTTTGTATCTCGTTTGTAATTTGTTTTTCTCCTGTAGCAACGCATGAGCACGAACCTAGTTGTCTATATGCATGGTGAGGTATCTTTAGACTTAAAAATAAAAGATTATTAGAAAATAATTGTGACATTTATGAAGGCTTGAACCTGTATTATGAAGAGTTGGTCATGATCATATACGATCTTGATCATCTGTATGATTGTTTAGTGGCTAGTTAGATTCCCTCTCTATATAACGATAAGGTGAATCTAATTAGTGGCTAGATGAGATATAATAACAAGGCGAACACGATCAAAATATTATATTTTCTATTAAACAAAAAAGAAACCATCCATATATGTTTGTTCTCCTCCAAGTTTTACTATGCACCCAAACTTTATTCACGCCATTGGTTGTGTCCTACTGTACGTGATTTGTTGGTGGCATAGAACAAAAAGCCGAACCGGTCATTGAACCGGTGAGGTCGCTGGTTCATTGGTTCACTAGTCGGACCAATGAGCCAACCGGTTGAACCGGTTACATTAAGGATATCTAATATACATAAATACTTTCATCCAAGAAATCACACATGAAATGCAGGTGAGTTGGTCAGCACAGGTTGTTTCTAAGTGCTAGACCATAGTTTGAATCAACTTGGCTCTTTTTTTCTCTAATATTGCTCATATTATATTTTCCAACCGGTTTTTTGCTGCACCGGTCTTTTAACCGGACCAAACCGGTGAGGCCGTCGGTTCATGGTTTTTCCGGTCCGACCACCGGTCCGGTCTGGTTTTTTGTTCTATNCGGGTGGCACTGCCCTCTGCTCTCCAATAATGTTGCAATTATTGGATCATGCAAAAACAAGTCACGGCTACAATAAGTAAATTAAAATTAATTTGATCTGAACATCCACCACTACAGAAGCAATTCACAACACCATTTTTCTCTGTTGGTTCTAAAGTAGGTGAAAATATATAGTAGATGTTGAAAACGGCAGTGAAAACACTTTTCACCACTTGTTTCATAGCTAGAACCATGGTGCAATTGAAGCGGTTTTCACCACTGGTTCCAAACAAGAACCGTGGTTGTTTTTCACCAGGTCATGGTTAGGCCCAGTGGTGAAAACAGGGGCTATTTTCACTGCCGGGACCTGGTTAGGCATGGCGGGGAAACACACTTTATTAGCACAAAAAATTTCATAACTTTTTCATATCAAGTCGAACAAAATCAAAATTTATACCAAACTTGCAGTGGGTGAGGTCTAAAATTTTATAGTTGACAACTTTTTTAGTTAAGATTGTATTGGTAATATAATGTTGAGACAAGTAACTGTGTGGCATAGTGATAAGGGGTTTGAGTGTTTGTCAAAAAGAATGCGAGCATTGAATATTGCGATGGATAATTTTGCAATAGCCGTCTAGGCATATTGTTTTGTGGCCATTATCTAGTGTTTACATTGTTTTTTGTTAAAAAGAACTACTACCACCTCTTATTTTCACCGCCGGTTACTGAGCGGTGATGGTGCGGTCCATTTTAACTCTGGTTTACGAACCGGTGATGAAAATATTCTATAGTAATGATCTAATTGCACCATGAGCAAGGTGCAACAAAAGGGTAAGAGCACAGTGTTGATTAATTAGGAGCCTAACACTGGAACAAACAAAAAACTTCTACTGTGACAATTACTCAATTAGATTTATTTATTGCAACATAGAAAAAGCAACAGAAAATTCGTGACAAAATGAAGTCCATGTGCGCTAAAGGTGTGAAAAACCGACACTAATTCCAGACTTCCAGCAATAATAAATGACCAAAATAAACATATATATGCAGTTAGCGACGTCAAATTAACCTGCTAATCGACGGGCCTGGAAGACGGCGGTAATGGTCGAGGGCGTCAACCGCGTCGAAAACCACCTCCCGCGTCTGGTGGAGCCACACCCTGGTGATCTCGCTGGGGACGACGCCATGGCGCTTGCTGGTGTCGGCCTCGCGGAGGAGGGCCTGCACCCACATGAGCTTGTCTTGGAGCCTCTGGATGTCGTCGTTCACAGCCAGCAGTGCCCCGGCCTCCCCCACCGCGATCTCCTGCAGCCTCCCCACCAGCAGCCCGATGATCGCCTCCGCCATCTCGACGCTTTCTCTATTCTCTCTTTCTCTTCTCTCTTGCTATGCAAATAAAGAACCCTAACTTTCAGAAAGGAGGCAAGACATGTAGGATGTAGCATATTGGGCGTGCATGCGCGCAAATGGTCGCTAGCCTTTGAGTCACGGCTCGGGAAAGAATTGATTGTTCCCTCTGTGTGTTGGTAAAGCAATCGTGAAAGGACACAAAATGCTGATTCTTTTCTTGTTTTTATGTTGGTGGTTCCGTGCGTCGTCAGACACATGGATGGCGTGCACCTCGGGCCACACCTGCATTATGTGTAACCGAGGATCTTGAACGAACCTGGAGCTATATATTGTTCAAGTTTGGATGTATCATCTTGATGTAACGTTTTTTGAAGTTAATAAAATTTCTCTTTTCGAAAAAAATATATGTCGCATGCTTGCTCTTCTCAAATCTCCCTCCATCCCCACCCTTAAAATAGACTAGTTAGTTCTTTATTACGCCCACCCCAATCTCCATACCCAATGGTGATGGTCTTCTCCATATACCCCAACAATTGCACCCATAATAACTACACCATTAAATTATACTGTTTAGATCTATTCTCAAATTTTTAGCTTGTTTCTTACTCAAATCCAATGGCCAAGATTGTTTTAGAGTGGCACCTTTTTCTAAGTGCAGGTGAAAAGCTCACCCGCACCAACATACCTTTTCAGGGGCGGGTGACGCCATCACCAGCCCCTAATCATGGAAGCGGGTGATTGCTATGACCCTCCCTTAAAAATGGAATACATTTCTAGGGAGGTGATAGCATCACCCGCTCTTGAAAATAATTTTTAGGGATGGGTGATGCCATGGCCCGTCCCTAAAAATAATTTATAAATTTATATTTTTTCATATAATTTTGGATGAAGGCAAATTTATATCTAATTATAGAGCTCGACGAGACCTAAAACTTTGCAGTTGACAAATTTTCATTTGAGAACATTTATATAGTCCAAAAAAATCATTATAAGTTCTCCAATTTTGAAATCAAGATTTTTCTTATTTTTTTCAAATGACCTCGGATGCAGAGAAGCTTTGTATCAAAGTCGTAGTACTCAACGAGATCTAAAATTTTGTAGCTCATAAGTTTTTTCATTTAAGATGGTTTAGGGTCACAAGATTGTTTAGGCATTGGTTGGACTAATTAGTATGTGTGTTATACTCCATAGTATGAATGTGTAAGTATATGTCAATATGAATACAATTTGGACATATGTATTGAGATTATGGTGTTTTGACTATTTGAAAAAACACTCAGGAAATGTGGACTATATTTCGTGTGAGTATATATGCATTATATGTCTATTTCGAAAGAAAAATGGAAACAAAAACACATAAGTCATTGTAGGGGCGGGTGATGATTCACCCACCCTTAGAAATCCTTTTCAAAGTTAATGCAGTGTTAACCGATTTCTGAGTGGTCGGATGTCAAATAATCCAGGCGACATGGTCGATCTGTCAGGTCCAATTTCCTCATGTCATGTCGTACTAGTTTATTTCTCCTTCTTCGGTGATCAGTTTGGCAGCTGTACGGTACAAAAGTTGGCAACCTGTTCTTGGCTCCTATTCCTCTCGTTTCCTTCTATGTATGCGGTTTGGATGTATATATTTGTAAGCAAATATTCGTAACCAAATATATTGATAAATCTGCATTCTGTTGTTCCATTTGTACGTTTTTCTAGCTATATAGAGCCAGCGGCACATTTATTGGTTCTTGCCCAGCCAGACATCAAGCTTCTGCTGGAATATCACAATGCAGTTGAGAATTAGGGTATTTGGGAGTCTTCCAAGAGTTTCACAAAAGTTCAATGAAATTTTAAAGATTTTGCGCCTGCTTGAGCCACAGGGCGTGTGATGTCGCCTATGTCTCTCTTGACTCTTGATGTACAAAAACGATAGATTTGTCAATAAAAATGCATGCGTACGGTCATACTTCCTTCGTATAGAAATATTCGTCTTATTCAAAATATTGTGTGTTTATCATTTATTTTGTTTGTGATTTGCTTAATTATTATCTCTACTTTAAGTATGACTTATTTTTTGCTTATTTGCATAAATTTTTTGAATAAGACGAAAGGTAAAATATTTTAGAAAAAGTCAAGAAAGACAAATATTTTGATATGTAGGTTGTACGTAGTTATGCACATAATAGTCGCCAACTCCTTCACTCTATTTGGCAATTGGCATACAAGTTTTTTTTTTCAGCTTTGACGCCTACAAAATTAAAGCACCTGTGCAATAATGCACTATGATCTCATATCAAACCACACAAACACCACAAAACATTACAGTTCATCGAGTGCAACAGTCCCCATACGTGCAAAAATGCTCCATGCGTCGTTTCGCGTCAGCCATACCATCGGCCGCACGCCGTTGGTACATGTATATATAATATATATACATATATACATATCTCTCGCACGCGCACCCTACTGCTGCGCGTGCGACGCCGGGGGATGGCCCATGCAGGCGCAGAACGCGGACGAAATCCTCCGCCGCCGCCTCGCGGGTCTCTCGTGGCGCTCGCCGTCGGTCCCGACGACGACGGTGGCCGGCGACGCGGGGTCCGCCTCGACGTCCGGGCTCTCCACGATGACGGCAGCGGCTGACGACGAGGCGCCGGCGCCGCCCACGCCCCCGAACCCGACGCCGCCGCCGCAGCCGCCGTGGCGCAACAGCGAGCGGGACACGACGCGGGGCGAGGGGTCCCCGGCGAGGATGCTGGCGTCAGGGTGCAGCGGCTCCACGGCGCCCGGCGCCGCCCTCGGCGTCGACAGGCACTTCAGGTCCAGGGCCCTCAGCGGGTCGTCCCAGATGCGGCCCGACGAGCCCTGCCGCCGGAACGACACCGACGACCTCTGCAGTCTCGACATCGATAATTGACCGCCGGCCGGCCGGGTGTAGACACGAAAATCAAACCCTCTCTCTCTGTGTGAAGAAGGAAGGATTATGGATGGAGGACTCGACGACGGCGAGGCGTGGCTCTGCAAGAGCTCGGCTTCTCTTATATGGCGCCGGTGATGAGCTGGTACTAACTCAGATGTCCGTACGTCGTTGTTCTGGTTGGATAGCCTAAAACAGGAGGGAGTTTGGCGCGAAAACGAAGGGCGGTGAGTTGGGAAGGGAGTTGAACAGCGCACGTCTAAGGTGGCAACGCCAATCACATGGGTTTCGATGTTTTCTTTTTCAAACACTTTGCGCAAACACTTTGCCCTGTTTTGTTTCCACTTAAGATTATATAATCTAGCTTATGATTGAAGGCAACATGATAAAATATCGCCATGGACCACCAAATAATCCCAAATGAGCTGCACATGGGTAGCTTATTTCAGATTATTTTGTGGTCCATGACGACCTTTTACCGTGTTACCCTTTAATTATAAGCTAGATTATATAATCTATGGAGAAAACAAACACCCTCTTAGTCCCTCAACTTAGATCAAATTGGTCCTTGTGTTGACATGGTGTAACATATATACTTGCATGAGATGAGACTAATGTGAAAAATTATTTTTGCCCTTAGTCTTATTGTTCCCCATTATTAGGTATCAACAACAAATAATTTAAACTCAGATATAAGGCTATAAGTCTAGATATCATCTTGCCGCTCTCCTTTATCCATTCCGGAACATTGTACTAATTTGAAATAATTGAAAATAGGGGGGGTGTTTAAATCCTCAAATTTTTTTATCGCTACAATAAATTTGAATGTTCGGATACTAATTAGGAGTATTAAATGTGGATAACTGACAAAACCCATTTCATAATCCCCAGGTGAAATTGTGAGATGAATCTATTAAGCCTAGTTAGGCCATGATTAGACAATGTCGTGCTACAGTAAACAATCTCTAATGATGAATTAATTAGGCTTAATAGATTCGTCTCACGATTTTTTGTCCATCCATGTAATTAGTTTTATAATTAGATAATGTTTAGTCCTCATAATCTTCGGTTTAAAATTGCTACAGTAAATTTTGCAAAGTTTTTCACCGCATTTAAACAAGCCTAGATGTCCTCCATACAACTACACATATAGCCTATTGAAGGAATTAGGCAGCAGTTGAATTTGGCAGACTAGAAATAATTTCAATATCAGGCAGCAGTTGAATTTGCTCATGAATTTGAGGAGAGAATAAAGTGGTACCAACCAATACATGATCCATACTTGGAGTACCGTATGCGTGTCGATTGTTATGCATCATTAATTAATGTTTTATTTAATCTAAAGCTCTGGTAAAAAAACGACCTTGTCTGGTATGCATCATAAGACTTTGCAAGCATAGAAATGGGTTTTCCATAAAATCTAAAGCTCGCTGCTCCCACACTCAAAATCAGCACCGGGTAATCTCAAAGGTGGCATGGCAATGCCGCGACCAATGCAAGGTTTCTAGTCTGGATCTTATTTGTAGAGTCAGCGGCTTTGGTCAGCCAGCAGCTTTGAAAAAGATTTTGCAGGGCCCCATGAAGTGTTGAAAATTCATTTCTAGGACCAATTGTATTCTAGGTCCGGCTAACGTCCCCTGTGGACCGAACTTGCGTTGTTTGTCACTGATTACGTAGCCCAGTTGTGAAAACTAACCCTACAAATAAGCGAAAAAAGTGGATTATCAGCGTTCTCTAGCAGGTACCAGAGATTTAAAACCTTGGCCCCAACAAACATGATAACTGTGTTAAAACACGGTCATGTTGAAGTAGATGGTCTTGGAAATCACTATTACCAGAGTGTCCTTGTGGCCTTGTGGGGCCCTTGTTGAAGTATGTGCGTTCAATGACCCAGACGGCCAGACTTGCAGCTCTCGCTCACTCATTTTCCCAATCTAAAGTCATTCCCATTGTCTCACATTTAGTTTATGATGGTTTGTGTTTGTACTATGATGGTTTATGTTTGTACTATGCTTATAAAGTTATAATAAAATAGATATTGCTTATAGAAACAAATCATATCATTTGCTCATAATAAGGTTTTTTCTCATAGCAACTAATGTTTCTAGTTCGCAACAAAGCCTAGCAGATCTCTGCCAGACCAACCATATGAAATTTGGCCCTATTTCTCATATATGTCGTCTCTGGCTGACCCAAAGCTGTTCAAAGGAATTGGGCCGTCAGGTGGCACCATCAACAAATGCTACCAGAATCCAGACATAACCAGCCATCGAGCAACCAAAGAAAAGAAGTTCAATAGTATATATCTTTTTCGATGAAGAGCCTTCATTTCGCATCACCTCGCCATTTTTGTTTAACAAGATTGTCTTTAATTAAATCACATTCTGATTAATAAGAACGATTTGATTTTCAGAGGGATATTTTGCCTTTCAGATCTTTTTCAGTGTGTTTTCAGTGACCTACATGAACTAATTATCTTGTGACAAACTGTCATGTTTTACTACCAAAGTGACAAACCTTCCATATTTAACATGAGCTATTCATTTATGTTTACTTTCCAGGTGAAAATGGCGAAGCTAGTCAGTAGTGTTGTGGATATGCTTGCGTGCAATTCACATCTATCAACACCTCCAGCTCCTATTAGGGTTTTTATTGCGCCGAGTAACTTCACCATAGACAGCCCGTACAATAGTAACGACCTAGAGGTTGTGACTACTCTTCTACACGGGAGTGCAGCGTCCTCCCCTCCGCTATTCATCTGCTTGACTCAACCATGTCGAGGCGAGTGTGTACGCGGTCGCAAAGGTCTAGTGTGACTCACGGAGATCTATTTCTTGAGGTGCCCACGATCCACGTCACAGTGAGGAGATCAGACAAGACACAACCGAGGAGCTCCTCCGACCTGGCCGGTGGAAGTGATGAATCAAAGGGGCAAAAGGGGCCCATGCCCCCCCCTTTGTGATAGACACATCCACATAGCGCACAATATTTTACCAAATAAATAAAAGAAAAAACTTTGCCGCCTATCTATTATTGTTTGAATATAATAATTTTCCATTCATTTAATTATATATTCCTCTATGTAGATCGTGCATCCCCATTCTCCTACAACAGTAACATGTAGGTTGTGACTACGCTTCTATCTGGGAAGGCGGCGTCCTCCCCTTTGTTGTTCATCAGCCTGATGAACAGCAGCGAGGCTGCTAGTTATCATGGCGAGGCGACTATATACACGTTCGCACAGTTCTAAGGTGACTCACGAAGGTCTATTTCTTGAGGTGCCCATGATCCACGTCACAATGAGGAGATCCGACAAGACACAACCGAGGAGCTCCTTCGACCTGAGTGATGAACCTGAGAGGAGGGGCCCATGCCCCCATCCCTTATGAAGGACACATTCACATAGCACACAATTCTTTACCAAATAAATAAAAAGAAAAAAACTTTATCGTCTATCTATTATTGTTTATACATAATAATTTCCCGTTCATTAATTATATATATTCCTCTATGTAGATCGTGCATTTTCCTTTTTTTATTATTACCATTACCATTAGATAACATTTAATTTATTGCTTCATGCTTCATATTTATATATTTTTTTTGGCAAGATCTCCATGCGGCTAGTGTTTTTTCATTCTCCTACTAGGGCTTCTATTGCGTCAAGTAACTTCACCATGGGCATCGCATACAATAGTAACCTAGAGGCTGTGACTACGCTTCTATCCGAGAGGGCGGCATCCTTCCCTCCACTACTCATCAGCCTGATGAACAGCAGCGAGACTGTTAGTTACCACGGCGAGGCGATTGTGTATGCAGTTGCAAAGTTCTAGCATGACTCATGAAAGTCTGCTTGCAATACCTGCATCATGGTGGTGCTGAATGAGCCTGCCTAGTCTGTGGTTTCAGACACGGCACGCTTATCTTCTGCATCACTTACACTGCCTGTTTCCTAAGAAACCCATGATCCATGCAACAATGAGGAGATCTGGGACGCTCATCTTCCGTGACACTTGTACTATCTGTTTCCTAAGGAGCCCACTATCCATGTCAAAATGAGGAGATCTAACGAGTCACAGCCGAGAAGCTCCTCCAACCCGGCCGGCGAGAGTGATGAATCTGAGGGGCAAAGGGGGCCCATGCCCTCTCTCTTTTACGATACACACATTTTACCAAATAAATAGAAAGAAAAAGACTTTGTCATTTATCTATTATTGTTTGCACATAATATTTTTTCGTTCATTTGATTATATATATTATATTATGTTGATCGTGCGTTTCCATTTCTTTGATTTTGTTTTATGATTGCTATTAGATAACAGTTAACTTATTGTTCACTTTTAGGTTAAATAATTTTGCAAATCTCTATCCAACTGGTGTTTTTTTTTCATTCTCCTACTAGGGCTTTTATTATTGCACTGGGAAACTTCACCATGGACAGCCCGTACAACAGTAACATGGAGATTGTCATTGCACTTCTACCTAGGAGGGCGGCATCCTCCCTGCTGCTGTTCATTACCCTGATGAACAGCGGTGAGGCTGCTAGTCACCATGGCGAGGCGACTATGTGCACAGTCGCAAAGTTCTAGTTTGACTCACGAAGATCTACATGTGATACCTACATCACGTTGGTGTTGAAGGATGCCTGCCTGGTCTGCGGTTTCAGACACGACAAGTTTATCTTCCGCGACACTTGCCTTATGTGTTTCCTGAAGAACCCACGATCCACGTCACAATGAGGAGATATGACAAGACACAACCGACGAGCTCCTCCGACCCGGCCAGCCGGCCTGGGTGATAATCTAAGGGGCAGAGGGGGCCTATGCCTCTCTCTCTCTCTCTCTCTCTCTCTCTCTCTCTATCTCTCTTATGATAGACACATCCACATAGCACACAACATTTTACCACATAAATAAAAAGGCAACGTATCCTATGAGAACTCAATTCCTGTGAGAACTATGAGAACTCAAATCTGAACCATATGATCTTGATCCAAGGGGAGCGCGTAGGGAGAGGTGGGAGGGGGATTTGCAAAATCACCACCCCCTTAATCATACTTTTGTAAATCCCTCATCCCACCTTCCCCTTGGATCAAGATCATGTGGCCCAGATTTGAGTTCTCATAGTTCTCACAGGAATTGAGTTTTCATAGGATACATTGCCAAATAAAAAAAAACTATGGCATCTATCTATTATTGTTTGCACATAATATTTTTCCATTCATTTGATTATACATATTCTTCTAGTTTTTATCATGCATTTCCATTTCTTTGCTATTATTACCATTGCATTAAATAATTGTTAATTTATTTCTTCACTTTATGGTTAAATAATTTTGCACAACCTCGATCCGGCTGGTGTATTTTCATTCTGCTACTAGGTCTTTTGTTGCGCCGAGTAACTTCACCATGGGCAGCCCATACAATAGTAACCTAGAGGCCGTCACTAGGTTCAAACCGGGAGGGCAGCATCCTCCCATCTCTTGTTCATTAGCCTGATGAACAGCAGCGTGGCTACTAGTTACCACAGCGAGGTGACCGTGTACACGGTCACAAAGTTCTAGCATGACTCACGCCTGCGATACCAACATCACGGTGGTGCTGAAGGACGCCCGTCTAGTCTGTAGTCTCATACACGATGCTCATCTTCCATGACACTATCACAGTTTGTTTCCTGAGTAGCCCATACAACAGTGCCCTGGAGCTGTGACTATGCTTCTACCCGAGAGAGTTGTGTCCTCCCTTCTGTTGTTCACATCCTAATGAACAGCAGCAAGGCTTCTAGTTACCACAGCGAGATGACTGTGTACATGGTCGTAAAGTTCTAATGTGACTCGCGGAGTTCTCATGGTGGTGCTAAAGGATGTTCGCCTGTTCAGCGGCTTTAGACATGACACACTCCTCTTCCACGACACATGCACTATCTATTTCCTGATGAGCCCACGATTCCCATCACAATAAGAAGATCTAGAACGCTCATTTTCCGCGACACTTGCACTTTGTGTTTCTTGAGGAGCCCATGGTCCATGTCACAATGAGGAGATCCGAAGAGACACAACCGAGGAGCACCCTCCGACCCGGCCGGCGGGAGTTATGAATCTGATGGGCAAGGGGCCCATGCCCCCTCTCTCTATTATGATAGACACATCCAAATAGCGGACAACATTATTTTACCACATAAGTGAAAAGAAAAAAAAAGACTTTGGCATCTATCTATTATGTAGGCACATAATATTTTTCCATTCATTTGATTATATATATTCTTGTATGTTGATCATGCATTTCTATTTATTTACTATTATTATCATTGCCATTAGATAACAGTAAATTTATTCGTTCACTTTTAGCTTAACGAAATGCTGCAAGACCTCGATCTGGCTGGTGTTTTTTTCATTCTCTTCTCTTGTTACAACTATGGATAACTTGTGTACTTTATAAATCGGAGAGTTGACAAGAGATGACTGGCCACAAAACACCTAGCAGCTTTGAGCCATGGGAAGAAAATTCTTTGAGCCGTGGACACAAAGACACATAGCATGTGATGTACGGACCTTATTTCTTTCAGTAAAAACAGAGAAAATATCTTTTCAAATAAAAAAATTCTGGATATATAAGGGTAATGACTTCTTTTTCAAAAAGCTAACCCAAGACACTAGACATAGTTTCCATAATCTCCACATCATCAAGAAACTAGAGCTAGACACTACCTCTCCAATGCAAACACTATTAGTTCATATGCAAATTTAATGCTACTCATCACTTATTGTGTCTTGGATACCGTGTAGAAATCATGTTTTATGCAAGACCCAGTTTCTTTCTCTTTCTTCATTAACTCACTTGCCACATCATCTTTTATCCTAGATGGTAGCTCATTTAATTCCATGGACATCATCCTAGTCATTGGGTTGGGGAATGGATGGCCTTAAGGCATCAAACTCTTTGCCAAAGTTTAGAAAATGCCCATTTTATTAGCAAGAATTGGATACTCGTGTCATGTAATTTCTGATCAAGGAGTTACTGCCACTGATCCTATACCAAGACATCATAAATGTTGGAATGGCCCACTCCTACTGGAGTATTTCACTGAACTGAGCGGATTTCAAGGTTTAATTGTTCAGTACCAAAATACTGTAAGGCTACTCCCAATGGATGGTTTCATGAGGTTTCATTCTCATTAATTAGTATGCCATGTAGGATTTTGTGATGACATGGCACCATATCTAAGAAGAGAGAGAGAAAACCAGTTTCATCTGGATGAGACTCCCTATGCACTTATACCAACTCCTCATGAGTCTTGAAATTAAATGCTATGAGGAGCCTATGAAACCACACCATGAAATTATGCATTGGGGAGGTAGTTTCATACACCATTTCATTTCACTTTTGCTTAGGTGGCCATCTTGGAAACGTCAAAATGAAACCACCCATTGGGAGTAGCCTAACCATTAAAGAATTCTTGCTAAGCCTCTTACATACTCCATCCATCCCAAATTGGGTGATATTTTAGCTTTCCTAAATACATGGATTTTTCTATGTATCTAGACATACACTACGTCTAGATACATAGTAAAAACAATGTATCTATGAAAGCTTAAACATCATCTAACTTGGGACCGAGGGAGTATCTGCTACAAAACAAAAAGTTAGTTTGGACGTAAGTTGCTCAACAAGCTTCTGATCAGATTAAAGCTCCAATGCCCCCCCTACTCTAGTGCTAGCTTTGCCAAACTTCTGCTCTGTTTGAGGTTGAAACTGATTCTTGCTGTGACAAGTGCTTGGAGTATGTCTTATTTTAGCAAAGCCCTCAATATAGCTGGCTAATCAGTAATATCTACATATGAGAAGGAGTTCTTAGCCACTCTCATGGCTAATAAATGGAGGACAAATTTACAAAGGGGGCAGTTTACTATTAGGACAGATCACAGGCAGGGGCGGATCGCCCTTTCATCAGGGTCAGCCGACACCGATGAAATTCTACAATTCCTGTATAAAATACTGCTCAATGTATACTTGACCCGTTGCTTCAATGGAGCCGACCAAGGCGTTGTTCCTGGTTAGATTTGCCCCTGATCACAGGAGTCTTTGCCATCTTCAGGATTAGTCCTTATCTACTGAATTGCAACGAGAGGCAATATATAGTCAAGTTGGCCGGCCTCAATTTTGA
>CM014271.1:75471208-75493851 GCA_004135705.1 Alloteropsis semialata | reverse complement strand
CGAATACTGGTTTGGTGATCGGTTACGGACTTATGGGCTTGTTTCGTCGTTCTGGGCCGATCGTTTGGGTCACTTATTTAATGGGCCGGTCGTTGATCATCCGAGCCGCGCGAGCATTTGGGCTGATGAATTTTCAAGATTCGTGCCCTGGTGGTCGGCTATTGAGATTTCGTCTTCGTGGGGCGACTTATTTCAGGCCGTAGTGGTGCAACCGAGGGCCGACCTCTTACTCCATACAATTGGTGTAGGCCTTTCAAGCGTTCACCGTTCAGTTCATCATGCCGATACGTATGGATCGGCGGCGTAGATGACGCCGCCGCCTGGAACTCGACCGGACGCGGCCGGAGCCGGACCGGCACCGCGGACGCACGAGCCGAGGGGCAAAGCGAAACCGGAGTCGGGGAGGAACTAGCAGCACCGCGCCGGCGGCGTCTGCCGGCTGTCCGTCAGTCCGTCTGCCGGCTATCCGACGGAGGCTCAGAGCGACAGCGGAGTAGCCAAGCAGGTTGCTGCTTAATTGCCTGTGTTTGGCTCATTAATTTAGCACTGTCCAGTTGCTTATCTGAACCTGTGTATTTTATTTTTTTTCCTTTTATTGGATGGGAAGAAAGGTGAAAAGTGCAATGGGTAGAAAAAACATGTGCAAACGGCAAGGCTAGCTCAATGTTAAAACGATGAGATGTGCGTATTGCAATTTGCATGTTTTTACATTGCAAATTTGACACGAAACTACTTGCCGTTCTTTCTCCTGTATGCCTGGTGAATCACATGTGTATTAACTATTTCAGTCTTTGTTTTTTGAATAACCAACTATTTCAGTCTTGAATCTTAGTTTGTTCATTCTCAATTTTATTCCATCCTTCGCCACTGGCTTTGGTATAGTAGATATTGGTGCAGCAATTTTATTGGCATGGTGAATGAATGACTGTCTCATTGACTTGACTCATCATTTTTTATCCAATCGTTGACAAAATATCTAAGTCCCCCAACTCACTTTGTCTCTATTTTTTGCAGTGACTGCCCTAAGGTGTACCATCCAATTTGTGTGGAAGACAAATATGGCATTGTTCTTAGTCCCGATTATGAATTCACCTGTGGTGAGCACAGTTTTCCTGCCATGGAGGCATGTGTTTTCAGTGTTTTCTTTTTACCTTCTTGAAACAACGAGTTGGTTGCTTAGAATGCAAAGCTTTAACTGTCCTGTGTTTTTCCTAGCTAGCCATTCGAGCATAATGCAACATGGCAAATATGCAAGAATACTTTAATGTATGAGAAAACCACTTGATTATCCAGCTACTTGTCTCTGGTGACCACATAATCTTGACGGTAATTAAATGGTCATAAATAATCAGCAGCTCTGCAATTGACATGCATGATCTTGAAAGTCTTCCTCAAATTTTGTTCTGCAATGCTCCAACCTATGGGATGCATACTATTAACTTCTATACTGTGCTACCCCTAATGTTATTGATACTTGGGCCTAATTTTGGTTATGTATCAGGTTGGCACACATGTTTCAATTGCAAAGAGAGTTCACATTTTCAGTGTATGTGCTGTCCTATGTCGGTTTGCCATGACTGCCTTGGCAAAGTTGGATTTGTTGAGTTGAGAACACAGCAAAAAGGGTTTTGCACCAGGTGCTTGAACAAGGCTATCTTGATCGAGAAGGATGCTGATTCTTATCGTCATGGGGTAAGTATATGCATATACCCAACTTTTTTTTTTGCACGACTGTATTGAGTTTCCATTAGTCAATTCTCTAAAGATTCTAAACGTATATCTATTTGTTTGTTACCCCCTGCATAATATGTGCTATTTTTTAAATAAATGAAGGGTGACAAGGTAGTTTAGAATTGATAGCAAAATTTGATTTTACCTCTCCAATATATACTTTCCTTTTGCGTTTGCTGATAAATTTCATATTCATCTCCAGGTTCAGAGTGATGACAGAAATGCAGAGATCTCTGATATCTTGTTTAAACACTACTGGGAAGATGTTAAACAGAGAGAAGATCTGACATTGGGTTACTTGGAAGAATCTCGTGTTATTCTTAATAGAAAGCTTCATTTTTATAGAGCCAATTCAGAGAAATTTTCAGATGATGATCACAAGTCAGATGCAAATATGTTTGCTGAAAATGCTATCACTGAGAAAGCAATTCCTTTTGACTGTAAGAGAAAACAGAATAAAGTGAATACATCACTGAAGAACAAGTCAAATATGAAAACATATATTGGCTGGGGTTCCAAAGAGCTAATGCAATTCTTGTCAAGTTTTGGAAAGGATACATCAAAAGCTCTTGATGAAGTTGAGATTTTTGAAGTTATCGTGGGGTACATCAAAGAGAAGAACTTGTTCAACGATAATAAGAAAAAATATTTCTCGTGTGATGATAAGCTGCACCCTTTGTTTGGGAGAAAAAGAGTGAGGTTCAAAAGTATTCGTAAGTTTCTAGCAGTCCATCTAGCTACAAATGCTGTTTCAGAGGATGAAAATTTTGATGGTGCTGATGATGATGATGCTCCAATTTTGAAAAAGAATTCTCTTTTTGATGGTTTTGAAGATGATGATGTCCCAATTACGTTTGATGGTTCCGCAGATGATGATGTTCCAATTATGAAAAAGAAACCTAGGAAGAATCTGGAGTTGACGATTACAAAGAGTGTGTCAGAAAGAAACAAGAGATGTTTTGCCTCTCTTAATGAGAATAACATAAAGCTTGTTTATCTGAGGAGAACTTTGGTTATTGATCTTTTGAATCATCCAGACACATTCGAACAGAAAGTAGTTGGCTGTTTTGTTAGAGTCAAGAATGCCCCCAGGGTTCACATCTATGAAATGCCTAAAAAGCCATACCAGCTTGGGCTAGTGACAGGTAGAGAAAAAGGAAACTATAATCATTCTTTCTTATCCCTGATGTTCTAGTTTTTTTCCTAATTTGTTGAACATGCCCATAATATTTATAGCCATAATAGCACAATTCATATTTTTTGCAAACATCTTTCTAACTTGTTCATGGAATGTCATTGTAGGTATTAAAAAATCTTCAGAAGAATACAAGATAAAAGATACATGTACCAATATTCTCTTATGTGTTACTGGTTTGTCGGAGGATATCAAGATCTCAATGCTCTCAGAGGATATCTTTGTGGAGGTATGATTTTCATAATCCAACAACATTGCTACTATTGTGTTAATTGTTAATAGTCGAAACAAATTAGTACTACCTCTATTTTAGAGTAGGTTACATTACTAAATAGAGTAGTACAGCATTGGTTCATCAATTCACTATTTGTTTCACTTTTAAAGATGTCGCGAAATAAGTATGCCTCCTCCCTTTGTAACAGGAGGAATGCAATGATCTTGTTTCTTTGGTGAAGAAAGGACTTATGAAAAGGCCTACCATTGTAAGATCATATTCTGAAACCATCGTTCTCCTTAATGAAGTGCCTTACCATGTGATTTACTCGATGAGTAGATTTACCATGATGTTGAATAAATGATATTTTCTTGTAACTATCATATTCATTATTCTAGCAATGCGGATATTTTCTTTATATATATGTGTTTCATGTATGTATCCATTTATTTTGCTCACCCATGCTATGACATTCACACAGCCAATTACTAACATGGTGTGGACAAGTTCTTTGGGCGTCAATATCAGCGCAAGAAGTCCATGGCTGCCACAATTAGTGGCTAAGTTGTTCAGTTAATTAGTTGTATAAATATTTTAGCTAGAGTGAAATGGACCATAGGTCCTTAAACTATTCTCGCATACTCACCTAGGTTCGTGAACTTTCAAAGTGATCATCTAGGTCCTTAAACTTTTCAATTGGTTCACTACAAGTGTGAGTTGAGGTCCATGACTGGACCTCGAGTGAACTTAGAATGAACTACTTGAAAAGTTGATGGACCCAAACGATCATTTTGAGAGTTCATGGACCTAGATGAGAATTCAGAAATAGTTTAAGGACCCATGGTGCATTTCACTCTTTTAGCTAATTGGTTGTTTAGAGATAGAAACAGGAAGAGATATTCTAGGAGTTTGTTTAGGAGAGAGTTTTGGTCGGCTACTATTTGAAGAAGTCGGCAGATTTGTTGAGGGTTAAGGAAGAAGTAAACATGTTTATCTCAGAGCCTCATGCATCAGGGCGAGAGGAATACTACTTCCTGTTCATTATATTCAACATGATATTGTCCAGTAATATAGCCATATCAGCTCTGGTATCAGACAAGACTTTCCTCGGCTGATACCTGCAATTATTGCCCATCCCCTTCCCATCGTTGCCTCTAAACCCACACCTCTACTGCCACAATGGGCAATGACTTCCAGTACGTCCCCCTGGACGACTTCAAGGAGACCATTGACAAGATCGTTTCCAAGATTGGTGACCTCAGCAAGAAGATTGACAAGGAGGCCTGCAAAATCCGTCAAGAGCAAGGACTTTTGTCATCCTCCATCAACAACTCTTGGAGAAGAAGAGTAGATTCGATTTTGCCGATGGCTCATCTGGACCTCCTCCCCCAGTCCACAAGTTGTGTTTCCCAAAGTACGATGGCACTAATGACCCCTTAGGCTGGCTCCACAAGTGCGAGCAGTTCATTCGTTCGCAAGGCAGGATGGAAGACCATGGTCTGGATGACGACATTCTACATGGAAGGTGCCATTGGCCAGTGGTATTATCGGCTGGAAAGGAACTCGGGCAAGCGAACTTGGCCCAAGCTCGTTGAGGGTGTTAAAAAATGTTTTGGCCATCTCATGCGCAACAATCCTCTTGGCGAACTGACCCATATGTGGAACATCGGCTTTGTCGACGAGTATCAGGATCAATTCCTCAAGCTGCTGGCTCCACCATGTTACCGAGCAGCAACAAATTGAAATCTTCACTGCAGGCCTCGGGAATCGAATGTGGACAGACATCAAGATCAAAGTTCGGGGTCGTTTGAAGATGCAATGTCCCTGGCGCACACATACGAACGATGACTCCACGCCACGACCATCTGTAGTCCCGCATTGCAGTTTTCCATGCCACTGGCTACGCCTAAAACCCCGCCTTCGTCAGGTTTCACCGGCTCGATCTCGACTACACAAGGTGCTCCCGTGAAAATTTCCGCTCTGATTGGGTTACGATACACACGCTTAACCATAGAAGAGATGGCCCAACGCCATCTTTGGGGGCCACTGCTAAGGGCTGACAGTCGGTGTTGCCAACGGGGAGCGTATCGCATCCACGGGCATCTGTTCCTTAGTGCCCGTCTCCATCAGCCAAGAAGCCTTCGCCATCAACCTATATGTGATTCCATTAGCAGGTTATGAGATGGTCCTCGAAAGCCAGTGGTAACGTACTTTAGGCCATATTCTATGGAATTTTGCCAAGCAGTCCATGTCCTTTTGGCGACTGGACCATTGGGTCAAGTGGTTTGGCATTGACTCGGGTCCAACTTCACATCTCTCTCTTGTCGCTGCACAAGATATGCTTGACTTTCTACTTGAGGAATTCAAGGACGTGTTCGAGGCGCCATCAGGCCTTCCATCATAGCACTACCTCAACCATAGGATAACCCTCACCCTGGACACACATCTGGTGGTGGTCCGTCCGTACCGGTACCCATCGAGCGTCAATGCAAGGAGATGCTACAGTAGGCATTATCCATGAAAGTAAATCCGCATTCTCATCACCCATGCTGCTGGTGTGCAAGAAGGATGACTCATAGTGGTTGTGCATCGACTACAGGGCGCTAAATGCGAAGACGGTGCACGACGTCTTTCCTATTCCCATCATTGAGAAGCTGTTGGACGAGCTCCGTGGCACCATGTTCTTCTCCAAGCTTGATCCCCATAGCAGGTACCACTAGGTGTGCATGCATCACGACGACATCAGCAAGACGGTGTTTCGAATGCTTCATGGACACTACAAGTTCCCGATGATGCCCTTCAGCCTCACCAATGCGCCATCTACATTCCAAGCTAAGATGAACAAGGTTCTACATATGCTCGTCCTGTCTGGTGTTTTTTAAGACATTTTAATCTTCAGACCTTCCTTGTCGGAGCACCTGCAACATGTTCGCACCATCCTGTCAGTACTGCACGAACATCACCTCATCCTCAAACGCACCAAGTGCTCCTTTGGCGAGCACAGTGTGGTGTATTTGGGCCATGTGACAGCAATTTAGGCATGGCCATGGACCACACCAAGATTGAGGCCATCTGGGAATGGCCGCTGCCGCGCACTCCATGGTTTCCTCGGTCTTACGGGGTATTACCGCAAATTTATTCACAACTTCGGTGTGATTGTGGTGCCCTTCATTGCACTGCTGAAGAAGGAAGCTTTTCACTGGTCGCTAGTGACTATGGCTACTTTTGAGGAGTTAAAGACCACACTCACAACAGGGCCAGTTCTAAAGCTCCCTGATTTTTCCAAAGATTTTGGGATTTGCGATGCATCAAGTTTGGGATTTGGGTTGTACTGCACCAAGGTGATGGCCCATTCGCTTTCTTCAGTAGGACTATTGCACCACAGCACACCAAGCTGACTGCTTATGAGGGAGCTTATTGGGTTGGGTTGGTCTAGGCCATCCAGCACTGGCGACCTTATCTTTGGATGCAGACATTCGCAGTGTGCACATATCATTGCAGCCTCAAATATCTACTAAACTAGCGACCGTCTACAATCCCACAGCATTGGGTCAGTAAGTTGTTTGGCTACTTGTTCAAGGTGGAGTTTTGGCCAGGGAAGCAGAACACAGCAGTAGACGCCTCGTCGCGTCGTGATGAGGATGTCGTGGCGTTTCATACCATGGCCATCTCATGGCTAGAGTTTGACCTCTTCAACGATTTCAAACAGGAGGCTGCTATGCTGCCTAGGGTCATGAGCGCAGCGAGATTGCTAGTGGAACACAGGTGCGTCCTGGACATGATCAATGATTTTCTCATGCATCGAGGATGGGTGTTTGTGCCATCTTTGTCTCGTTTGTGGCCACATATTGTGGTTCAAGCCCATGGCAAGGGTCACGGCAGAATTCAAAAAACACTTCATTGCCTTCATGCTTATTTCTACAATCCAAGGGCCTCCAACTAGTTTGTGAATTCGTTCAGAGTTGTTCTGTATGTCAATGCAGCAAGACAGAACACTTGCATGCAGCCAGTTTGCTTCAGCCTCATGATGTGCCGACTTAAGTCTGAAGTGACATTGCAATGAATTTTGTGGAAGGATTTCCTTAGATCGGTGGCAAGTCAGTGGTCTTGACTCTTGGCTGGTGATCGTTTTTCCAAAATGGCTCACTTCATTGCTCTTAACCATCCCTATACAGCCCTATCAGGCTCTTTGTCAATGTTGTGAAACTTCATGGGCTGCCATGTTCTATTATGAGTCATAGAGATCCCATTTTTACCCGGGGTGGTCTACGGAAGGAGTTGTTTGCACTGTCTGGGGTCAACTTGCGCCTCAGTTCTGCATTTAGGCCGCAGACGGATGGCCAGTCTGAAGTAACAAATCAGATGCTTGGGGTGTATCTTCGTTGTCTTACGGGTGATCGGCCGCGCAATTGGTTGTGTTGGTTGCCTTGGCCAGAGTTTTGTTTCAACATTTTTTTATCAGATAGTACTACAGACAAATCCCTTTCGAGTGGTCCATGGCCAGGATCCTTCTACTCTGCTGTCCTATGAGCCATGGTTGGTGCGTGTGGCTGCCCTGGACAAGCAGTTGCAGCAGCATGATCAGTTTCTGGGGGGATATTCAGAATGTATTCTTCAAGCTCAGCATATTATGAAGGTAGCCTATGATAGGTGCATTGTGATCTGGACTTCATGGTGGGTGACTGGGCTTTGTTGTGTCTCAATCAGTGTTCTGCAGCAGGGATTACTGATAAATCCAGTGCCAAGCTTGCTCCTCGTTATTATGGTCCATTCTAGGTTCTGGAACATACGGGGGCTCTAGTGTATAAGCTGCGTCTTCTAGCCAAAGCTCGCATCCATGACGTGTTCCATGTCGTTCTTCTGAAGAAGCATCATGGTGATCCTCCAATGGAGACAGTTCCATTGCCACACATTGCTCATGGGCGAGCAGTGACAACTGCTGCAGTGGTGGTTGGTGCTCGTCCTACGCGGGATTCATCGGATCTCCTTGTTTAGTGGGTTGGTCGTGGCCCTGTTGATGCAACACGGGAGTCTTTGGAGCAGTTTAAGGAGCGACATCCAAATTTTCAGCTCGAGGACGAGTTGTTTTCCCAAGGGGGGCGAAAGTGTTGTGGACAAGTTCTTTGGTTGGTTAGAGATAGAAACAGGAAGAGATATTCTAGGAGTTTCCAATGCGGACGGAAGTATTCCCAGGATTAGTTGAATAAATATTAGTTAATTGATTAGTTAGAGATAGACACATGAAGAGATATTCTAGGAGTTTGATTAGGAGAGAGTTTTGGCCGGCTATTATTTGAAGGAGTTGGCAGATTTGTTTCGGGTTAAGGAAGAAGTAAATGTGTTTATCTCAGAGCCTCTTGCATGAGGGCGAGAGTACTACTACTTCATGTTCATTATATTCAACATGATACTGTTCAATAATCTAGCCACATCATAACACAACTCTGTGATTGCCTCTCCACTTCGTATAGCATATTCCATTTCTAAGGAGAAATTAAATTTGATAAAAATAAGTGCACCGAGAGGATATATTTTCCTTATACTCTATCTGTGTAATTAAATTTCCCTTTTCATTTACTCTGTTAAGAGGAAAAATAGACTAGAACATTGTTTAATTAAGAGAAAGGAAATGTTATAGTCGAATGCTGGCTGGAATATCTATAAATATTTTAAATGAAGTGTAGAAAATGTTGAGTTTCGCATGAATGTTACTGTGTTTTTTCTACAAGACCATGTCATGGAGTGTCCTATTCTTGCTGGTAGTTGATCCATTATGAGTCTAGAGTGTTAGGCTTGTGGCGCTATTTAGCATCTGTGAGCTGTGCTCTCGGTACTATAGTAGTAGGCCCACTCTCCTAGTGCTCATCTTGTTGCGTGTTAGTTTGGTGTAGTTTGATTAGGTATTGTTTGGATTCTTCAAATAGTTTACTTACGGGTCAAATCAAGTCATGTGATCCTCGCTCTAAATTGAAAAGTTTATTTTACTACATCAGATAATTTACTTTGGCCATTTGAACTTCAATAGAAAATAAAATATTGACTCAATTTAGTCCCTAAACATTTCAGATTGGTCCAGTTCACCCCCTAATGAAATTTTCCATTTTTGTTTCTCACCGTATGAGTTGTCTTTCATTTTTAAATTTTGTGGGTATTTCATTATATGGGTGAATTGGACTAATTTGAATTACTATGGGAGCAAATTAACTCCATATTTTGTATGTAATTTGTTCCATGCACCAAATTAAGGGGTTATGGATTACTACAAGGCAAGACCTATTGTAGGAGTTGTTTGTTGTAATCTCAAGGAAGCTTTCCATGCATGAGACCGCCTATAAGACAATACAAATGTAGTTACCCTAATGTGCATATGGTATGTTACTCTTTTAGTGCTCTGAGTTACCCCTTTTTAACAGGCTGCATTGGAGGAGAAGGTGGCGACTGTACATAAAGACATAGTAAATCATGTAAGTGCACTCAGAAATCAATAATTGCAACAGGTTTGATACATGCATATCAGCATATGTACAAATGATTAAACTTAATTAGTAATTTATGCAAATCAATTGAAAGAAGTGACTTTGTAACTCCTACCAGAGGACATAGTGCACCATATATCAAAAGATTCTTACCTTTTTTTTAGGATTGTTCATATCAACCATAGTTTGCTATGAAACTTGTTCACATAATTTATTGGTGTCCTCTTTTTCTTTGAAGCTTTAATATGTGTGCACTTTACTCTAATTTTGTCCTGTAGCAAGCAAACATGGTTTTGGAAGTTTTATAGATCTTAGTGGGCATGGTACTTAGAAAATATGTTAAACTATTTTGCACTGTTATATAGCATTTGAAGTCTGAAAGTAAAATCATGAGTTTTCATGCCAAATTCAGATTTTGTTAGTCTAACCATTTTTGTAATCTATCCCTTCATTCTATATGTTTGTGTTGCATGTATCCACTCCTATCAACCAAATTTTCATTTTTCAGTGGATTGATAGAGAAATTGTGAGACTAGACAAAGTGATTGACAGAGCAAATATAAAAGGGTGGAGAGAAGAATATCCTTTGCAGATTGACTGTGATGGTCATATGTTAATACACTTATAATGTTTTGTCTAAAGATGCCATCTTGTCTAAAGATGCCATCTTGCTTAATTTCCTGATTTACTATTAGTAGTACATTATCCTCGACCACTTAAGATCGAAACTTCAACAAGCTAGTGTTCTTCCTTAACTGATTCTTTTGTCACATTTGAGGAACTAATGGACCAACAGGAGTTGCTAAAAACAAAAGCCGAAAGGATGCGCCGCCTTGAAGAGATTCCAAAAATTGTTGCCGATACAGAAGGAGGAATTGAAAATGAACTCGAAGTTGCAACAAGCAACTCTTCTCAAGAAAATAGAGGTGCAAATACTTAAATTTTGTTTTCTTAAGATACAATTTATGTCCTTTATATGTCTTACATTCATAAAATACCTTAGTTGTTACAAGTTGTAACATACTTGATCCAACATCTCACAAGGGAAGGCCAAATATGGTTAGTTTAGATGAAATGGAGCTATTTTACTTTGCCATTGCATGGTATTATAATGTAATGGCACCGGAAATCCTTTTTTTAGCTTTTTCACAATATGGAAAAGCTGAATATATATTTACTATAATCCCATTCTTGGGAAGATGACAGTTTTCCATATAGCTGTACTTGGAATGTACTCTTTGGGTGAGCTTATTTGCAAAGGTAACCATGCAAATGCAACCCGCATGCACCTTTTTGTTTTCTTATCGGGAAATGAGGCACACAGACTTTAAAAAGCAACAAAAATATAGTATTTATAGCATTGTCCAACATTGTTGAAAAATATTAAGAGTAATAGAAAATAAAAATTTCCAAAGATAATAAAAGTTTGATTATCCTGATGATTGTACCCTGTCAGGGTTCATATTTGAGAAGTGCAATCTGAATATTTCTCCATCATTCTGGTGGACCTGTGTACAAATGTTTTAAAACTAACATTTCTGTATGAAGCACATTTCAATGTCAAAATAGAGCAATTATGAGAAATATCACTTACGCTTTGTTGTAATGTAACGTGGCCGATTATTACAATGTACTGTGAGTGTTGGTTCAATTGAATTTCTGATTTATTTAGTTTTCCTTATCACTTATGTTGTGAATTATTGATGTGTGTCTTCATTAAAATGGTATTTTTTACATTCTTCATGTTACCAGTCTGCTCCCTATACTAATGAATACATTTTAGACATATTCGTAGTATCTATGTGTGTTAATAGTTTTGCTAAAAGCATATATGTCTATACATAACAATTTGTGTGTTATGGTTTATAAGACATTTGTACCTGTGTCATGCACTTCACTCTCCCTCAATTTTTCCTTTTAGCTGCCCAGTATGTTTTGCTTTTATTTACCAATGCTAGGGCTAGATAACGAGCCGGCTCGGCTCGGCTCGCTCCAGCTCGTTTGGATAACGAGCTGGCTTGACTCGGCTCGTTAGTGAAACGAGCAAAATATGCAGCTCGGCTTGGCTCGTCAAGAGCTCGAGCCAGCTCGATTTGGCTCATGAGCACACCGCAGGGTGCCTGACTCCAACTCAGCAGTCGCCTCTTGCTTGCCGCGACGACGCCGACGAGTGTGGATCCAACACGTCGCCGTCGAGCCCCAACTTTGCCAGAGAATGAGCAGCGGTGAGTTCGTGCTGCAACTCCCGCTCAACCTCCCAGAATACATTGGCCGCAATGTCATGCGCCACCGGGATCCACCTTCCACGCGCTGTGGTAGCGGCGTAGCGCTGCCATGCCCCGCCTCCTATGCGTCGAGGCAGCAGCGCAGTGGACCAAGACGGCGACAGCATAGTGGTGGAGAGGAGAGGATGGAGCGGGGTCAGTGGCGCGGCGCTGAGTTAGCCATCCGACGTGGAAGAGGAAAAGGAGATAGGAGAGACGGGAAATGGCCGGCAGTCAACGGGAGAAAGGGAGTATTCAGATACTATTCGTGGGCTCATTTTCTTATTGGGCCGGCTAGGACTATTGGCTTGGAGGCTGCTCAACTGCTAGCTTTGTTGTGCTTCCATGGTGGCTCGTTCGGCTCGCGAGTGGCTCGCGAGCTGGCTCGTTAATTCTAGCGAGCTAAAACTTGTGCTCGGCTCATTAGGATAACACAACGAGCCGAGCCGAGTCGAGCCAGCTGCGAGCCGAGCGAGTTAACGAGCTGCGAGCATTTTGTCCAGCCCTAACCAATGCCGCTAAAAACCTTTTAAAAAAATTTGGCCTTGCTTCGCCAATTAATGTTCAATGGTAATTTAAGAACACACAATTCAGACCTCTAATTGTTTCCCATAAATGGCTATGAGTTGTGACTACCTATTCCTAAATTTATTATGTATACTGATTATAAGTTTTTTTGTGCAGGTAATACAAAGACCTTCTTACCACCCTTGTCTCCAGGAGCAAAACAACAAAAAGTTACTTCTTTAAATGACCATGAAGAGGAGGCTAGAAAAGGTCAGTTGAAGTTGTTACACAATATTTACTTTGTTATCTCCCTTGGTGTTTAATTCATTTAACTTTCTAATCTTCACCTCTACTATATACATGTATTAATGTGGACCTTAATTTTTTTTATTAGATCTGCTTAGTTGTGGGATTGTGTCTCTTGGTGCAGCAAAGGATGTAGTTGAATCCACTGGAGCCCTCAAGGAGAAATCAACCAAAGGTTTGTCTTTAATTGTAACACATAGAAAGAAACTTTGGCTTAAGTATCAAAGGTGCAGAACTAAGAAGGATCAGCTAGACAGTTACCAAACCAGCTTCAGCTTAGCATATGGCTGGCTAAGATATCCATAGTATAGTTCAATCAATAAATTTGTTTCCTAGTATACATCAAAGTCATGTTTTCTAATTTATCTAGTTTGGCACTTCTTATATAGATGTAGGCAAGTGTATGTTAATTAAGCAGGCAATAACATAGCACGGTGCTTTGGACAACTAAATCAGTTTGATCAAAACCTTATCTAGTAGAAAGCCTGCTAATTAGAGGGTGATGCCCTTATGTTACTGGTTTGGTGACATAATATCGGAGTTTAGTAGTTGGTTCGTATGATTTCTTGAGCTGAGTCCTTGCAATGTGGTGGGTTTTTTGAATACATTGCTTCATGTGTATGCAAGATACTGGAAACCCTTGATCTTTTATGCTTATAATAAGCAAACTTTGGATCATTATGCAGATAAAAATAAGGACAACACTTCTTGTTTCATGGATGTTGAGGAAAATTCTAAAGGTTTGGTTCATATTATGCAAACAAAGCTTTTTATTTATCGTTGCATATTGTGGCTGCTTTTAAATGTCGTTATTGTGCAGATAAAAAGAAGGACAACGCTTCTTGTTTCATGGATGTCGAGGAAAATTCTAAAGGTTTGTTCATATTATGCATGCCAAAGCTTTTTATTATCATTGCATATTGTTTATACTTTTAAATATTCCATTATTGCATAGATAAAAAGAAGGATAGCGTTTTTTGTTATATGGATGTCGAGGAAAATTCTAAAGGTTTGTTCATATTATGCTTACCAAATTTTTTGTTATCATTGCATATTGTGGCTGCTTTTAAATATGTCAGCTGTGTGGGTGGTGGTATGGTATGCTTCCAAAGATGTGAGCTTTTTCATAATGAACGCATCACATTTGGTATTATCTGTTTTCAAATGTTAATAGTGACAGTTTGACGAGGGTCTGGACCAGGGGTGACTAACCAACCCTCTGATCAACGACGCATCACCAATCTTCTCTTCAAAAACAAGAATTAAACACCCCAGATCAAACGGACCTACCTCGTCCGAATGGTTTTGGGCCCACTCGAGAAAGCCCTATGCGGGAGGCTCTCGCCCGACGAGTCTCCGCCTCGCACGACGAGTCTCCGCCTCGCCCGACTAGCTCGCTTGGCGTCACCCCCCGCTTTTACCCATTCCGGGCCGTATCAACTCGGCGCCTGCCATGTCAGAATGGGATGGGCGCCTGTCCTTCGCCACGGCAGCCACAGGAGCGCCCGTCTCGTCAAAACAGGAACACTACAGTCCCGGGAAAGGACGCTCGCAAGCTCACGCGAAGACACCTGGAGTCCAAGGGGTGACACCTGGAGTCCAAGGAAGAGCAGTACAAGTCAACCACGACCCGAGAACCACTCGGGGGCGTGCCCGAGAAGCCACCCACACCAACTACTCGGACGCCGCCGGCTCCGGGTCAAACGGAGCGCCCCATTCCGTCAACACCAACTACTACAGTGAGCATTTGTACCCCTCGTACGGCCCGGGACGCATTCACCTCAGTGGCACGATCCCCCTCGAGAGGTAGCCGCCGATGACCTCCACCATGGTCACCCCCTGGTCCCGGAGCCGGCGAGGGCTTTCCAGGCATTCCTGAGGACCCTCTCCCAGTCCTTCTTCTCGGGACCATACGCCCACTTCTCGGGCGCCTTCTTGAACCACCCTCCAGTGTACACTGGGAGGGGGTGCTTGGGGTCGTTCTTGAGGTAGAACCACCCGGGGTGCCATCCCTTGTTTGAAGACACGAGCTTGCCGGGGATGTAGTCGTCCGACCTCCCCTGCTTCATCTTCAGTGAGGCGCACCCGATCGTCGCAGGGGCGCCACCGTCGTCGGTCAGCAACACGAACTTGAAAAAGTACCTGAAGAGGTCCCAGTGGGCCTCCGTCTCCAGGTATCCCTCGCACAGCGCGACAAACGCCGCCATCTGCTGGATCCCGTTCGGGTTGAGTTGGTGGAGCTCCAGCCCGTACTCGACCAGCACTGCTCGGATGAATCTCCCTGCGGGGATGGAAAACCCGCGCTCGTGGAAGGCGATGAAGGAGACGACGTACCCGGGCGGCGGCCGAGGAAAGTCTTCCAGCCCCGGCTTCATCCACTCCTTGGCCTCCGTCAGCGGCGGAAGCAGCCCCCCCTTCACGAGCCCCTCTAACTGCTCAAGCGTCACGGTGGAACACACCCAGTTCGACATGATGGATCTGCGGGAAGCAAGGTGCAGACTTGGAGGGAGGATTCGAGGGCGGCGGTGGCAAGATGTAGGCACGGTGGCGGCGGAAGGTGCAAGAAGGAGGCGAGCGCAGTAACGGCAAAGGAGACGAGAGCACAGCGGAAGGCGAAAGGGTCGGGGGTGAGTTAAACCCTGGACAGCCACGGCGCAGGGCAATAAAAAGGAAGACGAAGCGGGGCAGCGGCATTAAATGCACGGGCCCACCATCGGCGCGACTGCGACATACGCCCATTGTTTCGGTTGACGACCTCAAAAGATGCGCCCCTTCTCCACGCGGCGTGAAGCGGGCCGACGCCTCCGCTCTCGGCCCACCAGCGGTTGAGTAGGGCTCCAGCCCAACAAGCCCCCTTTCCGACTAACGCCCGGACCTCTCGCGGCCCCGATAACCTCTGTGACGAACTACTCGGCTCCATTAAGCTTCAAAGCCTTAACAAGAGTATCCACTCTTCCCAAGGCTCGGGGGCTACACCCGGCGGGTGCGCTCGCGCGCTACCCACCGGAAAAACCATGGCTCAACATTCCCAAAATGGATGAACTCGGGCGCGAGTCCTCGACTCCCACCCAGGCTCGGGGGCTACTGACGAGGGTCTGGACCAGGGGTGATTAACCAACCCTCTGATCAACGACGCATCACCAATCTTCTCTTCAAAAACAAGAATTAAACACCCCAGATCGAACGGACCTACCTCATCCGAATGGTTTTGGGCCCACTCGAGAAAGCCCTATGTGGGAGGCTCTCGCCCGACGAGTCTCTGCCTCTCCCCTCCCGACTAGCTCGCTTGGCGTCACCCCCCGCTTTTACCCATTCCGGGCCGTACCAACTCGGCGCCTGCCATGTCAGAATGGGATGGGCGCCTGTCCTTCGCCACGGCAGCCACAGGAGCGCCCGTCTCGTCAAAATAGGAACACTACAGTCCCGGGAAAGGACGCTCGCAAGCTCACGCGAAGACACCTGGAGTCCAAGGGGTGACACCTGGAGTCCAAGGGAGAGCAGTACAAGTCAACCACGACCCGAGAACCACTCGGGGGGCCCGAGAAGCCACCCACACCAACTACTCGGACGCCGCCGGCTCCGGGTCAAACGGAGCGCCCCATTCCGTCAACACCAACTACTACAGTGAGCATTTGTACCCCTCGTACGGCCCGGGACGCAAAATGACGGCAAAGACCCTGGTGCAGTAACTCACTTTGTAATTCCTTCTTTTTTACCCCTCTCCTTCCTTATTCCCCTTGCGACTATAAAAGGGGACCGAGGGAAGGTGAACGAAGGGGGGGAGAGGAGAGAACACTCGGACACACACACACACACACTCACTCCGTAACACCTTGCACAGGGACTTGGGACCATACACCCTCTCCCGACTAGTTTGTATCCCCTACTACAGACTTGGACTCGAGAACATCGGCTCACACTGGACGTAAGGTGTTACTCTCTGGAGGCCCGAACCAGTATAATTTCCTGTGTCTTTTGAGCCACCATCCAGTGCCCTGACATACGATCGTAGAAATATTACTTGCCGGCGGTAGAGAACCCCAACACAGTACTATAAAAAGCACATTTCAGTGGTCATTTAAGAGCTATTTTGAGAAATATTACTCGCACTAGTTTCGTTGTATCTTAGTCCGTAAGTATCATGTACTGAGTTTTGGTTAATCTGAGTTTCATTTTACTTGTTATCTATTTCTTAGCTTCATTACAATGGTAGTTTTGGGCATTCTTCATGTTTCTTAGGTTTTTGCTCTAGAAATTAATGAATACTTTTAGACATATTTTTAGTCTGTTTGTGTTAATAATTTATCCTAAAAAAGAATATATGCATTTACATATCAAATATATACTAGATCATGTTATGTGTTATGATTTATAAGGCATCTCTAGTTGTGTGATGGAGTGCACTCTCCCTCAATCTTCCCTCTTATTATCTTCTCAATATGGTTTCTTTTTTCTGTCATTAAAACCTTTGCTTTGGCCCTGCTTTGCTCCTTAAAGTTCCCGTCAACTTTTACGAACTCACCTTTTAGGTCTCTAGTTGTTCCTCTAAATGGTTATGACTACATATACTTTACTTTATTTAGTGTACGGATGACAAGTTTTTCTTATCTAGGTAATAGAAACACCACCTTATCACCATTTTCTCCTGGATCAAAACAACAAGTAGCTAAGTCTTTAAATGATCATCAAGAGCAACTACCAAAAGGTGAATCAAAACTATCACATGTTTTTTTACTTTTGTATTCCCTCTATTTTTAGTTGCTATTCTAGACCTTAATTTTGTGTCAGATCTAATTAATGGTGTATTTGTTTCTCTAGGTGCACCAGAGTATATAGATGAATTTTTAGGAGTCCTTGATGAGAAGCCAACTGAAGGTTTGTATTTAGTTGTTAGAAAATTTATGGACTTACAAAATACTTTTTAGAGATGTTCGTAGTATCCATGCTATAAATGGTATTTCCATAAAATCTTCTATTTCTTTACATATCAACAGAATTCATTTTACATCAACTTATGTTTTACAATTTACAAGACATTATGATGTATCATTATGAAGTGCATCATCCTTCCTCAACTTTTTCTCTTAGTTTGCGAGTAAGGTTTGCTTTTCTTTATTGCCAAGCTTTTCCCCATAAAGTTACACCGGCATTTAAAAACTCACCATTCTAACCTCTAATTCTTTCCCCTAAATGGTTATGGTTAGCTATATTGGACTTATTTAGTACACAAATGACGATTTTTCTCTCTGTAGGTAATACAGACACTTTATTACTACCACACTTTTATCCTGGTGTAGAACAAGGAGTTAGTTCTTTAAATGATCTTCAAGTGGACCTACCAAAAGGTGAATTCAAACTATCACACTGTTTTTACTATGTTATATCCCCCTTTTTGTTTAATTGCTATTCTGGACCATGACCTTTTGTTTAAATTAATTATGTGTTTGTGTCTGTAGGTGTAGCCGAGGATGTAGTTGAATCTTCTGGAGTTCTTAAGAAGAAACCAACCAAAGGTTTGCCTAAAATTCCTGACGACCTAAGGTTTAGACTTAAGTATCAAAGGCGTAGATATAAGAAGCAAATCGTGTCATGATGAGCAACCAAATCAGCGTTAGCTCAGCCTATGGTTGGCTGAGATATGCATATTAGCATCCCTAGCTAATATTGTTCAGTTAGTATATTGGTTTCTTAGTCTCCTTCAGATTCATGTTTCCTAATTTATCTAGTTTGACACTTCTTATATAAACGTAGCCTAGTCTTTGTTTATCAAGGAATTGGATATGATGAAATTGGTTCGGTTAAATCGGTTATGAAGAATTTTGGTTTTGGTTAAATTGATTTGGTTAATCGGTTAACCAGATTTGATATTACAATTAATAACTCCGCAAGAAACAAAACAACAACCAAATGACACATTTGCACAGCTAGTGAAACCATTGCACAGGGAATGCATTTCTTGTTGAATGACAAACTCGCGGTCGCAATGTTTTGCATTGGATTTTTTACTTTCTAGTAATTATTGGGTGTCGCATTGCACCAACTAGTCGCCAATACTTCTGCCCGGTTGTACCCTACGCATAGGCCTCAGAATGGGTTGTGATCCTGCCGAACCCCACTCCAGCCCTGTCTAATTAAAGATGTGTTTGTTCGATCCTTATCCAACTCTCTAGTGATTATTAGTATCCGATCCACTCCTTTGGGTAACATCATCCTAATCCAGCCTTGATCATATTTATGCCCACATAATCCTTTTCGAATACAATCCATTGGCTCTCATTACTACAGCTTGCAAGCAAGCAAACATAGCTACCAAGCAAGAGAACGGTCCGCGAGCTGCTAATAGTACAATCCAGCAAGGCAATAACTGTTGCAGTGCGTAACTATTTAGTCATGCATTTAGAGTGATCAGCGACAAGAGAGGATAGCCCTTTTCTATGATCCATGGTCTCAGCCCTTGCATCCAACCCAAGGTCTATTATGGGTAGACCTGATCATGGACCACCCAACCCGACCAACCCGATCCGACCCACCCAAAAAAACCCGATCCGACTCAACCCGGACAACACATCGGGTGGGCTCGGGCCTGTTTTCTGGCCCGGAGCAAATTTTGGGTCGGGCGCGGGCCAAGATTTTAGCCCGCAGGCCGACCCGACAGCCCGAATAAAAGGAGAAAAGTGAAAACGAAGCACCAGACCAATACCTCCCTACGGCCCAACAACTACTGCAAGTTTGGCCCAACAACAGCTTGCTAATTTGTGGTGCTCGTGGCCTCTCCGCTTCTCCCGATCTTATCCTCCCCATCATAGCCTTATCTTCTCGTCTCCTCTCCAAGAATGAGCGAGCAATGGAACAGAACACCACTCCAAGTCCCAACGACAGCTGATTGCGAGCGCTCGACGCCCAGGATAGGCCTGCTCCGACGCCGAGCACAGGAGCAGCTGCACCTACCGGCCGCCGTGCTGTTCGCTTGCGCCAGAACCTTGCCGGCGGCGAGCCACACGCCCCATCTCACAGCTGACTCATCCATCGTTGTCTCCTATCAACCCCATGCTACAGCCACCAGAGGGGCGCAGCTCCCGCATCGCCAGCGCAGAGCACAGGAAGGGCGCCAGCCACGGCCTGTGCTGTGTCCCCGGGTCATCGGGTTGACCCGCGGGCCGTCGGGCCAAGCCTCGTGCGGGTTCGGGCCAAGAATTTCAGCCCGTCGTTTCCATCGGGTCGGGCGCGGGTCAACAAAAAAGGACGTCGGGTTTTTCTAGGCCCAGCCCAAACCCAGCCCGAACCAGCCTATGATCAGGTCTAATTATGGGCGACATTCACAGATCAACCCTTTTGGGACATGATCTGGTCTGATTTGGTCTTTTCTCTGGGGGAACCCTTGTAAGGCCTAATCCATTTCAGCTTCTTAGATTGTTTCTTGTTAGGCCCTTGGATTGTGGTGGTCCTTTACTAGGCCTACCCTAGCAATGGATACTGAAAGCGAGTATGGCACGGGAATAATGATTGATTGATGGAGAGCCAAGGCTCGTGTACATATATAGGCAAGGATGGACTAGGGTTTGGGAAACATACCAAATGTAGGAGATCCTTGCCTATCCACCTAACCATATCTAGACATCCCTAAAGGGGAGCTGCCATACCAACACAAGCAGGCGGCCGGCCAGAGGCTGGCGTGCGCCAGGCGCACCATCACCCTTCGGCCCTATGGGCCAGCCCAATAGTCCTTGCTAACACGCCCCCGCAGTCTGATTGTCGACACCTTGAATGTTCAGACTGGACCTGAACTCCGTGAACACAGTCGAAGGAAGACCCTTGGTGAAGATGTCGGCGTATTGAGACGAGGTAGGCACATGTGTGACACGCACGTCTCCAATGGTGACACGCTCCTGGACGAAATGAAGGTCGATCTCGATGTGTTTGGTGTGCTGATGCTACACCAGGTTGGAGGATATGTAGACGGCGCTGATGTTGTCGCAATAGACAAGTGAGGCACGCCGGAGAGGTGCATGGAGCTCCTGAAGCAGCTGGCGCAGCCATGTTGCCTCAGCAACGCCGTTAGCCACAGCGCGATACTCGGCCTCCGCACTAGAACGCGAGACCATCACCCTTAGTAGTATAAATTTTACTATAAGATGCTAACACTATCCAAAGTTGTCTCCATTTAGGATTGTACCTTTCCATCTCAATCTCATATTTGTTTGGAGCTCTTTGTTTTTGGTCTAGTGAGACGTAGGATCTACCCGTCTAGCTCTTTTGGCTGAATGGATTGCTTTAAGGTCGAGGGTGCGGGACTTTTGACAACTGTGGTGCTCAATAATGAGGAGAGCAATCACACTTTAGGTGCTCATAATGCCGCTGTTGTCTCCTGCTTCGATTTAAAGAGGGCTACCTGCCAATCTGCTCTGGTTGCCTGTGCGTAATAGTTTGGAACTAGAGCCCTCAGTGGCTTAGTTATGTGTAAGGAAATTGTATTTGCCATTTATAGCAGTACACGACAAAATGGCACCAGCCACAACTTTACTATTTCCTTAAAAGCACATTGGCATTGGCTGTTGTCTACTAGCAGGCCGTTAGTAAATGTGTTGGGCATAAACTTTAGTTGAATGCTTCGTTAGCCAAGCAATGTTGGTGATGATGTTGTTCAGGTTGTGATGTTCAACCTCCTTGAGTGTACCCACCAGGATGTTGATGTTGGCTTCATACAAGTTACTGCAAGTAGGAATACAGCAAGAATAATGTTTAATAGGGAAAGGAATTGAATGTGAGATGTAAGGATTAAGCCATGGGCATTTTGGTTCATAGTTTTTTCTCGAATGACCTACAAGAGCTGCGTGTCATTTCATTAAGAGAGAGTGAAGCTGAGTACAAACAAGCATGGTTATCAACAAGCCCGAGCACCCCCCACCCACCACACTCCATAAGAACAAGCCTAGAAACTTGCCACAATCACAAAAATACACAATGACAAGTGATCCATGGGGCTTAGCGACCTAGCCAGGAGGCTCCTGCCATGCACCATAAACTACACTCGTCCGCCACTGTCCTAAGGAGAGCTTAGGTGACTGTCTTTAAAAAAAATGCAAGAATTCCAATGTTTCTAGGTTTCCTAGAACACTATAAGTACACTCCGTATGGTGTTCCTCCGCCAGCTAGAGAAACATGATGATGTTGTAGGAGCTACGAAATCTATGTTCAGGGTGCTGGAGGATCAAAGTGCATACTTTTTTATTTTTTTTAATCAAACACACAGGAGAGCTAGGTATCTTTATATTAAGAGAGAAAAGGGAAAAGGCCCCATACAAAGCAATCTCATTTCCTTAAAAGAGGATATAACACTACTGAACACCGCAAACAGGCCTCTAGCTGAGTTGGTTAGCAGTCTCTAGTAGCACTTCTCAGGTCTAGGGATCGAATCACCGTGGGTGCGAATTTCAGGCTGGGGTTACAAAATCCCCTCGTTTGTCCCACGCCAAAGCACTGGTCTAAAGCCTCGCCCAGGTTATTCGGTGCAGGGGGTTTTCTTGACCTGCGTGAGAAGATCTTCTTAGCAAAATGTCTAGAGGCCATCTTACCGCCCGCAGGTTGAGTTTTTAGGCTGCTGAACACCCCCACAGACCTGACCTAATAAGAAACTCTCACTTGACCCTTTCCTTGACCATGCAACAACTCCTGAATTTTTTAGCACCAGCAAGGCCCCAAAGCCTCAACTCCTCTCTAAAGAACTGTTGTGCTGCTTGCAAGGAAGGGGTTGCCACATCAAAAACTCCCCTGTTTATGTGGATCAAAGCACATACTTGCTGAGTGAAAGCGCAAGTGATGAAACTATGCTGAATTGTCTCCTCGGCATGGTCACAAATCAGACAGACATCCGGGTGAGGCAAACCCCTCTTGGCAAGAGGACCTGCCGTCCCAACTCAGTTGTTGACAGTTAAGCAGATGAAAATTTTGCA
>CM014271.1:75445977-75470208 GCA_004135705.1 Alloteropsis semialata | reverse complement strand
TGAGCGAATACTGGTTTGGTGATCGGTTACGGACTTATGGGCTTGTTTCGTCGTTCTGGGCCGATCGTTTGGGTCACTTATTTAATGGGCCGGTCGTTGATCATCCGAGCCGCGCGAGCATTTGGGCTGATGAATTTTCAAGATTCGTGCCCTGGTGGTCGGCTATTAGATTTCGTCTTCGTGGGGCGACTTATTTCAGGCCGTAGTGGTGCAACCGAGGGCCGACCTCTTACTCCATACAATTGGTGTAGGCCTTTCAAGCGTTCACCGTTCAGTTCATCATGCCGATACGTATGGATCGGCGGCGTAGATGACGCCGCCGCCTGGAACTCGACCGGACGCGGCCGGAGCCGGACCGGCACCGCGGACGCACGAGCCGAGGGGCAAAGCGAAACCGGAGTCGGGGAGGAACTAGCAGCACCGCGCCGGCGGCGTCTGCCGGCTGTCCGTCAGTCCGTCTGCCGGCTATCCGACGGAGGCTCAGAGCGACAGCGGAGTAGCCAAGCAGGTTGCTGCTTAATTGCCTGTGTTTGGCTCATTAATTTAGCACTGTCCAGTTGCTTATCTGAACCTGTGTATTTTATTTTTTTCCTTTTATTGGATGGGAAGAAAGGTGAAAAGTGCAATGGGTAGAAAAAACATGTGCAAACGGCAAGGCTAGCTCAATGTTAAAACGATGAGATGTGCGTATTGCAATTTGCATGTTTTTACATTGCAAATTTGACACGAAACTACTTGCCGTTCTTTCTCCTGTATGCCTGGTGAATCACATGTGTATTAACTATTTCAGTCTTTGTTTTTTGAATAACCAACTATTTCAGTCTTGAATCTTAGTTTGTTCTCAATTTTATTCCATCCTTCGCCACTGGCTTTGGTATAGTAGATATTGGTGCAGCAATTTTATTGGCATGGTGAATGAATGACTGTCTCATTGACTTGACTCATCATTTTTTATCCAATCGTTGACAAAATATCTAAGTCCCCCAACTCACTTTGTCTCTATTTTTTGCAGTGACTGCCCTAAGGTGTACCATCCAATTTGTGTGGAAGACAAATATGGCATTGTTCTTAGTCCCGATTATGAATTCACCTGTGGTGAGCACAGTTTTCCTGCCATGGAGGCATGTGTTTTCAGTGTTTTCTTTTTACCTTCTTGAAACAACGAGTTGGTTGCTTAGAATGCAAAGCTTTAACTGTCCTGTGTTTTTCCTAGCTAGCCATTCGAGCATAATGCAACATGGCAAATATGCAAGAATACTTTAATGTATGAGAAAACCACTTGATTATCCAGCTACTTGTCTCTGGTGACCACATAATCTTGACGGTAATTAAATGGTCATAAATAATCAGCAGCTCTGCAATTGACATGCATGATCTTGAAAGTCTTCCTCAAATTTTGTTCTGCAATGCTCCAACCTATGGGATGCATACTATTAACTTCTATACTGTGCTACCCCTAATGTTATTGATACTTGGGCCTAATTTTGGTTATGTATCAGGTTGGCACACATGTTTCAATTGCAAAGAGAGTTCACATTTTCAGTGTATGTGCTGTCCTATGTCGGTTTGCCATGACTGCCTTGGCAAAGTTGGATTTGTTGAGTTGAGAACACAGCAAAAAGGGTTTTGCACCAGGTGCTTGAACAAGGCTATCTTGATCGAGAAGGATGCTGATTCTTATCGTCATGGGGTAAGTATATGCATATACCCAACTTTTTTTTTTTGCACGAACTGTATTGAGTTTCCATTAGTCAATTCTCTAAAGATTCTTAACGTATATCTATTTGTTTGTTACCCCCTGCATAATATGTGCTATTTTTTAAATAAATGAAGGGTGACAAGGTAGTTTATAATTGATAGCAATATTTGATTTTACCTCTCCAATATATACTTTCCTTTGCGTTTGCTGATAAAGTTCATATTCATCTCCAGGTTCAGAGTGATGACAGAAATGCAGAGATCTCTGATATCTTGTTTAAACACTACTGGGAAGATGTTAAACAGAGAGAAGATCTGACATTGGGTTACTTGGAAGAATCTCGTGTTATTCTTAATAGAAAGCTTCATTTTTATAGAGCCAATTCAGAGAAATTTTCAGATGATGATCACAAGTCAGATGCAAATATGTTTGCTGAAAATGCTATCACTGAGAAAGCAATTCCTTTTGACTGTAAGAGAAAACAGAATAAAGTGAATACATCACTGAAGAACAAGTCAAATATGAAAACATATATTGGCTGGGGTTCCAAAGAGCTAATGCAATTCTTGTCAAGTTTTGGAAAGGATACATCAAAATCTCTTGATGAAGTTGAGATTTTTGAAGTTATCGTGGGGTACATCAAAGAGAAGAACTTGTTCAATGATAATAAGAAAAAATCTTTCTCATGTGATGATAAGTTGCACCCTTTGTTTGGGAGAAAAAGAGTGAGGTGCAAAAGTATTCGCAAGTTTCTAGCGGCCCATCTAGCTACAAATGCTGTTTCAGAGGATGAAAATTTTGATGGTGCTGCTGATGATGATGCTCCAATTTTGAAAAAGAATTCTCTTTTTGATGGTTTTGAAGATGATGATGTTCCAATTACGTTTGATGGTTCCGCAGATGATGATGTTCCAATTATGAAAAAGAAACCTAGGAAGAATCTGGAGTTGACGATTACAATGAGTGTGTCAGAAAGAAACAAGAGATGTTTTGCCTCTCTTAATGAGAATAACATAAAGCTTGTTTATCTGAGGAGAACTTTGGTTATTGATCTTTTGAATCATCCAGACACATTCGAACAGAAAGTAGTTGGCTGTTTCGTTAGAGTCAAGAATGCCCCCAGGGTTCACATCTATGAAATGCCTAAAAAGCCATACCAGCTTGGGCTAGTGACAGGTAAAGAAAAAGGAAACTATAATCATTCTTTCTTATCCCTGATGTTCTATTTTTTTCCTAATTTGTTGAACATGCCCATAATATTTATAGCCATAATAGCACAATTCATATTTTTTGCAAACATCTTTCTAACTTGTTCATGGAATGTCATTGCAGGTATTAAAAAATCTTCAGAAGAATACAAGATAAAAGATACATGTACCAATATTCTCTTATGTGTTACTGGTTTGTCGGAGGATATCAAGATCTCAATGCTCTCAGAGGATATCTTTGTGGAGGTATGATTTTCATAATCCAACAACATTGCTACTATTGTGTTAATTGTTAATAGTCGAAACAAATTAGTACTACCTCTATTTTAGAGTAGGTTACATTACTAAATAGAGTAGTACAGCATTGGTTCATCAATTCACTATTTGTTTCACTTTTAAAGATGTCGTGAAATAAGTATGCCTCTTCCCTTTGTAACAGGAGGAATGCAATGATCTTGTTTCTTTGGTGAAGAAAGGACTTATGAAAAGGCCTACCATTGTAAGATCATATTCTGAAACCATCGTTCTCCTTAATGCAGTGCCTTACCATGTGATTTACTCGATGAGTAGATTTACCATGATATTGAATAAATGATATTTTCTTGTAACTAACATATTCATTATTCTAGCAATGCGGATATTTTCTTTATATGTATGTGTTTCATGTATGTATCCATTTATTTTGCTCACCCATGCTATGACATTCACACAGCCAATTACTAACATGGTGTGGACAAGTTCTTTGGGCGTCAATATCAGCGCAAGAAGTCCATGGCTGCCACAATTAGTGGCTAAGTTGTTCAGTTAATTAGTTGAATAAATATTTTAGCTAGAGTGAAATGGACCATAGGTCCTTAAACTATTCTCGCACACTCACCTGGGTCCGTGAACTTTCAAAGTGATCATCTAGGTCCTTAAACTTTTCAATTGGTTCACTACAAGTGTGAGTTGAGGTCCATGACTGGACCTCAAGTGAACTTAGAATGAACTATTTGAAAAGTTGATGGACCCAAATGATCATTTTGAGAGTTCGTAGACCTAGATGAGAATTCAGAAATAGTTTAAGGACCCATGGTGCATTTCACTCTTTTAGTAATTGGTTGTTTAGAGATAGAAACAGGAAGAGATATTCTAGGAGTTTGTTTATGAGAGAGTTTTGGTTGTCTACTATTTGAAGAAGTTGGCAGATTTGTTTAGGGTTAAGGAAGAAGTAAACATGTTTATCTCAGAGCCTCATGCATCAGGGCGAGAGTAATACTACTTCCTGTTCATTATACTCAACATGATATTGTCCAGTAATATAGCCATATCAACTCTAGTATCAGACAAGACTTTCCTTGGCTGATACCTGCAATTGCTGCCCATCCCCTTCCCATTGTTGCCGCTAAACCCACACCTCTACTGCCACAATGGGCAATGACTTCTAGTACGTCCCCCTGGACGACTTCAACGAGACCATTAACAAGATCGTTTCCAAGATTGGTGACCTCAGCAAGAAGATCGACAAGGAGGCCTGCAAAATCCGTCAAGAGCAAGGACTTTTGTCATCCTCCATCAACAACTCTTGGAGAAGAAGGTAGATTCGATTTTGCCGATGGCTCATCTGGACCTCCTCCCCCAGTCCACAAGTTGTGTTTCCCAAAGTACGATGGCACTGATTACCCCTTAGGCTGGATCCACAAGTGCGAGCAGTTCATTTGCTCGCAAGGTAGGATGGAAGACCATGGTCTGGATGACGACATTCTACATGGAAGGTGCCACCGGCCAGTGGTATTATCGGCTGGAGAGGAACTCGGGCAAGCGAACTTGGCCCAAGCTCGTTGAGGGTGTTAAAAAATGTTTTGGCCATCTCATGCGCAACAATCCTCTTGGCGAACTGACCCATATGTGGCACATCGGCTTTGTCGATGAGTATCAGGATCAATTCCTCAAGCTGTTGGCTCCACCATATTACCGAGTAGCAACAAATTGAAACCTTCACTGCAGGCCTCGAGAATCCAATGTGGATAGACATCAAGATCAAAGTTCGGGGTCGTTTGAAGATGCAATGTCCCTGGCGCACACATACGAACGATGACTCCACGCCACGACCATCTGTAGTCCCGCATTGCAGTTTTCCATGCCACTGGCTACGCCTAAAACCCCGCCTTCGTCAGGTTTCACCGGCTCGATCTCGACTACACAAGGTGCTCCCGTGAAAATTTCCGCTCTGATTGGGTTACGATACACACGCTTAACCATAGAAGAGATGGCCCAACGCCATCTTTGGGGGCCACTGCTAAGGGCTGACGGTCGGTGTTGCCAACGGGGAGCGTATCGCATCCACGGGCATCTGTTCCTTAGTGCCCATCTCCATCAGCCAAGAAGCCTTCGCCATCAACCTATATGTGATTCCATTAGCAGGTTATGAGATGGTCCTCGAAAGCCAGTGGTCATGTACTTTAGGCCATATTCTATGGAATTTTGCCAAGCAGTCCATGTCCTTTTGGCGACTGGACCATTGGGTCAAGTGGTTTAGCGTTGACTTGGGTCCAACTTCGCATCTCTCTCTTGTCGCTGCACAAGATATGCTTGACTTTCTGCTTGAGGAATTCAAGGACGTGTTCGAGGCGCCATCAGGCCTTCCATCATAGCACTACCTCAACCACAGGATAACCCTTACCCTGGACACACCTCTGGTGGTGGTCTGTCCGTACCGGTACCCATCGAGCGTCAATGCAAGGAGATGCTACAGCAGGCATTATCCATGAAAGCAAATCCGCATTCTCATCACCCATGCTGCTGGTGTGCAAGAAGGATGACTCATGGTGGTTGCGCATCGACTACAGGGCGCTGAATGCGAAGACGGTGCACGACGTCTTTCCTATTCCCATCATTGAGAAGCTGTTGGACGAGCTCCGTGGCACCATGTTCTTCTCCAAGCTTGATCCCCATAGCAGGTACCACTAGGTGTGCATGCATCACGACGACATCAGCAAGACGGCGTTCCGAACGCATCATGGACACTACAAGATCTCGATGATGCCCTTCAGCCTCACCAACGCGCCATCTACGTTCCAAGCTAAGATGAACAAGGTTCTACATATGCTCGTCCTGTCTGGTGTTTTTTAAGACATTTTAATCTTCGGACCTTCCTTGTCGGAGCACCTGCAACATGTTCGCACCATCCTGTCAGTACTGCACAAACATCACCTCGTCCTCCAACGCACCAAGTGCTCTTTTGGCAAGCACAGTGTGGTGTATTTGGGCCATGTGACAGCAATTTAGGCATGGCCATGGACCACACCAAGATTGAGGCCATCTGGGAATGGCCGCTGCCGCGCACTCCATGGTTTCCTCGGTCTTACGGGGTATTACCGCAAATTTATTCACAACTTTGGTGTGATTGTAGTGCCCTTCACTGCACTGCTGAAGAAGGAAGCTTTTCACTGGTCGCTAGCGACTATGGCTACTTTTGATGAGCTAAAGACCACACTCACAATAGGGCCAGTTCTAAAGCTCCCTGATTTTTCCAAAGATTTTGGGATTTGCAATGCATCAAGTTTGGGATTTGGAGCTGTACTGCACCAAGGTGATGGCCCATTCGCTTTCTTCAGTAGGACTATTGCACCACAGCACACCAAGCTGACTGCTTATGAGGGAGCTTATTGGGTTGGGTTGGTCTAGGCCATCCAGCACTGGCGACCTTATCTTTGGATGCAGACATTCGCAGTGTGCACATATCATTGCAGCCTCAAATATCTACTAGACTAGTGACCGTCTACAATCCCACAGCACACTTGGGTCAGTAAGTTGTTTGGCTACTCGTTCAAGGTGGAGTTTTGGCCAGGGAAGCAGAACACAGCAGTAGATGCCTCGTCGCGTCGTGATGAGGATGTCATGGCGTTTCATACCATGGCCATCTCATGGCTAGAGTTTGACCTCTTCAACGATTTCAAACAGGAGGCTGCTATGGTGCCTAGGGTCATGAGCGCAGCGAGATTGCTAGTGGAACACAGGTGCATCCTGGACATGATCAATGATTTTCTCATGTATCGAGGATGGGTGTTTGTGCCATCTTTGTCTCGTTTGTGGCCACATATTGTGGTTCAAGCCCATGGCAAGGGTCACGAGGGAATTCAAAAAACACTTCATTGCCTTCATGCTTATTTCTACAATCCAAGGGCCTCCAACTAGTTTGTGAATTCGTTCAGAGTTGTTCTGTATGTCAATGCAGTAAGATAGAACACTTGCATGCAGCCGGTTTGCTTTAGCCTCATGATGTGCCGACTTAAGTCTGAAGTGACATTGCAATGAATTTTGTGGAAGGATTTCCTTAAATCGGTGGCAAGTCAGTGGTCTTGACTCTTGGCTGGTGATCGTTTTTCCAAAATGGCTCACTTCATTGCTCTTAACCATCCCGATACAGCCCTATCAGGCTCTTTGTCAATGTTGTGAAACTTCATGGGCTGCCATGTTCTATTATGAGTCATAGAGATCCCATTTTTATCTGGGGTCTATGGAAGGAGTTGTTTGCACTGTCTGGGGTCAACTTGCGCCTCAGTCTGCATTCAGGCCGCAGACGGATGGCCAGTCTGAAGTAACAAATCAGATGCTTGGGGTGTATCTTCATTGTCTTACGGGTGATTGGCCGCGCAATTGGTTGTGTTGGTTGCCATGGCCAGAATTCTGTTTCAACATTTCTTATCAGATAGTACTACAGACAACTCCTTTTCGAGTGGTCCATGGCCAGGATCCTCCTACTCTGCTGTCCTATGAGCCATGGTTGGTGCGTGTGGCTGCCCTGGACAAGCAGTTGCAGCAGCATGATCAGTTTCTGGGGGGATATTCAGAATGTATTCTTCAAGCTCAGCATATTATGAAGGTAGCCTATGATAGGTGCATTGTGATCTGGACTTCATGGTGGGTGACTGGGCTTTGTTGCGTCTCAATCATTGTTCTGCAGCAGGGATTACTGATAAATCCAGTGCCAAGCTTGCTCCTCGTTATTATGGTCCATTCTAGGTTCTGGAACATATGGGGGCTCTAGTGTATAAGCTGCGTCTTCTAGCCAAAGCTCGCATCCATGACGTGTTCCATGTCGTTCTTCTGAAGAAGCATCATAGTGATCCTCTAATGGAGACAGTTCCATTGCCACACATTGCTCATGGGCGAGCAGTGACAACTGCTACAGTGGTGGTTGGTGCTCGTCCTACGCAGGATTCATCGGATCTCCTTGTTTAGTGGGTTGGTCATGGCCCTGTTGATGCAACATGGGAGTCTTTGGAGCAGTTTAAGGAGCGACATCCAAATTTTCAGCTCAAGGACGAGTTGTTTTCCCAGGGGGGGCGAAAGTGTTGTGGACAAGTTCTTTGGTTGGTTAGAGATAGAAACAGGAAGAGATATTCTAGGAGTTTCCAATGCGGACGGAAGTATTCCCAGGATTAGTTGAATAAATATTAGTTAATTGATTGGTTAGAGATAGACACATGAAGAGATATTCTAGGAGTTTGGTTAGGAGAGAGTTTTGGCCGGCTATTATTTGAAGGAGTTGGCAGATTTGTTTCGGGTTAAGGAAGAAGTAAATGTGTTTATCTCAGAGCCTCTTGCATGAGGGCGAGAGCACTACTACTTCTTGTTCATTATATCCAACGTGATACTGTTCAATAATCTAGCCACATCATAACACAACTCTGTGATTGCCTCTCCACTTCGTATAGCATATTCCATTTCTAAGGTGAAATTAAATTTGATAAAAATGAGTGCACTGAGAGGATCTATTTTCCTTATACTCTATCTGTGTAATTAAATTTCCCTTTTCATTAACTCTGTTAAGAGGAAAAATAGACTAGAACATTGTTTAATTAAGAGAAAGGAAATGTTATAGTCGAATGCTGGCTGGAATATCTATAAATATTTTAAATGAAGTGTAGAAAATGTTGAGTTTCGCATGAATGTTACTGTGTTTTTTCTACAAGACCATGTCATGGAGTGCCCTATTCTTGCTAGTAGTTGATCCATTATGAGTCTAGAGTGTTAGGCTTGTGGCGCTATTTAGCATCTGTGAGCTGTGCTCTCGGTACTATAGTAGCAGGTCCACTCTCCTAGTGCACATCTTGTTGCGTGTTAGTTTGGTGTAGTTTGATTAGGTATTGTTTGGATTCTTCAAATAGTTTACTTACGGGTCAAATCAAGTCATGTGATCCTCGCTCTAAATTGAAAAGTTTATTTTACTACATCAGATAATTTACTTTGGCCATTTGAACTTCAATATCCCTAAACATTTCAGATTGGTCCAGTTCACCCCCTAATGAAATTTTCCATTTTTGTTTCTCACCGTATGAGTTGTCTTTCATGTTTAAATTTTGTGGGTATTTCATTACATGGGTGAATTGGACTAATTTGAATTACTATGGGAGCAAATTAACTCCATATTTTGTATGTAATTTGTTCCATGCACCAAATTAAGGGGTTATTGATTACTACAAGGCAAGACCTATTGTAGGGGTTGTTTGTTGTAATCTCAAGGAAGCTTTCCATGCATGAGACCGCCTATAAGACAATACAAATGTAGTTACCCTAATGTGCATATGATATGTTACTCTTTTAGTGCTCTGAGTTACCCCTTTTTAACAGGCTGCATTGGAGGAGAAGGTGGCGACTGTACATAAAGACATAGTAAATCATGTAAGTGCACTCAGAAATCAATAATTGCAACAGGTTTGATACATGCATATCAGCATATGTACAAATGATTAAACTTAATTAGTAATTTATGCAAATCAATTGAAAGAAGTGACTTTGTAACTCCTACCAGAGGACATAGTGCACCATATATCAAAAGATTCTTACCTTTTTTTTAGGATTGTTCATATCAACCATAGTTTGCTATGAAACTTGTTCACATAATTTATTGGTGTCCTCTTTTTCTTTGAAGCTTTAATATGTGTGCACTTTACTCTAATTTTGTCCTGTAGCAAGCAAACATGGTTTTGGAAGTTTTATAGATCTTAGTGGGCATGGTACTTAGAAAATATGTTAAACTATTTTGCACTGTTATATAGCATTTGAAGTCTGAAAGTAAAATCATGAGTTTTCATGCCAAATTCAGATTTTGTTAGTCTAACCATTTTTGTAATCTATCCCTTCATTCTATATGTTTGTGTTGCATGTATCCACTCCTATCAACCAAATTTTCATTTTTCAGTGGATTGATAGAGAAATTGTGAGACTAGACAAAGTGATTGACAGAGCAAATATAAAAGGGTGGAGAGAAGAATATCCTTTGCAGATTGACTGTGATGGTCATATGTTAATACACTTATAATGTTTTGTCTAAAGATGCCATCTTGCTTAATTTTCTGATTTACTATTAGTAGTACATTATCCTCGACCACTTAAGATCGAAACTTCAACAAGTGTTCTTCCTTAACTGATTCTTTTGTCACATTTGAGGAACTAATGGACCAACAGGAGTTGCTAAAAACAAAAGCCGAAAGGATGCGCCGCCTTGAAGAGATTCCAAAAATTGTTGCCGATACAGAAGGAGGAATTGAAAATGAACTCGAAGTTGCAACAAGCAACTCTTCTCAAGAAAATAGAGGTGCAAATACTTAAATTTTGTTTTCTTAAGATACAATTTATGTCCTTTATATGTCTTACATTCATAAAATACCTTAGTTGTTACAAGTTGTAATATACTTGATCCAACATCTCACAAGGGAAGGCCAAATATGGTTAGTTTAGATGAAATGGAGCTATTTTACTTTGCCAGTGCATGGTATTATAATGTAATGGCACCGAAATCCTTTTTTTAGCTTTTTCACAATATGGAAAAGCTGAATATATATTTATATAATCCCATTCTTGGGAAGATGACAGTTTTCCATATAGCTGTACTTGGAATGTACTCTTTGGGTGAGCTTATTTGCAAAGGTAACCATGCAAATGCAACCCGCATGCACCTTTTTGTTTTCTTATCGGGAAATGAGGCACACAGACTTTAAAAAGCAACAAAAATATAGTATTTATAGCATTGTCCAACATTGTTGAAAAATATTAAGAGTAATAGAAAATAAAAATTTCCAAAGATAATAAAAGTTTGATTATCCTGATGATTGTACCCTGTCAGGGTTCATATTTGAGAAGTGCAATCTGAATATTTCTCCATCATTCTGGTGGACCTGTGTACAAATGTTTTAAAACTAACATTTCTATATGAAGCACATTTCAATGTCAAAATAGAGCAATTATGAGAAATATCACTTACGCTTTGTTGTAATATAACGTGGCCGATTATTACAATGTACTGCGAGTGTTGGTTCAGTTGAATTTCTGATTTATTTAGTTTTCCTTATCACTTATGTTGTGAATTATTGATGTGTGTCTTCATTAAAATGGTATTTTTTACATTCTTCATGTTACCAGTCTGTTCCCTATACTAATGAATACATTTTAGACATATTCGTAGTATCTATGTGTGTTAATAGTTTTGCCTAAAAGCGTATATGTCTATACATAACAATTTGTGTGTTATGGTTTATAAGACATTTGTACCTGTGTCATGCACTTCACTCTCCCTCAATTTTTCCTTTTAGCTGCCCAGTATGTTTTGCTTTTATTTACCAATGCTAGGGCTGGATAACGAGCCGGCTCGGCTCGGCTCGGCTCGCTCCAGCTCGTTTGGAAAACGAGCTGGCTCGGCTCGGCTCATTAGTGAAACGAGCAAAATATGCAGCTCGGCTCGGCTCGTCAAGAGCTCGAGCCAGCTCGATTTGGCTCGCGAGCACACCGCTGGGCGCCTGACTCCAACTCAGCAGTCGCCTCTTGCTTACCACGACGACGCCAACGAGTGCGGATCCAACACGTCACCGTCGAGCCCCAGCTTTGCCAGAGAATGAGCAGCGACGAGTTTGTGCTGCAACTCCCGCTCAACCTCCCAGAATACATTGGCCGCAATGTCATGCGCCACCGGGATCCACCTTCCACGCGCTGTGGTAGCGGCGTAGCGCCGCCAGGCCCCGCCTCCTATGCGTCGAGGCAGCGGCACAGTGGACCAAGACGGCGACAGCATAGTGGTCCAGTGGATATCCGTGGCTGCAGCTGGTGGTGGAGCCAGATATGTGGAGAGTGGAGGGGGCGCTGCAGCTATGGTCTACGGCTAAGGCAGACGGAGATTGAGGCAGTCTGCTACGGCTTGGCGATGCAAAAGAGGCAGCGGAGAGGAGAGGATGGAGCGGGTCAGTGGCGGCGGTGCTGAGTTAGCCATCCGACGCGGAAGAGGAAAAGGAGACAGGAGAGACGGGCAATGGCCGGCAGTCAATGGGAGAAAGGGAGTATTCAGATACTATTTGTGGGCTCATTTTCTTATTGGGCCGGCTAGGACTATTGGCTTGGAGGCTGCTCAACTGCTAGCTTTGCTGTGCTTCCATGGTGGCTCATTCGGCTCGCGAGCGGCTCGAGCTGGCTCATTAATTCTAGCGAGCTAAAACTTGTGCTCGGCTCGTTAGGATAACACAACGAGCCGAGCCGAGCCGAGCCGAGCCGAGCCAGCTGCGAGCTGAGCGAGTTAACGAGCTGCGAGCATTTTGTCTAGCCCTAACCAATGCCGCTAAAAACCTTTTTAAAAAATTTGGCCTTGCTTCGCCACTTAATGTTCAATGGTAATTTAAGAACACACAATTCAGACCTCTAATTGTTTCCCATAAATGGCTATGAGTTGTGACTACCTATTCCTAAATTTATTATGTATACTGATTATAAGTTTTTTTGTACAGGTAATACAAAGACCTTCTTACCACCCTTGTCTCCAGGAGCAAAACAACAAAAAGTTACTTCTTTAAATGACCATGAAGAGGAGGATAGAAAAGGTCAGTTGAAGTTGTTACACAATATTTACTTTGTTATCTCCCTTGGTGTTTAATTCATTTAACTTTCTGATCTTCACCTCTACTATATACATGTATTAATGTGGACCTTAATTTTTTATTAGATCTGCTTAGTTGTGGGATTGTGTCTCTTGGTGCAGCAAAGGATGTAGTTGAATCCACTGGAGCCCTCAAGGAGAAATCAACCAAAGGTTTGTCTTTAATTGTAACACATAGAAAGAAACTTTGGCTTAAGTATCAAAGGTGCAGAACTAAGAACTGGAATGTGTCAGGATCAGCTAGACAGCTACCAAACCAGCTTCAGCTTAGCATATGGCTGATATCCATAGTATAGTTCAATCAATAAATTTGTTTCCTAGTATACATCAAAGTCATGTTTTCTAATTTATCTAGTTTGGCACTTCTTATATAGATGTAGGCAAGTGTATGTTAATTAAGGAGGCAATAACATAGCACGGTGGTTTGGACAACTAAATCAGTTTGATCAAAACCTTATCTAGTAGAAAGCCTGCTAATTAGAGGGTGATGCCCTTATCTTACTGGTTTGGTGACATAATATCGGAGTTTAGTAGTTGGTTTGTATGATTTCTTGAGCCGAGTCTTTGCAATGTGGTGGGTTTTTTGAATACATTGCTTCGTGTGTGTGCAAGATACTGGAAACCCTTGATCTTTTATGTTTATAATAAGCAAACTTTGGATCATTATGCAGATAAAAATAAGGACAACACTTCTTGTTTCATGGATGTTGAGGAAAATTCTAAAGGTTTGGTTCATATTATGCAAACAAAGCTTTTTATTTATCGTTGCATATTGTGGCTGCTTTTAAATGTCGTTATTGTGCAGATAAAAAGAAGGACAACGCTTTTTGTTTCATGGATGTCGAGGAAAATTCTAAAGGTTTGTTCATATTATGCATGCCAAAGCTTTTTATTATCATTGCATATTGTTTATACTTTTAAATATTCCATTATTGCATAGATAAAAAGAAGGATAGCGTTTTTTGTTATATGGATGTCGAGGAAAATTCTAAAGGTTTGTTCATATTATGCTCACCAAAGTTTTTTATTATCATTGCATATTGTGGCTGCTTTTAAATATGTCAGTTGTGTGGGTGGTGGTATGGTACACTTCCAAAGATGTGAACTTTTTCATAATGAACACATCACATTTGGTATTATCTGTTTTCAAATGTTAATAGTGACAGTTCTATAAAAAGCACATTTCAGTGGTCATTTAAGAGCTATTTTGAGAAATATTACTCGCACTAGTTTCGTTGTATCTTAGTCCGTAAGTATCATGTACTGAGTTTTGGTTAATCTGAGTTTCATTTTACTTGTTATCTATTTCTTAGCTTCATTACAATGGTAGTTTTGGGCATTCTTCATGTTTCTTAGGTTTTTGCTCTAGAAATTAATGAATACTTTTAGACATATTTGTAGTCTGTTTGTGTTAATAATTTATCCTAAAAAAGAATATATGCCTTTACATATCAAATATATACTAGATCATGTTATGTGTTATGATTTATAAGGCATTTCTAGTTGTGTGATGGGGTGCACTCTCCCTCAATCTTCCCTCTTATTATCTTCTCAATATGGTTTCTTTTTTCTGTCATTAAAACCTTTGCTTTGGCCCTGCTTTGCTCCTTAAAGTTCCCGTCAACTTTTACGAACTCACCTTTTAGGTCTCTAGTTGTTCCTCTAAATGGTTATGACTACATATACTTTACTTTATTTAGTGTACGGATGACAAGTTTTTCTTATCTAGGTAATAGAAACACCACCTTATCACCATTTTCTCCTGGATCAAAACAACAAGTAGCTAAGTCTTTAAATGATCATCAAGAGCAACTACCAAAAGGTGAATCAAAACTATCACATGTTTTTTTTACTATTGTATTCCCTCTGTTTTTAGTTGCTATTCTAGACCTTAATTTTGTATCAGATCTAGTTAATGGTGTATTTGTTTCTCTAGGTGCACCAGAGTATATAGATGAATTTTTAGGAGTCCTTGATGAGAAGCCAACTGAAGGTTTGTATTTAGTTGTTAGAAAATTTATGGACTTACAAAATACTTTTTAGAGATGTTCGTAGTATCCATGCTATAAATGGTATTTCCATAAAATCTTCTATTTCTTTACATATCAACAGAATTCATTTTACATCAACTTATGTTTTACAATTTACAAGACATTATGATGTATCATTATGAAGTGCATCATCCTTCCTCAACTTTTTCTCTTAGTTTGCGGGTAAGGTTTGCTTTTCTTTATTGCCAAGCTTTTCCCCATAAAGTTCCACCGGCATTTTGTCGAATACCCATATTAGGGGTATCCAATGGCAGCGATTAAAACTAATCTGCAGCTTGATGTACCCCTCCTATGTGCGATTACCAAAGAGCTAATAACCTCCTGGTAGCTTTCTTTGGGTGCATGTAACAGGATCGCGGCTTTTCTGTCTTTATTTTTGTGAAGGAAAACGGCCAGAATGCAAATGGCATGTTACCCAGCATGCAAGCCCGAGTGCTTGTGCATGCATGCAAGCCCGAGTGCTTGTGCATGCATGCAAGCCCGAGTGCTTTTGCATGCACCGCTCGACTGGTTTCAGTTATTACCCGACTACTTTCTTGCAGCGCCCGACAGGTTGCTCCACCAGCTGCTCCGTCCCGCCCGAGGAGCTGCTCCCTCGCCCGACTACTCTCCGACTCGCCCGGCAAGCTGCGTCCTCGCCCGACCAGTCTCAGATATCGCCCGACCACTTTCTTGCTTCACCCGACGGGACTCCGATTCGCCCGACCAGATCTCCGTCTCCGACTGGTTCGCTCCTTCGCAACCAAGCAACCACCGGGGAGACCGAAGCACTCGGAGTCAAGCTGCTACACTGTGCCAACCACTCCCTGACACAACTGACTTCGGCAGGGCATGGCTACAATGCTCTGAAGGACGACGGGCCCCACAGCAAGGGCAGACACGCCTCCTTTTTTCCCGTCTTACCCTTTGACTGTACTCTTTCTCTTATTCTTTACTGGCTCCCCTTGAGCTATAAAAGGGAGGGCCAGACCCCCTGCGAGGGGCAACGGACTCTTTTCCTCTTCTTTCCTGGGCCTCCTTCAGGAGGCAGGGAGCCTCTCTTCTCTCCCGAGGAGCTCCCTCCCTCGACTTTCTTCTTCCTCCAGCCGGTCACTGGACTGAGCTCGATTCGCACTCCAGAGACTTGGGAGCTAGTCCCTCTCTCGCCCTCTTTGTACCCCCTACTACAAACCAGTGCAAATAACACGAGCAGCACGAACTGGACGTAGGGTCTTACACCCCAGGGGTGGCCCGAACCAGTATAAACCCCCGTGTCCTTTTGCACTACCACCCGAGGCCCGACGCGCAATCCCCGATATTATTTGCCGGCGGTAAAGAACCCCGACAGTTGGCGCCCACCGTGGGGCCTTTGCGCGTCACGTCTTTTTACTTGCAGGTCTCGGGTGGCCAACCACGACGACGGTGGCGTCCCCGATGGACGCAACCGCGGCGACGACGACGGCGGCGGCACCGACGGCCGCGACGACGACCACAACGCCGTCAACCGCGGCGACGACGACGGCGGCGGCACCGACGGCCGCGACGACGACCACAACGCTGTCAACTGCGGCGACGACGACGGCGGCGGCACCGACGGCCGCGACGACGACCACAACGCTGTCAACCGCGGCGACGACGACGGCGGCGGCACCGACGGCCGCGACGACGGCCACAACGCTGTCAACTGCGGCGACGACGACGGCGGCGGCACCGACGGCCGCGACGACGGCCACAACGCTGTGAACTGCGGCGACGACGACGGCGGCGGCACCGACGGCCGCGACGACGACCACAACGCTGTCAACCGCGGCGACAACGACGGCGGCGGCGACCCCAATGACCACAACAACCACGACGACGGCAACAATGCTCCTGGCCTTCTGGATGAACCGAACAAGGCTCGGGGGCTCTGCCTACCAGGCACACCCAGGACTACTCTGTATGCAGATGCATGCATGCGTATGCATGTGCATGCAAGGATATCTTTTTCAACCAATGCATGCACGTCTTTTCCAAATATGTCGTGTCTTTTTGTTTTCTCTCTCGAATCAGCACAGCACAACAGAGGAGCAGGCAGTAGCATTTATCCCGAAGGCCTGCGTGTATGTCCGACCAACCGGAGTGGGGCGGAGCGAGCAGCAGCAGCAACCCAGTCATCCCCGAGGAGTTTTCCGACTCGCCCGACAAGGTCTTCGCTCGACAACTTCGACGGCGGCTGCGACTCCGCCCAACGGGCTGATGGCTCCGGAAGCACAAACGGCGGCCGCCACTCCGCCAACGACGGTCCCGAGCAGACGCATCGACCGAGCTGCAGCAGCCCCAACCAACTCCGCCAACGACGGCCACGGCATCACCAACAGCGACCGCGACCCCAACAACGGCAGCATCGACACCACGCGGCCACGCGCCCGCGGCACAGCAGCAGTGGGCGACCCCCGCAAGGAACACCGCGGCAGGACGACCGTGCCCAAAGTCCGCAAAGGACCTCAACTAACCTGTAACAGCTTTTTGTTTTCATGATCTCGCGCAGGGCCGCCACGGCGAGGCACGACCCCGAACGAGCGTACGACACAACGACAGAGAGAGCTGCAGCGCCGACCGACGTAATCACGTTGGCTACCGGCTCCGCCCCGGCCAGCGCCCGCTCCACCGACCGCCGCCCGACCTCGACTCCGACCGACTCGGCCGCGCCTCCAAAGGAGTGCGCGCCCCGACCTCGACTCCGACCGACCCGGCCGCGCCTCCAAAGGAGTGCGCGCCCCGACCTCGACTCCGACCGACTCGGCCGCGCCTCCAAAGGAGTGCGCGCCCCGACCTCGACTCCGACCGACTCGGCCGCGCCTCCAAAGGAGTGCGCGCCCCGACCTCGACTCCGACCGACTCGGCCGCGCCTCCAAAGGAGTGCGCGCCCCGACCTCGACTCCGACCGACCCGACCTCGACTCCAAAGGAGTGCGCGCCCCGACCTCGACTCCGACCGACTCGGCCGCGCCTCCAAAGGAGTGCGCGCCCCGACCTCGACTCCGACCGACCCGACCTCGACTCCAAAGGAGTGTGCCGCCCCGACTCGGACGACTCGTTCGACTCAGCTCCAACGACGAGAAGCTAAAACGGCTAAGTTTTACTACGATCCTTCGTATTTCCATACATTTCCTTTTACAGTCCCGCATGCCTCTTTTGGGTGCCGCTAAAGTACTCGGGTAGCGACGGCCTCATCCGTGAAACCTCGTCATGTGCGCCGCCTACACCTAAGCCTCCCCGCTGAGCAGTGTAGTCCGCGGTAAGCCGCCCTCTCTGCGAGCAGAGGTCAGTGGGGTTAGGAGCTTAAACGTGATAAGCCAACTACCCGAGGAAATACGTAGCCCAATAAAGGCAGGGCGTACGCGACTTTTCGTCGATAACGAGTAAATCCCGACTTCTCGCTTTACGCAACGTTTTTGCATTACGCTGTCTTTTGCAGCTCGGCATGGCAAGTTCAGGTAAGCTTGCAGCAACTCCTACATACAGGGAACGACACCTTTTGTCTCGCCCGACCTCGGCGCACGGGGTCAAGCATACGCACACGATCGATTTCCGAAACGCGCCCTTCGAACTCTCTAAACTAAGCGGCTCCCGCCGGCCCTAACGGCCCCTCGCAGCCCTGCGCTCGGGGGCTGGGCATCGGGACGGACGACTCCGACAGTCGACCGGACAGGTGATTCCGACGGGGGTTCAAAGGCTGGCCCGTCGAAGGGTTCGACAGCCGCCCCCGGTCACCTTGTCGAGCGAGGGGCAGCAAGGGATGGGTCCACCAGCGGCCAGTACCCGGGCGCACGAGCGTCGCGGGCATCTCAAACTGCGTTCGAGTCTTGATGGCTAGAAAGATCATGGTTTTTCCCCCGAACGGAAAGGCAACGGGCCGCCAAGTCCCAACGAACGGACTCGGTAACTAGATGATCTCGCCACCAAGAATCTGAAGCTGGCCACCAGCTGGTCCGATCGGAACCCCTCGACCGGGATGCCGTGGCTTCACTCGAACCGGCCCGTTATTAGCTCACACGGACACCGCATTTTCGGCCAACGAGGCAAAAATACGGCTCGGTCCGGCCCCTCCACCTCTTACGAAAAAAAAAGAGATGCATGAGGGGTTACGACGTAAGGAAAAACGCAAAAAGACGAAACGAATCCCCGTCCGGACCCCGGTCTCGGGATACACACGGGGTCGAAATCGCTAACAGAGACCAGCAGCGCGGTCGCATAATTCGCAACGAATCACTATCCGAACGCCCTAAACCTGCGAGCAAGTGTACCACTCGCCCACAGGCTCGGGGGCTACACCCGGCGGGTGCGCTCGCGCGCCCCCACCCGAAACTCCACCGCTTTCTCGACATCACAATAAATTCAGCCCGCGACCGAGTCTGCGACTCGCTCCCAGGCTCGGGGGCTACTGTCGAATACCCATATTAGGGGTATCCAATGGCAGCGATTAAAACTAATCTGCAGCTTGATGTACCCCTCCTATGTGCGATTACCAAAGAGCTAATAACCTCCTGGTAGCTTTCTTTGGGTGCATGTAACAGGATCGCGGCTTTTCTGTCTTTATTTTTGTAAAGGAAAACGGCCAGAATGCAAATGGCATGTTACCCAGCATGCAAGCCCGAGTGCTTGTGCATGCATGCAAGCCCGAGTGCTTGTGCATGCATGCAAGCCCGAGTGCTTTTGCATGCACCGCTCGACTGGTTTCAGTTATTACCCGACTACTTTCTTGCAGCGCCCGACAGGTTGCTCCACCAGCTGCTCCGTCCCGCCCGAGGAGCTGCTCCCTCGCCCGACTACTCTCCGACTCGCCCGGCAAGCTGCGTCCTCGCCCGACCAGTCTCAGATATCGCCCGACCACTTTCTTGCTTCACCCGACGGGACTCCGATTCGCCCGACCAGATCTCCGTCTCCGACTGGTTCGCTCCTTCGCAACCAAGCAACCACCGGGAAGACCGAAGCACTCGGAGTCAAGCTGCTACACTGTGCCAACCACTCCCTGACACAACTGACATCAGCAGGGCATGGCTACAATGCTCTGAAGGACGACGGGCCCCACAGCAAGGGCAGACACGCCTCCTTTTTTCCCGTCTTACCCTTTGACTGTACTCTTTCTCTTATTCTTTACTGGCTCCCCTTGAGCTATAAAAGGGAGGGCCAGACCCCCTGCGAGGGGCAACGGACTCTTTTCCTCTTCTTTCCTGGGCCTCCTTCAGGAGGCAGGGAGCCTCTCTTCTCTCCCGAGGAGCTCCCTCCCTCGACTTTCTTCTTCCTCCAGCCGGTCACTGGACTGAGCTCGATTCGCACTCCAGAGACTTGGGAGCTAGTCCCTCTCTCGCCCTCTTTGTACCCCCTACTACAAACCAGTGCAAATAACACGAGCAGCACGAACTGGACGTAGGGTCTTACACCCCAGGGGTGGCCCGAACCAGTATAAACCCCCGTGTCCTTTTGCACTACCACCCGAGGCCCGACGCGCAATCCCCGATATTATTTGCCGGCGGTAAAGAACCCCGACACATTTAAAAACTCACCATTCTAACCTCTAATTCTTTCCCCTAAATGGTTATGGTTAGCTATATTGGACTTTATTTAGTACACAAATGACGATTTTTCTCTCTCTAGGTAATACAGACACTTTATTACTACCACACTTTTATCCTGGTGTAGAACAAGGAGTTAGTTCTTTAAATGATCTTCAAGTGGACCTACCAAAAGGTGAATTCAAACTATCACACTGTTTTTACTATGTTATATCCCCCTTTTTGTTTAATTGCTATTCTAGACCATGACCTTTTGTTTAAATTAATTGTGTGTTTGTGTCTGTAGGTGTAGCCGAGGATGTAGTTGAATCTTCTGGAGTTCTTAAGAAGAAACCAACCAAAGGTTTGCCTAAAATTCCTGACGACATAAGGTTTAGACTTAAGTATCAAAGGCGTAGATATAAGAAGCAAATCGTGTCATGATGAGCAACCAAATCAGCTTCAGCTCAGCCTATGGTTGGCTGAGATATGCATATTAGCATCCCTAGCTAATATTATTCAGTTAGTATATTGGATTCTTAGTCTCCTTCAGATTCATGTTTCCTAATTTATCTAGTTTGACACTTCTTATATAAACGTAGCCTAGTCTTTGTTTATCAAGGAATAGGATATGATGAAATTGGTTCGGTTAAATCGGTTATGAATAATTTTGGTTTTGGTTAAATTGATTTGGTTAATCGGTTAACCAGATTTGATATTACAATTGATAACTCCGCAAGAAACAAAACAACAACCAAATGACACATTTGCACAGCTTGTGAAACCATTGCCCAGGGAATGCATTTCTTGTTGAATGACAAACTCGCGGTCGTAATGTTTTGCATTGGATTTTTTGCTTTCTAGTAATTATTGGGTGTTGCATTGCTCCAGCCAGTCGCCAATACTTCTGCCCGGTTGTACCCTGCGCATAGGCCTCAGAATGGGTTGTGATCCTACCGAACCCCACTCCAGCCCTGTCTAATTAAAGATGTGTCTGTTCGTCTCTAGTGATTATTAGTATCCGATCCATTCCTTTGGGTAACATCATCCTAATCCAGCCTTGATCATATTTATGCCCACATAATCCTTTTCGAATACAATCCATTGGCTCTCATTACTACAGCTTGCAAGCAAGCAAACATAGCTAGCAAGCAAGAGAACGGTCCGCGAGCTGCTAATAGTACAATCCAGCAAGGCAATAACTGTTGCAGTGCGTAACTATTTAGTCATGCATTTAGAGTGATCAGCACTATGATCCATGGGCTCAGCCCTTGCATCCAACCCAAGGTCTATTATGGGCGACATTCACAGATCAACCCTTTTGGGACATGATCTGATCTGATTTGGTCTTTTCTCTGGGGGAACCCTTGTAAGGCCTAATCCATTTTAGCTTCTTAGATTGTTTCTTGTTAGGCCCTTGGATTGTGGTGGTCCTTTACTAGGCCTACCCTAGAAATGGATACTGAAAGCGAGTATGGCACGGGAATAATGATTGATTGATGGAGAGCCAAGGCTCGTGTACATATATAGGCAAGGATGGACTAGGGTTTGGGAAACATACCAAACGTAGGAGATCCTTGCCTATCCACCTAACCATATCTAGACATCCCTAAAGGGGAGCTGCCATACCAACACAAGCAGGTGGCCGGCCAGAGGCCGGCGTGCGCCCTGGCCAACAGGCCAGGCGCACCATCACCCTTCGGCCCTATGGGCCAGCCCAATAGTCCTTGCTAACACGCCCCCGCAGTCTGATTGTCGACACCTTGAATGTTCAGACTGGACCTGAACTCCGTGAACACAGTCAAAGGAAGACCCTTGGTGAAGATGTCGGCGTATTGAGACGAGGTAGGCACATGTGTGACACGCACGTCTCCAATGGCGACACTCTCCCGGACGAAGTGCAGGTCGATCTCGATGTGTTTGGTGCGCTAATGCTACACCAGGTTGGAGGATATGTAGACGGCGCTGATGTTGTCGCAATAGACAAGTGAGGCACGCCGGAGAGGTGCATGGAGCTCTTGAAGCAGCTGGCGCAGCCATGTTGCCTCAGCAACGCCGTTAGCCACAGCGCGATACTCGGCCTCCGCACTAGAATGCGAGACCATCACCCTTAGTAGTATAAATTTTACTATAAGATGCTAATACTATCCAAAGTTGTCTCCATTTAGGATTGTACATTTCCATCTCAATCTCATATTTGTTTGGAGCTCTTTGTTTTTGGTCTAGTGAGACGTAGGATTTACCCGTCTAGCTCTTTTGGCTGAATGGATTGCTTTAAGGTCGAGGGTGTGGGCCTTTTGACAACTGTGGTGCTCAATAATGAGGAGAGCAATCACACTTTAGGTGCTCATAATGCCGCTGTTGTCTCCTGCTTCGATTTAAAGAGGGCTACCTGCCAATCTGCTCTGGTTGTCTGTGCGTAATAGTTTGGAACTAGAGCCCTCAGTGGCTTAGTTACGTGTAAGGAAATTGTATTTGCCATTTATAGCAGTACATGACAAAATGGCACCAGCCACAACTTTACTATTTCCTTAAAAGCACATTGGCATTGGCTGTTGTCTACTAGCAGGCCGTTAGTAAATGTGTTGGGCATAAACTTTAGTTGAATGCTTCGTTAGCCAAGCAATGTTGGTGATGATGTTGTTCAGGTTGTGATGTTCAACCTCCTTGAGTGTACCCACCAGGATGTTGATGTTGGCTTCATACAAGTTACTGGAAGTAGGAATACAACAAGAATAATGTTTAATAGGGAAAGGAATTGAATGTGAGATGTAAGGATTAAGCCATGGGCATTTTGGTTCATAGTTTTTTCTCGAACGACCTACAAGAGCTGCGTGTCATTTCATTAAGAGAGAGTGAAGCTGAGTACAAACAAGCATGGTTATCAACAAGCCCGAGCACCCCCCACCCACCACACTCCATAAGAACAAGCCTAGAAACTTGCCACAATCACAAAAATACACAATGACAAGTGATCCATGGGGCTTAGCGACCTAGCCAGGAGGCTCCTGCCATGCACCATAAACTACACTCGTCCGCCACTGTCCTGAGGAGAGCTTAGGTGACTGTCTTTAAAAAAATGCAAGAATTCCAATGTTTCTAGGTTTACTAGAACACTATAAGTACACTCCGTATGGTGTTCCTCCGCCAGCTAGAGAAACATGATGATGTCGTAGGAGCTACGAAATCTATGTTCAGGGTGCTGAAGGATCAAAGTGCATACTTTTTTATTTTTTAATCAAACACACAGGAGAGCTAGGTATCTTTATATTAAGAGAGAAAAGGGAAAATGCCCCATACAAAGCAATCTCATTTCCTTAAAAGAGGATATAAGACTACTGAACACCGCAAATAGGCCTCTAGCTGAGTTGGTTAGGAGGCTCTAGTAGCACTTCTCAGGTCCAGGGATCGACTCACCGTGGGTGCGAATTTCAAGCTGGGGTTACAAATCCCCTCGTTTGTCCCACGCCAAAGCACTGGTCTAAAGCCTCGCCCAGGTTATTGGTCGGTGCAGGGGTTCGGGGGTTTTTTTGACCTGCGTGAGAAGATCTTCTTAGCAAAATGTCTAGAGGCCATCTTACCGCCCGCAGGTTGAGTTTTTAGGCTGCTGAACACCCCCACAGACCTGACCTAATAAGAAACTCTCACTTGACCCTTTCCTTGACCATGCAACAACTCCTGAATTTTTTAGCACCAGCAAGGCCCCAAAGCCTCAACTCCTCTCTAAAGAACTGTTGTGCTGCTTGCAAGGAAGGGGTTGCCACATCAAAAACTCCCCTGTTTATGTGGATCAAAGCACATACTTGCTGAGTGAAAGCGCAAGTGATGAAACTATGCTGAATTGTCTCCTCGGC
>CM014271.1:75412989-75444977 GCA_004135705.1 Alloteropsis semialata | reverse complement strand
CCCCTTTGTTTGATGCTATGCAATTACCACTGCAAGTTTTGGATCTTGACTACTTATTTCTTTTTGTATAGCTGGTGAAGACCGTCACGGTGGTGTTACTCCTGATTCTTCACTGCATTCTCAAATGCGCAATACTCAAGGTTTGCTACTCAACCCTTAAATTAGTTTCTGGAGGTTTGTTATGTTGCATGTTTGGCTCCCATTTCATGCTAGTTTAATTTTGTCCTTTTCTCCAACCATATGTTAGCTTTATTTGTGAAGTCAATGCAGATGGAAGCTCAACTGAAGCCATGGACATTGAGAAAGATGAAAGTGAGTACTCCAGGCGCAAGGATGGCGGGGCAAACATTGAAGAAGCTATCAACGTGGACAGCGACGAAGATGAGGATCTTAAGATTTTGGAACAAAGGCCACAAGGCAACATATCACCTGCGGTGGAGGCCATGAAGGATGGGCATCTTCACACGGAGCAACCCGAGTCCACCTCGCTTATACCCTTACATGCCCAGGGACAGGGAGCCATGAATCTGGCGTCACCCCTCACACCCCTGTGGAATTATGCAGATTATCGAGGAAACATCCAAGGCCCATTCCCACTGATGAGCCTGTTCAATTGGAGGGGCTTCTTTGACAAGGACTTCAAAGTGTGGAAGACCGGGGAGACCGCAGAGCAGGCTATTTTGCTTACAGATGCCTTCCTCATGATGAATCTGTAGAATGCTCTCTCAGTCGAGCTTTCCATGCATATCTTTACTTTAAATGGACCTGGTACACCTTATTAGATCGTCACTCTGCCAGAGAATACTTGAGCATTGTTGATATGCTGCGTTTAAATTCAGTCAGGCATATTTTGTGGAGTCAAATGGATGCTGCAAATTAATGTTTAGTGATCTGGACGTAAAGCTTGTGGTGTTATATATTTTCCCCCGGTACATTGCATATATAGATAATCAACTTGGTAAACACATAGGTTAAGGGCGTGTGGCAGCATGGGGAGGGAAACGATTTGTTACTCACTGATCGATCAGGTCTTGGTACGGTGACTCCTGTGTTGGGCTTTTTCCTATTCTTTTCCACCACACTTTTATGCATGCATATCGTTAATTTATAAGAACAAGTTGCTATGCTTCATGTTCTTAGATCGATGATATGCATCACTATATCAATATAAGAACAAGTTGCTATGCTTCATGTTCTTAGATCGATGATATGCATCACTATATCAATATAATCAAGGACACAATGAAGAGGAGAATATAGCACATGCTGTTTTTCACCATCCAGCCTCCCATCACAAGGATACTAAATCTGCCTCTTGCTTTGCTGCGCGCTTAGAGAAGCACATAAAATAGCAGTTCTGACTGATATCACTCGGAAAAGACGTGCTAGCTAGGATTCATATGTGATTAATAGCTTCTGACTTACATATAACAGCAACAACATATATGTAATATAACATATGTACCGATAGGGGACATTATCTGAACCGACGGTGCTAACTTTGGTGTCGGTTTAGCGATTCCGACGGCAGTTTCAGACTTCAAACCGACGGTACAAATGCTTATTGTAGTAGTAAAATGTAATTTAACATAATTTAAGATTGATGCTGGAGCATATTAGACATGTGCACCCCAGTTGATGGCTATATATACTACCTCACCAATAAAAATAGTTAGCTGTACGACGCATCTGCACCTCATATCTTCAACTGTTCAAAATCCTCAGTCCCTTCTGGCTGTTGTAAAAAACCTGATCCTCAGTGTCGTCCACTTTGATTCCATTTTTACTGGTGAAAGGCTTCCACCCTTTGATAATGCTAGGGACTCCTTCGGCTAGGAATTAATCTCTCGGTCTCCCGTGTCCCTCAACAGATTCCGATGAGCCACACATCTCAAACATATCACTTTCTTCTCTGTCTTCGGCAGGTTCCTCAACAAACTCTTGCTGAAATACTGCAAGGAGCATACTATAAGGAAATAAGGGGCATCAGCTCGGTCTATTCCTTTGCAAAGGCGTAATAATGCATGCTTTAATCGTTTCAGCAGGAAAGGAATGGTCGAAATTACCAAGACCCTATTCTTGATGAAGCTAGGCTTGATCCGCTCAACGTGCAGTGCGATTTAAGAACCTGCCAAAACCAGCACTCAGTTCACATATACAAGAACAAATTTGTTCAAACTGTAAATATTCAGTACAACATAAATTATCATGCTCCACAATAACAAGGGACACATGCACTAGCTAGATGCCACCCAGGAACAAGTTGGCTCTGCTCTTGTGTCATAGTCGATCTCCTCCAAAGCGTTGCGAAGCTCGAGCATGCAACTGACAAGCAAGTTTTGGTGAACTTTTCACCACTAACTTGCACTTGCATCAACCTGTAGATGAGGTTGTCTTAATTATATTCTTGAGTAGTTGTCCATATGAAAAACTTCACCAATAATTTGCAAATGTCCTCATCATCCTCAAGAAAAAGACCAGCTGCCGCCATTCTTTACACCAAGCATGCAGTGGCTCAAGTAATTCGCAGAGTGCATCTCTTTTCTTTGAAAAAAATATGAATAATTTGAACCTAACTTATAATACCTCTGCCGAGCAACTTAATTGCTAACACACTGGACCTCTAAAACTATCATTTGTTGCGCATAGTGGTGAGCTTTGACCCTAAAGATTAGCATTTGAGCTTGACACTTGAGATTCTGTCACAAAGTGCATTATATTTGCATGAAGTACTGTCCACGTAAGATGTCCAAACTTTTGGTTGCTATAGAAAGTTCCTTCCTATTTGCGAGGGCAGGGATTTGGCCAATAGTAGCCACTCGCACGAAGTTTGTAGTACTAGTGGGCCTCCGCGCTAGTGGGCCTTTCTCCATTGCGTGTGAGATAGTTTCAGCCCATTTTTGTGGCAGACTCATCTCCATATAGTTTTTTTAAGACACCTAAAAAGGTGTCTCGGATCTGATTATATGAAGAAAATAATAGCTGTTTTTTATTTTTATCCTTATTGTTTCAATTTACAATTTGATGTTTTCATTTTTTTCAATCTAAGTTTCACATAACATAGTGTTCGAAGTTTGGTCCTTTTTCAACCCCACGCATGTAAGCACGTTTATTTGAAAATTGAAGCTAACTTTTTGGTGGGCACAGATGTACCCTAATCCGTACTTATAGAACAAATGGACAGAATTTGTTCCATATAGTAAATAAATTCTATTCCAAAAAAGCTAAGCCAATTTTATAGATAGACCAAAACGTGTCTAAAATCCAAATCTTGTGTAAAAAAGCAGGACATAAACGCCTAGTTTCGCATAACAAATAACGTGCACTTTGTTCATGGGTGAAGAAAAACTATAGCGAGAGCCATACAACAAAAAAAAAAGTAGCCAAATGTTACATAAAAGGTCGTAAAAATATGGCAACCCGTTGAAAAATTCGAGCGAGGGGAAAAGGGAAAACAGCCCAACAAGGGGTTGAAGGGATAAATCTTGTACCAACCGATTTCGTATTCCGTATTATGGTATAATTTCTGACTATTCCCATTTTTTACCGAATTATAAAAATTATTATTTTCAACTAATTTTTTCACCATAATGTACATTATTTTGATTTATTCATTTGATAAAGTTTAGAAAAATCTCGACCATACCGATTTCGTTTTCTACATTTGCATAAATTTGCAGTACTGTTTTCAACCGTTTCCGATTGTTTTCATCACTACCAACAAGCAACAATGTTAGCTCCTGTGAATATGAATGATGAATCTCAGCTCAACCGCTTCCATATATCCAGCGTAGCGTGCGCATATTTTGCTTGGGTTGGAGCCCCGGTGACACAAATCACAATCGGAGTTGGAGGCTTCGAGGCGAAGTATAGCGCGGTTTAGACGAATCGATCGTGTTGTGACCCAACTGAACTCAACTCAACCGGCCGCTTCCGTGAGTCTCTGCAAAAGGCACGCGCAGGCCAAACGATCTCATTCTAACACGAGGAGGCGGCGAGGCGCAAGCTTAGCCAGGACCCAGGAGGAGGGTGGGGGTGCTCGCATCGAAGGCCGAGGGCACGCACCTGCTGGTCGAGCACGTACGCCCCCCCTAAGCATCGGCCACGATGGATCAACCTGCAGAGGATTCGACTACAAGCTTGTTCGGCCATCCGGCGACCGTCGCCGCCGAGACTCCAGGTGAGCAAAATCCATCTCTTTTCCTTTTCGTTTTCTCCTTTTTCTTTTAAAAAAGTTTTGTCTATAACTTCTTTTTTCAATTTTTCTTCGTGATTTTCGTCTTCAACTTTTTTCTCATATTTTTTTGTCATCTGTTTCTAAAAAAATCAAAATTTTGACCCCCCAAATTTATGTGTCCCAAACAAAATCCTCTAACTTTTGTTTTGTTTTTTTTGTCTTACTCGATTTTTCATATAAATTTATTAGGATATTTTTGTGTTTTTTTGCAAAAAGTTTGTCCATAGATCTTCGTATGCAAACAGATATAAAAGATTGCTACAAAAGATAAGTGTGTATATATTTATATACATTTTTTGCATATCTCTCTTTTTTTAAAAAAAGATGTAACGAGATGCACGTGGTCTAGGAGGGGGCAATCTTGGACTGTGTTTAGATCATGTCCAAAACTCGCCGCACGAAAGTTCGGTGTTCTGCACTGCCAAGGCCACCACTTGCTTCATGCCTAAGCTACGCACATGCCGCAAGTCCTAGCGCTACGCTCCCGTTAAAATCACGGCCACATCTTGCACAAAATGCGGTGAACTAATCAGCCGCCGCACTTCTGCTTACTCGAGGTTTTTTTGCAGCAAAAGAAGAATTGTACTAAATTGTAGATGAGTGACTGGCTTAGAAGATAAACCAAACAAACCCTTGACCTTCTCACAGGCAACTATAAATTAGTTGCTCCTGCTCAAAGATGTAACAAATTAAAAGGAATGAATAAGGGCTTGGTGGCTATAAAACTTTATAGCCCAAAGTGCTATTACATGTCTTTTCATCGACCCAAATTTCTTTTTATGCGATTCATTAGGTCGCCGAACTTGAAACTTGTTTCTTCACCTTAGTTAGAACTGTTTCTTTGCACTTGTTCATCTTTTTTTTTTCTTATCACAGGCACAAAAATGGAGAGGGGCTACAACTGTTGTGTGTGGGGGGTTTGACAGGGGCTTAAGCCCCCTCCCCCCCTCCATCAAAATGAGAACAATGCTTTTTGCTTGAGGTGCTTAGCATGCTAAACTTTTTTACACATAACACACTAGACATACACACATATTTGAGTTTAAGCTTCGCCCTCACGATACAAGGTTGTGTTGTTTCTATAATAAGATGTTGGAATTTTCAGAGAAAAATTGGTATATGTTAAACAATTCTTTTTCTTATCATATTCCATCTTGACCACCATTTCGGTTCTATTCATATTTAAGTAAAAAAAGTTGCATTGTATTTAACTCGAAGTTGGTAGCACTATCTTATGTTGAGCCTTTTTTTAGAAACACCATTTATAAGTTGGTAACCTTCAGCTATATAGCTTTGTTTCCTACCATGCTTGCTACAACAAAAATGCACATATTGTAGAGTTGTAATTTCAAAAATAAACTATTATAGTAATAACAATGATAAAAAAAATTTGTAGACGAGTAAAGACACAAAGTTAATTTGCTAGATCAATTTTTTGAAACTTTGACCGTCAATCGTGTAGTTTTGTCTAGGATATACTCCCCCGTTACCGGGGCAGAGCATGTGTGTTTCTAGGACATAAAAACATGCTTGTCGATCAACTTTGAATTTCATGCTTGTGTTTCCATATTTATCTGGCATTACGGGCAATAGATTTATAATTAAAAAATAATAAAATAATAATTATGATCAACGCGTCGGTGTCCATGGTTGAATTGCATCCGAAGGAAAGGAAACGCTGCTCATTTCCTCAACGACTTGCAGGCTGTTGGTAGTACCCCTTCCTCTCTCTCTCTCCCCCGTCCTTCCCCTTTCCCAGATTCAGATCCATGCCGCCCGCCTCTCCACTCCTGTAAGCCCCGCGCCACCTCCACCTCCTCCTCACTCCGAATCCACCAGCGAGGCCACCGCGTGGGGTGTACCCCTCGCGCCGCCGCCCGCCGCTCCCCCCGTCCCGGCGCCGCCGGCTCGGGCGCCCTCCCCCGCGCGCGTCGCCCCGACAGCAGCCGCGGCCATGGCGCAGCCGCTCGTCGTGAAGAAGGACGACGACCTCGACGAGGAAGGTGCGCGCGCGCGGCCGCCTCTTGCCTCTCTCTTCTCCCCCTCTTCGTTGCGCCCGTGCGCGCGTCCCCGTTGTGTGTGCCCGTGCGGGCGGGCGCGCGCGCTCGCTCAGATCTGCGCTCGCCGGGCCCTAGATCTGGCGCGATCCGGTCCGGGTGGATCGCTGCGCCCTTCACCATTGCGGTTGGCTGATCGATTGCTTGCTTGGTTGCTGCTGCAGAGTACTACTCGCCGTTCCTCGGCATCGAGAAGGGCGCCGTGCTGCAGGAGGCCCGCGTCTTCCACGACCCCCAGCTCGACGCACGGCGATGCTGCCAGGTGCCCGTCTGCCCAATCGCGTTTGGTCCCCTTCCCACGGGATCTCGCGATACCATCTCTACGCGCTTCTGCTTAATGCATCCGCACTTATGCAGGGTCGCGTAAACATGCCGTGTGGTTTCTGATGCTTTCCGCCTGTATCTGCAGGTTATCACCAAGCTTCTATACCTGCTCAACCAGGGCGACACCTTCACCAAGGTACAGTGGCATGTGGCTTATCTTCCCATGATCATAATTTGGCTGGCTTTGTGGATTAGATTTCAGTACCTAGGTGTATACATTGCTCATGTACAAAGATAAGTAATCTGGAGCTACATGTACTCGTCATATATTTAATTTTTTTGTGAAGTTGACATCCTAAAGTAGTTGGTACTTACAAAAATAGGCTTGACACCTTGTACCCTGAAGAACTTTAGGTGAGGTGTTAGTTACTAGCTTGATGTGCAGAGTATTATGCACTAAGTTGTGCATGTTCCAAACACTAAAGTACAAAGGGGATCTGAGAGTACATAAAATCAAGTGTGTGGAGGTAGTGCAATTTCCTCGGTACATTAGTGTGGCCATTCTGCTCTAGTCCAGGACATGTGGTTCTAGGTACACGAGTGATGTGGAAAAATTTTGTAGGTGGAGGCCACAGAGGTCTTCTTTGCAACGACTAAGCTGTTCCAGTCCAAGGATGCAGGGCTTAGGAGGATGGTGTACCTCATGATCAAGGAACTCTCGCCTTCAGCTGATGAGGTTGGTGAATCTTGGTTGCTACTTCGTGGTTCCTATGCATTCTGGGGTATGTGGGAGTGACCTCATATGTGATTTATTTATTGCAGGTTATCATAGTCACCAGCTCTTTGATGAAGGACATGAATAGCAAAACTGATATGTACCGTGCTAACGCTATTAGGGTTCTTTGTCGTATTATCGACTCAACTCTTCTTACCCAAATCGAGAGGTATTTGAAGCAAGCCATTGTTGATAAGAATCCTGTTGTTGCCAGTGCGGCCCTTGTCAGTGGCATCTACTTGCTTCAGGTATGTCCCGCAGTTATATTTGTGCTCATATAGGATATCTTTGTTACTGTCAGCTTTAGATCTTTATGATTATGTTTTCCGCATGTTTTTCTTATTCGCAGACAAGTCCGGAAGTTGTGAAAAGATGGAGTAATGAAGTTCAGGAGGCTGTGCAGTCAAGAGCTGCTCTTGTGCAGTTTCATGCACTTGCTCTTCTTCACCAAGTGAGTTCAACATTTGTTGCTTCTCTTAAGTAGGATGGGCATCTGCATAATATCTTCAAATTGTCAAATGTATCAGACAATTGGCAAAAACTTAACTACCCAGCCCTAGTTTATTTGCTACTCTATGGGTAATAACAAGGAGCAGTGTGCCGTGCACAATTTTTTGTCAAGCCACAGATAAGTTATAACATCATCTATCTGACATTTCAGATTAGACAATGTATCAGACAATTGGCAAAAACTTAACTACCCAGCCCTAGTTTATTTGCTACTTTATGGGCAATAACAAGGAGCAGTGTGCCGTGCACAATTTTTTGTCAAGCCACGGATAAGTTATAACATCATCTATCTGACATTTCAGATTAGACAAAATGACCGATTGGCTGTCAGCAAGCTCGTCACTAGTTTGACCAGGGGTTCAGTTCGCTCACCTTTGGCCCAGTGCCTGCTTATTCGCTACACTAGCCAGGTACGTGTTCTAATTCTGCAGGATTTATATAGATAGACCATAGATATCTGAAATATGTGGCATCCACAGGTTATTAGAGAATCTGGCACGAACCAAGGTGGAGATCGTCCTTTCTTTGATTTCCTTGAGTCCTGTCTCCGGAATAAAGCAGAAATGGTCATACTTGAGGCTGCAAGAGCGATAACTGAACTGAATGGTGTCACAAGCCGTGAGCTTACACCTGCAATTACTGTGCTGCAGTTGTTCTTGAGTTCATCCAAACCTGTTCTCAGATTTGCAGCTGTTCGCACACTTAATAAGGTTGGTCTGTTTATTTTGATATATTAACTCGTATTGTTGATATTATGGTCATCTCATTGAAGTTGAAATTTTGATTGTGTTAGATATCTGAGTTTCCTTTTCATCTCAGAAATACAATAATGCAGCAATATTGTTTTCATCTGTATGTGTTAATACTTACTTTGGCTTGAGAATAGTCTAAAGCTTGAATGCGTGAAGTTAATAATCCTGGTTAGTTTGTTTACCACAAGATTCGGTTTGTGCTTGCTTGAAATTATCATGGTAGCCATGATGAAAGATAGGACTGTCAACCTATCAACTCCTTGATTGCTCAATCATGTCACAAATGCTTTGTGCCTCAACAACTATTTCATTGAATTCCTGGTTCTATGATTGTTTCTACATTATGATCCATAATAGTTGATCCTTGGGTCTTTTGGTTGCTAGACTGAATTGGTGCTATTTGTTTGGTGTTAGATCAGAAATTTCAGAATGGTACATGATAAGAGTAGCCTCAGATGATAAGATTGTAAAGTTCAGTTATCTTTTCCCTTTTTGTTTGTTTGGTGACCATATATATATATTACCATATTTTTTTTGTTAAAACTAGGATGTCTTTTCCACATTTGGCTGTTGGCATTAACTTCCTTATTGGTAGTATGACATTGTTCTTGCAGTAATTTTTTGTCAGAATCATATTTCATTCTTTTTTACTGAGTGCTCATATAAATGATTGTACAGGTCGCGTCAACTCATCCTTTGGCTGTTACGAATTGTAACATTGACATGGAGAGCTTAATCTCTGATCAGAACAGGAGCATTGCAACCCTTGCGATTACAACACTGTTGAAAACAGGCAATGAGTCAAGTGTTGATCGTCTAATGAAACAGATGACCAACTTTATGTCAGACATAGCTGATGAATTCAAGATTGTTGTTGTCGAAGCAATAAGATCCTTGTGCTTGAAGTTCCCTCTGAAATATCGCTCGCTGTATGTGTAGTAGCATGTCTTCGTGTTAAAATATCCTAAACTTGCTTTTTCATCTGAGCTTTAACTTTCATATATGTTCCAGGATGAACTTCTTGAGTAATATTCTACGGGAAGAGGGTGGATTTGAGTACAAGAAAGCCATAGTTGATTCAATTATCATACTCATTAGAGATATTCCTGATGCAAAGGAAAGTGGTTTATTTCACTTATGTGAATTCATAGAAGACTGTGAATTCACCTATCTGTCCACTCAGGTAATCATCAATTAATCATTGTGTAGGCATTGAATCTGGAAATAGTAGTAAGATATTGACTTAACTTCCTTGCCTGAATATGTACAAATGAATATGTTTTGTATTTTGCTATATTTACACTGACATTGATGATTATGGACCGGTAAAATCACAAACCACTTATTTCTATAAATTTGTATGCTGTGCTTGTGGATAGTTGCCCACACCCCCCCCTCCTCCTCCTCCTCCTCTTCCCCTCTTGTTTCTCTCAAACGACACAGGATAGCTGCATGTCATTTCATTAAGAAGTGTTTTGCCTTTCAAGTGGGCATAGAAATGATGTACTAGCATAGAGCTGCATGGTATTGTGTTTTAATCAGATTCCTTTTCATTTAAATCTTGTGACAGATACTTCACTTTTTGGGAAACGAAGGCCCAAAAACATCAGATCCCAGTAAATACATACGCTATATATACAATAGGGTGATACTTGAAAATGCTACGGTTCGAGCTAGTGCAGTAAGCACATTGGCAAAGTTTGGCGCGTTGGTTGACTCACTCAAGGTACTTGCACAGTTTTTTATGGTTTATATCCTTGCTCTGCAATATTTTTCTGCTCTGTCAAATATCTGTTACACTTACAATCTTTTTATTCAGCCTCGCATATTCGTCCTCCTGAGACGTTGCCTGTTTGATGGTGATGACGAGGTTAGTGCAATACTTCACTATATGCGGTTTTGTATAATTCCACTGCCTTCCTCTTTTACTGTTTTCCGACCTCATTGGCAGCAAGCTAAGGAAGTCTAAATTGTGAAACAAAAGTTATATTTAGATAAATGGCTTTGTTAGATTCTTTCCTAGATAGGAATGCTTTCTTTGCTAACATTTGATATGCTATTGTTATCTTTCTAGGTGCGTGACAGAGCGACCCTTTACCTCAAATTGTTAGGTGGGGAAGCTACTGTTGGTGAGACTGAGAAGGATGTGAATGAGTTTCTCTTTGGTTCACTTGATGTTCCACTAGTAAACTTGGAGGCAAGCCTGCGGAATTATGTATGTCTCAGTCAGTTCAATATAATTACGATTCTGCTCTATTATCCTGGCACCTTATGTTATGACAACTTGTTGACAGGAACCTTCGGATGCACCTTTTGATATTTCGTCTGTTCCGAAGGAGACAAAATCACCACCACTTGCTGAGAAAAAGTCTACAGGCAAGAAGCCAACTGGTCCGGCATCTGCTGTCAGTGGCCCTGTTTCTACTGTTGATGCATCATATGAGAAGCTTCTTTCATCGATTCCTGAATTTGCTGATTTTGGAAAGCTGTTTAAGGTTGGTATAGATTACTTTTGATTTTTGCTTAAATGGAAGGCAAGCATATGCACTGCTGAATCACATTTCATGTGTTTTAACCTTTTTTTTTCTCTCTTACAGTCATCAGCGCCTGTAGAATTGACTGAAGCTGAGACTGAATATTCAGTTAATGTTGTAAAGCATATTTATGATGGACATGTTGTGCTCCAATACAACTGTACCAATACAATTCCTGAACAGTTGCTTGAACAGGTATGTAGGGCGTGTTTAAATTCCCAAACTTTGTATAAAGTTTTCACCTTGAGAACCGTGTCAGTTCATTTCTTCTCTCTGTGCACGCGGCCCAATGCATAAACTTTTCACCAATTCACCGGATTTAAACACCCCCGTAACTTTATATATTATTTGTCGCCCGCAAAAAAAACTTTATAGATTATTTCTTATCATGTGTTTTTATGATTCAGTGCCTTTCTTAACTGCTTAATTCGCAGGTGACTGTTTTTGTTGATGCTTCAGAGGCTGATGAGTTTTTAGAAGTTGTCTCAAAGCCTCTAGAATCATTACCTTATGATTCCCCCGGACAGACCTTTGTGGCTTTTGAAAAGCCAGAAGGTGTCACTGCCACCGGCAAGTTCTCAAATATGCTGAAATTCATTGTTAAGGAGGTATGTGATCATATATACTGGGGAGACCTTTATGGCTTTCGTTATGTTATCATTTATACCATTCTCTAAGCATTCATTTGAGGATTAGTGTCCCTGATCAAATGGAAGACATTCTTCACACCTTGTCTGCTTCAGGAAACAGTGCATAATAATTTAGCCGGTGATCTTATTTTAAAAAGCCCTTTCGTTTTGCCATTTGCGTGACTTCGTTTGTCGGGTTGACACCTGTTTTTTTTACTGGAATTACCTGAACCAGGTTCTTTTTAGGAAAAGGCTGAACCATATTTGTCAAACCTGGTTACTGGCAGAACTAATCTGGTTCTCGAGCCAGGCCCCTAGCTGGTTCTGTCAATAATCTTCTCCATACTCACTTTATTTAGCTGTGATTTGATGAAACATAAGATTATGGTGTTTTGTCCTACACTTAAGAGGTCTTTCTGTACCTAGGTAGTGTTTGAACACAAAACACTTTTGTTTTGATCTATTTTTTCCGTTTGCTATTCGCATAAGTGCGCTGAGCTTCGGCCTAGCAGATTTTAGAATTATAAACTGTTAATGTCGTACTTTGGTATTCCTTGGCAAATGGACCAAAGTGGGATCTACATTTGCAAAGTGCATGGGAAAGCATTTGAATTAGTTCTAAACAGAATCATAACATACACACGCACATAAATCTATGCCGATAATTTGTGAAATGGTTCCCCTTGTGTCCAGTTTGATGTGGTAAATAATAGTTTATGCGTTGTGACTCATTTTGTTGTGTTTCAGGTTGATCCATCCACAGGTGAAACTGAGGATGAGGGTGTTGAAGATGAGTACCAGCTTGAAGATCTTGAAATCGTTTCAGCTGATTATATGTTGAAGGTGGGAGTATCCAACTTCCGAAATGCCTGGGAAAGCATGAATCCAGAGAGCGAGCGGGTCGATGAATATGGACTCGGAGTAAGGGAGAGCTTGGCTGAGGCTGTAAGTGCTGTTATAGGCATCCTCGGCATGCAGCCTTGTGAGGTTAGTCTTTCTGTTGACTTTTTTTTTTGTCCCTACGAGATGATTGCCATGGCCATATATAATAATAAGCTGGGTTGTAATTTTTTTCCAGAATTGTTTGATAGTTGTTTCTACCTCATGCAGAGAAAAGCACAGGAGTTAGAGCTTTTTGTTTTTAAAGAATTATCATGATCTGTACCAACAGGCAATAAACTGTTTGGTTACCACACAGCCTGACGCAATCCTGGTCCCTTTGTTTTACTTGCATTTTCCTGAAACATTCAACAACATTTTAGCTTCCAGTAATGTCTGACTGAATCCATAAATTGCCAAAAAGAGCTCAAAGACATGCCCAGTGCAGTATTTAGCACTGCGGTCACCTTAACCTGACAATACCATTTACCTTCTGGTTTGTAGGGTACTGACGTGGTCCCAAGCAATTCAAGGTCGCACGCCTGTCTGCTCTCTGGTGTATTTATCGGTAACGTGAAAGTCTTGGTGAGGTTGTCATTTGGAATCACTTCTTCGAGGGAGGTGGCCATGAAGCTAGCGGTCAGATCAGATGATCCAGAGATCAGTGACAAGATCCACGAGATTGTTGCTAACGGCTAAGACCATGAGTTTTTAGAGTTTTTCTTTGACTCTTGTTTTGGCTTTCACACTACCGAAAGCTTGAGGGAATTCAATTAATTCTAGTATATGTAAGCTTGGGTTGGATCCATCTTTTGTTGCTTCGCCAGTATACGTCAAAACACTTTTTTGGTTGATTTGGATCTGTACAATTTGGTTACATATGGACTCTGAATAGTATATGTAATAATATTCAAAATGCGAAGTTTTGCCCCCCTGATATCTTGCGTATTCTCTTCACTGTACAATTTGAATAGTAACCCCTTTTATCCAGGGGCAATCTCCTCTGGTCCGCTCCGTGGCAGGGGCATGTTTGTTCTCTTGTTCTTCACCCTCCAGAACGGCTTGCTTGTTTTTTCTTGTTGCTGTACCCTCCATAAGTTTGTATTAAACGTGGCGTTGGTTTTTGCTCCACGTCCCCAGTTAGATAAGAGCTGCAGGAACATTGGAAGCTCCTGATTTTTACAGAATCATTGTTTCGAACAAGATTGTAGTGCGATAGACTGACAGTGAAAAAGTACAACAGCGGAAGGTTTACTTTCTGAAATGGAGGGATGTGAGGTGGCGTTTGCTTTTCTATATAGGAAAATTGAGGGAAGGATGTAACCATTGTCCTTTTGGAGGGTATTTGCAACTCAAACTACTTAGGTGTATTCGTGATTTCGTCGTGGTTTTGAAGAAAAACTAAAATCTTTTGAACCTACAGGTACGGCTTGAGCTGATCCATATACGGTTCAAGGTTGTGACCATGAGAGCTCCAAGGTTGAAACTTAAAAGATCGACTTCACGATCATGACCTAAAAATCATGAAAACTAAATACCGAAAACACATGAAGAAGACATCTCAGGTTTCGTTCGGTTATCTCGGAACCCAGAATGAGATCTATTCCGCACGGATTGATTTGATCCGGTTTAAAATCTAGCTAACACAAAATAACCGTTCGGTTCGGACGGAATAGAATCAATCCCTGTCCTTGCGGAACGAAACCCTCCAATGACACGGCCGGATCCACTCACCCTTCGGAACGAAACCGTTCCACGATTCAATCCTGAACAGCCGAACAAGGCTGTCACAACCCAAAACATCGGAAAATGACGGTGCAAGAGACATCTCAACTGCAATACACCTACACTGCATTCTAGGGCTCAATCATACTGGACTCCACCAACCAGGTTGAAACAATTAAACGACACGGTCCAAACTGCATTCTACTCTATATTTTTCATTTTTGAAGAGCTGGCTCGTGTAATCTCAAAATCAGTGTCCTACTGTGCATTCCACGGCAAAGAGGAAACGGTGTCCACTGTCCAGTGTCGAGCTCGCTGCCGAGGAACCGGCAGCCACGGCCATGGCATGGCAGCAGAGGCCAAGCAAGCCGCGGCGGCGGCCGCCTCTCCCGCTCTCCACGTCGCGGTGTTGCCGTGGCTGGCGTTCGGCCACATGATCCCGTTCCTGGAGCTCTCCAAGCGCCTGGCGCGGCGCGGCCACGCCGTCACTTTCGTGTCCACGCCGCAGAACTCCGCCAGGCTCGGCGCCGTCCCGCCGGAGCTCTCCAAGCGCCGAGGCCACCGCTGACGTCCCGCCCGAGAAGGTCGGGCTCCTCAAGATCGCCTTCGACGGCCTCGCCGCGCCGTTCGCGGACCTCGTCGCCAACGCCTGCGCCGTCGGCGCCAATGGCGGCGCCGAGGGGTTCTCGAGGAAGCCCGACTTCATCGTCCTCGACTTCGCCCAGAATTGGATCTGGCCAATCGCCGAGCAACACGAGGTGCGAAATGGCTTGCTGTGCTCCTGCATCTGCATGCTCCTAGCCACTTGTTCATTGTACAAAATGTGCTCTGTCAAGAGGCTAATTCTTTTGCTCGGTAATGTACTGATTGTCTGGCTTCTGGTAGATCGCGTGCGCCATCTTCCTCATCATTCCGCATTCCGGCGTCCATCGTGGCGTTCCTCGGCCCGCGGCAGGAGAACGAGGCGCACCCGCGGAGCACGACGGAGGACTACATGGTGGCGCCGCCGTGGATCGACTTCCCCACCACCATGGCGCACCGCCGCCACGAGGCCAGGTCCATCGCCGCCACGTTCCGGCGGAACGACTCCGCCGTCTCCGACATCGACCGCTTCTACGAGATGCAGCGCCCCTGCTGCCGCCTCATCCTCCTCCGCAGCTGCCCCGAGGCGGAGCTCCCAGCTGTTCCCGCTCCTCACCAAGCTCCTGAAGAGGCCGGTCGTCCCGTCCGGCCTCCTCCTGCCCGACGAGGCCGTCGACGGCGACGCCCCGGGCGGCGACGACGACTCGTTGTTGGACGTCGTGCAGTTGCTGGACGAGCAGCCCCCGCTGTCCGTCATCTACGTCGCGCTCGGGAGCGAGGCGCCGGTGACGGCTGACCACGTGCGGGAGCTCGCGCTCGGGCTGGAGCGTTCCGGCTCCGGCGTGCCCTTCATCTGGGCACTCCGGCGGCCGGTCGGCCACTCCGGCGAGCTGCTCCCGGACGGGTTCGAGCGGCGCGTGGCGGGGCGCGGGGTGGTGCGCACGGGGTGGGTGCCGCAGGTGCGGGTGCTCGCGCACGCCGCGGTGGGCGCGTTCCTGACGCCCTGCGGCTGGGGCTCCACCGTGGAGAGCCTCTTCCGGTTCGGGCTCCCGCTGGTGATGCTGCCGTTCGTCGCCGACCAGGGCCTGATCGCGCGCGCCATGGCGGCGCACGGCGTCGGCGTCGAGGTGTCCAGGGACGAGGACGACGGGTCGTTCCGCGGGGACGACGTGGCGGCGACGGTGCGGCGGGTGATGGCTGACGAAGAGGGCGAGGCGCTGGCGCGCAATGCCATGGAGCTGCAGAAGGTTGTCGGGGATAGGATGAAGCAGGAGCAGTACCTTGATGAGCTTGTTGAGTATTTGCAGCGCTACAGATGAAGTCGCCTAGAGAGGGTAACAAAAAAGGTTTATAGCTCATGGATGGTAAAAGATGGATTGTTAAAAGTGTAGTATGGTAAAATTTTGATCTGTTTGGGACTTTGGTTTATTGTGAATAACATACGCACCTAAAAAAATTGGAATTGGTTGAATAAAAGAATTGGTATTGGTAATAAAATTGGGGATTCGTCGATGAAAATTTGGTGTCATAGCCTACGACTAGACATGAGCACAGGCCAAGCCGAGGAAAAGCCCAACTGGAATCGGAGCTAAGCTAAAATCTCATTGGGGAACAATTTCGGGCCATAGGTGTGGTTGGGCTGGGTCACCCACTTATGACAAAAAATGAAGGAAATCGTTTGAATATTTTAGTTTGGGAAAAAGTTCATTCTACCTCTCTCAACTATGCCCAAAATCCAGCTTTCCTCCCTCAACTCCAATACCGGGTAATCCACGTCCCTCTACTTCTAAAACTGTTCACTTAACCTTCTACCCGGGTTATAAGCGGTTTTCAAAGATGATTTTGTCTTTTTTAATTAAAAATAAACCTAGTAAATATCTAATGATGTGTTAAACCACGAAAAATATCCCTAAACTTCTAGAAATTCTAAGAAAAATCATAGAGATAGATTGAGACATTATAAACCCAAATAAATTATTTATGTCTCGTGAAAATATGTATAAAATCTTCCAAAAATTATATTTATCTCAAGTAAAATAATAAAAGATCAAAAAAATTGGAAAAATACCACAATACTCTAATTCATGTCTGAAACAATTTAGGAACTTTCCATAGTATAATTATAAGATGTAACCATCATAAATATAACATATATTAACATTGAATGCATTTATGCTAAATGTATTCATGTTAGCATGATCTCATGTTTTTATTGCGGAAAGTATTTAAGATGCAATTAGACATAGAGTAGAATATTTTAATATCATTTTTGTTTTTATATTTTCCATTTTGTATTCATGTTAGCTTCATCTCATATTTTTCTTTTTTTACATGAGATAAATATAATTTTTGAAATATTCTATATATATTTTCACAAGATCTAAATATGTTATTTGGATTTATCATGTCTCAATCTATCTCTAGGACTTTTATCAAAATTTCTATAAGTTTAGGGATATTTTTCGTGGTTTAATAACCTCTTTAGGTATTTACTTGATTTATTTTTATTTGAAAAAGTAAAAAATACCTTTAAAAACTGCTTATAACCTGGGCAGGGAGGTTAAGTGGATAGTTTTGGAAGTAGATGGAGGTGGATTACCCGGTTTTGGAGTTTAGGAATGAAAGCTGGACTTTGGGTATAATTGAGGAAGATAAAATGGACTTGTTCCTTTAGTTCGCTTGTCCGACTTTTCTAGGTTGAAAAACACCCGCCCATGCCCCACCCATAGGAGTTGATGGGCTTCACTGATCGGCTAAAATCAATATGGACCGGGGCAGTCTTAGTTTTTCTTGACCGAGTTTTTTTAGACCAAAGAGAGAATTGTATTAAATCAAAGCTGAGTACATCATGTCGCACACAACACTCTCAAAGAAAATAAAATTACAATTAACAATAATCAAGTGCTGCTCTTCGTCTTCATTGTACTCACGCGTCATGCAACTTCAAATCTCAATCTCAAACCTGTATAAATACTCAAATAAAAGGCCACACAGGCATACGCTCAGCAAGCAGGCTGAAAACAAACGCCCAAAGAACGACGACCAACATCCTTGTAGGTTGGACCGAGCAAAATCTTCTTGTTTCTTCTTGCACCTTTCTTCTTCCTCTTTCCGCCACCAATGAAGAAGAGAGACCGATCACAATCTACCCAACCCAAGACCGATCAACATCAGCTCGAGAGGCAGTATTATTCTCGTAGGCCTTTCATCATGGTTGGATCTAACCACGACAAAATGGAAGAAGGGGCTGGAGAAATTTATTCCACAACGGCAACATCATCCTCGAGTTTTGTTATGGTCATGTCTCCTTACGAGTTATGACAGCAGGTGAAAATGGGAAAGAGTGGTGTATCATTGCGGTAGAGCTAGGGCTACGTTGAGCCTATTTATGCGAATCCTATTGATTTGAATTTAGAATAAAAGTATATTTTAATATAAATCTGACTTAGGAGTTGCAAGCTGGAGCTGTGTCGACTGTCAATACTCTGAGGTTTAAATATTAAATGAGATTAGATATTATGAGGTTTCACTCAGAAAATACGGCTTGATGATTGTATCTTTTCTCAACTTCTTATTCTCCTACATTCCTTTCAATTTGTGGTATATGTAATATATATACCACATGGTTTCCTATTGGCACATTAGCTTTTTATGGTTATGCTTTTAGTAGAATTATTAAAATATAATTATACGCATTATCTTGTCAGATCATGACGCTTTTGTGTGTTGATGGTGAAGATATCAATTAGAGAAGCAATTTTGATATATATATATATATATATATATATATATATATATATATATATATATATATATATATATATATATATATATATATATATATGTATATATATATATATATATATATATATATATTACATAACAAATTATTAAACATGGGAATTTTAATTGCTGAATATCCTAGAACTAATTAAATAGATTTTTCTTGCGGGAACTAATTAAATAGTTTATGGCAACTGTAAGATATTAGATTGTTTAATTAACAATAGTGAACTGAGGGCCTGTTTAGTTCGGTGAGAAAGTTTGTGAAATTTACTGTAGCAATTTTAAACCGAAGATTAGGAGGACTAAACATGATCTAATTATAAAACTAATTACACGGATGGACGAAAAATCACGAGACAAATCTATTAAGCCTAATTAATCCGTCATTAGAGATTGTTTGCTGTAGCACGATATTGTCTAATCATGGCCTAATTAGACTCATCTGATTCGTCTCGCGAAGTTACCCGGGGATTATGGAATGAGTTTTATCATTAATCCACATTTAATACCCTTAATTAGTGTCCTAACATTTGATGTGACGGGTGAACAGTGAAAAGTTGTGAAACTTTCCTCAACTAAACAGAGCTATTGCTTAGTTTATAAGACTTATGTGATGACCATATGCAGAGTATGCTTTACACAGATTACGATCGAATCAGATGTTGAAAGCCTTTAAAATATAAGCATGCGTGGATCACCCTCTACAATTTCATATCAATTTACATGTCATGTCATTGTTTTTTTTTTGCGAAAATGTCATGTCATTGGTTAATCTGAATCGTAAGAACCTTTTGGTCACCGTTTTCATCTCAGGGTGCTACCATTTCATTGGCACTGTCAACCAATCGAGTCGTAGCCGGTGGCGGCCATGGCAGACACCAATGGAGCTCCTCCTTCCTCACCTCTCCACGTCGTGGTGTTCCCATGGCTGGCCTTCGGCCACATGATCCCCTTCCTCGATCTCTCGAAGCGGCTGGCGCGGCGCGGCCACGCCGTCACCTTCGTGTCCACGCCGAGGAACGCCGCCGGGCTGGGCGCCGTCCCGCCGGAGCTCTCTGCGCGCCTGCGCATCGTCACGCTGGACCTGCCGGCGCTGGAGGCGCTCCCGGAAGGCGCCGAGTCGACGGCCGACGTCCCGCCGGAGAAGGTCGAGCTCCTCAAGAAGGCGTTCGATGGCCTCGCCGGACCGTTCGCGCGCCTCGTCTCGGAGTCCTGGGCCGCCGGCGCCGGCGGTGGCGAGGCGGCCGTGTTCTCGAGGAAGCCCGACTGGATCATACTCGACTTCGCTCAGAACTGGGTTTGGCCGATCGCCGAAGAACACAAGGTCACATAGATAATATCAACGATTAGATACATGAACAAGCTAATTAAAGAGCTAATTGTGTTCTTAATTTTCTTGCAAAATTAAAGATCGCGTGCGCCATGTTGCTCATCTTCCCGGTGGCTCTCTTGGCCTACGTCGGGCCGAAGCACGAGAACGAGGCGCACCCACGGGTGACGACGGAGGACTACATGGTCCCGCCGCCGTGGATCCCGTTCCCCACCACTCTCTCGTTCCGCCGCCATGAGGCCGAGTGGGTCGCCGGCGTGTTCCGGCCCAACGCCTCCTGCGTGTCGGACATGGACCGCTTCTGGCAGCTGCACCACACGAGCTGCCGCCTCATCATCCACCGCAGCTGCCCCGAATCAGAGCCGCGTCTGTTCCCGGTCCTCACCGAGCTCTTCGCCAAGCCCGTCGTCCCCGCCGGCCTCTTCCTGCCCGAGGACGTGGCCGACGACGGCGGCGGCCGCGGCGACGCGACGTTCTCCCCCGAGATGCAGTGGCTGGACGAGCAGCCGAGGAGGTCCGTCATCTACGTGGCGCTCGGGAGCGAGGCGCCGGTGACGGCGGACCACGTCCGCGAACTGGCGCTCGGGCTGGAGCTCTCCGGTGTGCGCTTCCTCTGGGCGATGCGGCGGCCCGTCGGCCACGCCGGCGAGCTGCTGCCGGACGGGTACGAGCAGCGCGTGGCGGGGCGCGGCGTCGTGCGCGCCGGGTGGGTGCCGCAGATGCGCGTGCTCGCGCACGCCGCGGTGGGCGCGTTCCTGACGCACTGCGGCTGGGGCTCCACCGTCGAGAGCCTCTTCCGGTTCGGGCTCCCGCTGGTGATGCTGCCATTCGTCGCCGACCAGGGCCTCATCGCGCGGGCCATGGCGGCGCACGGCGTCGGCGTCGAGGTGCCCAGGGACGAGGACGATGGCACGTTCCGCGCGGACGACGTCGTGGCGACGGTGCGGCGGGTGATGGCTGAGGAGGAGGGCGAGGCGCTGGCGCGCAACGCCATGGAGCTGCAGAAGGTGGTCGGCGACAGGGCGCGGCAGGAGCAGTATGTCGATGAGCTCGTGGAGTATTTGCAGCGCTACAAATGAAAGTGGTGCAGCAAAATTTTGCAATCCACAAAAGATGCACCTCCACAATTTGCCATCTGAAAGATGCGACATTTCAAATCACTAGCTCAGGTGTTGTGATCTTGAGAATTTACCACTGTTAGCCAGTTTTACCTATGGTACGGTTTCATAATAGTGCCAGAGATCAATATGGTTGGCACCATCCTAAATTGACTAAAATTTTGAGCGTTTGAATTTACAGGAAAACACAATTTATTTTCTTTATTCAATTAGCTAGCAATTATAAAAATATTTCCTGATTAAACCTTGCATAGAATCTCGGCGTTCCTGATTAAACCTATCAAGCACAAATTCCTATGAATCTAAACTCAAACCCCAAATTTCCTAAACAGTATCAAAGCTCATCTGGGCCAAAACCAGCCGAGCGTCCGTCGGGCCCGAAGTCCCATGATTTCCGCAGAATTTCCGAATTTTTTTTTAATTTTTTTTACGATTTTTCAAAAACAACTGCTGGGTGGCAGCAAAATCTGTCACCCAACCGCCGTATCAAATGGCTACCGCCAAATGATACGGCGGTAAGAATCTGTAACCGCCGTTTGAACCGGCGGTTTATTAAACCGCTAAACCAACAGGCGGTTTCTTGATGAAACCGCCAAATGGTTTGGCGGTTAGCCAAATCGCCAAATGAAATGGCGATAACTATTTGAATTAAATTTTTTGTTGGTAAATTGTTTAATTATTTAAAATTGTTATTTTTATTAGTATAATGGTTAAAAATTGTTTAAATAGGTTATTGATGATTTTTATTAACAGATATTTTGTTTTTTGTTCTGACTGACTGCAACAAACACATCCCACGGATTCAATGGCCTTCCAATTAATTTTTTTAGGTAAATTGTTTAATTGTTTAAAATTGTTATTTTCATTATTATAATGGTTGAAAATTGTTTAAATTGGTTTTTAATTTTTTTATTAATAGATATTCACTTTTTTAGGTAAATTATTTAATTCTTTGAAATTGTTATTTTTATTATTATAATGATTGACAATTGTTTAAATAGGTTTTTGATTTTTTCCTTAATAGATATTCTGTTTTTTCTGACTGACTCCAACAAACACATCCCACGGATTCAATGGCCCACACCATCTCCTTGCTGAGTTACTGCAACAAACACACCTCACGGATTCAATGGCCCACACCATGCCCTTCCTGAGTGAGTGCAAAAACACACCACACGGATCCATTGGCCCACTGGCTGGGGTGGGGTACTTGGTGGCCTATTAATATCACGTTTATTCGTCCCCTTCAACCCACATCACAAAAACCAAAATGGCTGACCAGAGTGGGAGTGGGTCGAGGTATAGGAGGCAAGGTGGATTCATGCATCTGCGCCGAGAGATGGAAGCCATGGAGGGAGCTCCGCGCAATGATCCAGACAGATCAATCCTTGCTGCCAACCAGAGGCCAAAGGATGAGATTCCACCCGAGTGCTATTGCGGCATGAACAGCGGGATGACTATCTCATTCGAAGAAGGCACATACGGGAGGAGGTACTGGTGTTGCCAGAGGATCCATGAGATAACAAACAGTTCGCAGGTAATGACCTCAAAGAATAAGAACTGATGATTGTTTGAAGTACTAACATTGTTATCGTTTTTTTTATGAATTGACACAGGGAGGCAGAAGGACCGCTACATCGGACACCAGGGCATGTCACTTCACCAAATGGATCGACGACTCCATCAGCTGGAAGGACCAGATGCGCTGGGACGAGATGAAGATGAGAGCCGAGGAAGGACGACAGGCGGTACAAAGGGCTGAAGCTAACAGACTTGCCGGAGAGCAATTCAGGGAGGAGATTGAAGAAATTAGGAAGGAATTTCGTGAGAAGAGGGATTCACGAGGTCCCTGAAGTTATCTGCCAGGCTATCTAAATTCCCTAAGGCATGTTAGGTTTAGGACGAGTCATGTTAATCGTGTCGCGTCACGTGCCAATGCAAAATGTAATAGATTGTGTAGGTCAAAGGTTAATGGCGCACCATGACCTTTTCTGTCATGCAATTTAAATTCAATGAAAGCCAAGGCAATTGAATGCAGTGATGTGTATTAAATTTTCAGTGCATTCGGTCTCACAATATTATGAACTTAAAAATAAGAACAATGCAGAGTCAAACACAATATTACGAGCTTAAAAATAATAATATTAAACCTCGAAGGACATTTAACTTGACTAAAGTAGCACTAAGATACATAGCTTGACCTTGCAATGGCATGTACGGCACACCTTTATAATCCTAACATACCTTAGGGAAATTAAATTGACGCTTAGGGAAATTAAATTGACGCTTCGACGATGCGTCCAGTTCTACTGCTCGAAAGAGAAGAGAGATCCACCCGAGTGCTGCGAGGGAAAGTAGTACTTAGGGCGAGGCTCGGTCGGTGGCGCTGGTGGTGGTGGTTGGCTACTGTTTAGGTGACATGAGCACCGACAGTTGAGGTCATAACAAACTGGTGTCGCAAAGCTTGGTGCACTGCCCTCCTCAGAATCATCAGGAACGTCATCTTGAAGGAGCCTAGTGTTGTCCATCTCTTGCTGTAGCTCATCGATGACGAGGTAGAGGTAGGCGATGTACTCTTCATACGGCTGAATTGGTGGGGCATACACCCACCTTACGAATCCACAGCCGTCGGGAGCCAACGAGCTCTGAACGTTGTAGAAAAACGATTAGGATGACAAATGTGGATGGAAACGTACAAATCCAGAGTTATGACTTACATATCCCCTAGGGCATCGCCAGAATCGCCGTCCGCCCTCCGAAGCTGAATGCTGAACCTGCACAACACAGTACTCACCGTGCATACATCTTGGCCACTGCACCGACTTTCTGCGCTCATAAGGTCGGAGGCTACGCTGCGGGCCGAAATCGCTCTTGGATTCGATTGGAAAATGTTCTGCAAACTCTGGAGGAAGTTCAGTTATGATGGTTGGCCCTAAGTCGTCGGTTGCCATTTTGGTTTTTGTGATGTGGGTTGAAGGGGACGAATGAGCGCGATATTAATAGGCCACCAAGTACCCCACCCCAGCAAGTGGGCCAATGGATCCGTGTGGTGTGTTTTTGCAGTCACTCAGGAAGGACATGGTGTGGGCCATTGAATCCGTGTGGTGTGTTTTTGCAGTCACTCAGGAAGGACATGGTGTGGGCCATTGAATCCGTGTGGTGTGTTTTTTCAGTCACTTACGAAGGACATGGTGTGGGCCATTGAATCCGTGTGGTGTGTTTTTGCAGTCACTCAGGAAGGATATGGTGTGGGCCATTGAATCCGTGTGGTGTGTTTTTGCAGTCACTCAGGAAGGACATCGTGTGGGCCATTCAATCCGTGTGGTGTGTTTTTGCAGTCACTCAGCAAGGACATCGTGTGGGCCATTGAATCCGTGTGGTGTGTTTTTGCAGTCACTCAGCAAGGACATCGTGTGGGCCATTCAATCCGTGTGGTGTGTTTTTGCAGTCACTCAGTAAGGACATCGTTCAAATACAGCTTTGTTAGTAGATGGTATTGATGAAAACTTGAACTCAAATGGAGCATCTGATACTTTTGATTCAGCCGATTCAGATTTTGAGGAATACATTGATTCTGGGGGAGAAGATGGCGAAGATACAGATATAAAAGGGCATTATGGCGAAGAATACAATAGACTTTTGAGAATTGCACTGCACGCACTTTGGATTCCGCTGCCACCACTATCTGTTGTGTAAGATTCTATATAACTCAAACCAACAGAACACAAACACAATTCCAGTACAGGGTGTGCTTCCTCTGAGTGACAGCAACAAACACATTCATGCGAGCCACGGATTCAATGGCCCACCACCTCTCTTTCCTCTGAGTGACAGGGGGTGCAGGCTATAAGTGTAGGCCGGTGCGCTCTTTATATTGCACAAGTTTGATACACAACTCATCCATCCCACGACTCATCGTCAATATAGATCGTACCAATGTCATCGTGGAGAGATGACCCAAAAGGTGTGCCGACATGGGAAGAGCGGCCAAAATGTACTGCGGGTTCCGATGCTGGTTGCAAGTCTGTACTGATTCTTCAAACAAGTCCAAGTGGGGTGCTAGGTTCTTCAGATGTCCTGACATTGATGATGATTTCAAGGTTCGTTGCAATGCTAATGCATGTTTTTGTTGTTAGTGTATCTAAATGACCAAGCCGTCCACATGCAGGCTTGTAGTTCTTCCAGTGGATCGACAAGAATGCTCTACCCAGTCAAGGAGTACCATCACCAATTGAGAGCAAAGAGCAGTACTCTGCTAGACTAGAACAAGCACGTGAGGCCGAACGTCTTTCTCGCCTTGAGAAAGACCTTGTTAAGCGTGAGGCGGCACTTAAGCTCAGGGAGGGAGAATTCCAAGCTCGGGAGTCTCGCCTGCGTCATCAAGAAGCGCAACATTTAGCTTCGGCAAGAGAGTTCTGGCAACGAAGTAACAGGATGAAGGAGATGGAGCGTCAGGAGGCCGAAGCACGTGAAGCCGATCGTGAGCGCAACAGAAAGGCCGGACGCCGTGCAAAGGAAGCTGCACCAGAATCCAGCAGGAAGGGGAAATATCTCCGTTGTACTCAGTAGAGCGTTAGTTCCACACCCGGCAACCTACTTTCCCCTAAGGCATGTTTGTTCTGGTAACAGCAACTGATTATGTTTTCGGTGTGCTGCACATGCCATTGCAACTTCTATTAGATTGTTTAGGCTAAGGATGTGAGGTGTGTATTCACCATATCGTTTCTGTGATGTAATTTTTTATACATTGCAAATGAATGCCGGGGGTACTTAATTAAGAAAAATATAAGTACAAGAGACCCATTTGTTATCCATCAATCTGCTAGCTTCTTGGAAGTTACTATAATCCATCCATCGTCATCCTTAAGGTTTTTGTTAACTGGAGGTATTCCCTGGCATATTTGCTATCAACGGTGAGCAAACATTTGAAAGAAATATGGCATGGTGCAAGATAAAACGATGTGCGGAAATATTATGATGGCATGAGTGTTTGGTCACTATCAGCAGAGCCACCATCCTGGTCTGTATAATCTCTGTTTTCCTCATCACCGGAGCTCAGGTCACTTAGGTACTTGGCATCATCCAGTCCTCCATCTTTGTTATGCTCAGAATTGATGTCAGATCTTTCATTAGTTTTTCTTTTTTCCAATTTATATATTTTCTACTGAATTCAGGACCTAACCGGTGCGCACGGACCTAACCGCCGTGTCATTCGGCGGTTAGGTCCTGGCCGTCCCAGAAAAAATAGTTTCAAATAAAACCGCCGGTTCAAACGGCGGTTCAGCTAACCGCCGTTTGATACGGCGGTTACAGATTCTTACCGCCGTATCATTTGGCGGTAGCCATTTGATACGGCGGTTGGGTGACAGATTTGCAAAATCTGCCACCGAGCAGTTGTTTTTGAAAAATCGTAAAAAAAAATTAAAAAAATCAGAATTTCCCCTGGGCCAAAGTAAGCCGGATTCCACCTTTCAGCCCGTCCTGATCCCTTACGCGCTGCGCAACCCGGCTCTCATTTCTCCGCCCACTATGGCTTTTCACCACCATACATCATCTCCTTCTCTTCCGTCCGGCCCGCACCGTTTACCCATCCCGACACCAAAGCTAGGCCCACGACGATCGACGGCCCACACCAGGCTGCCTAGTAGAGTAGTAGTACACATGATGTGTTAACACCAGCACGTGACCATATACTACTGGACAAACTGAGATCGAATCAAATCTCTACTGTTGCACGTTGTTGTGAACAGATATCTCTTCGTACTCATCCAATCAATCAAGACATAGATTAGTGTAGTTGTAGACACATCCAAGGGGCATGTCCCTTGGTGAACAGACACGTGAAAGAACACCCATTCAGAAGGGACGCCTCCTGAATGGACAGACACCCTTTCATCGTGTCCCCTCAGCCTGTATATATATAATCAAACCAATCAATCAATAATAATGAGAACAAGAGTCCTTTCTCTACTTTCTTTGTCTCAGTTCTACTCTCAGTATATTATTATTTGTAACACATTATCAGCACGCTTTACACTGAACGCTGTAGAAAAAGAGAAGAAGCGGAAGGACTATTTTTTTCTTGATCATTCTTCCATGGACGCACACTACGTCATTGGATCAGGCATGCATGTAGTGCTTTCAATTTTTTCCCCTTTTCTTTCACATACAGGAAGAACAGATGCTACTTTAGCTTTAATCAAAGAGAAGAAAAATCCGTTTACAGGATAAGTCTTGCCTGCTCGTTCATGCAATCACACCCATGTGTATGCGATGGTTTTTGTTTGCTAGCCTACACCATCTGGCGCATGGTCGCAAACCCAAACTGCGACTGTACTAATTGCTGGCCGATGCGCTCGCATGCGCCAAGCCCAGGGACTGGCTAAGGACTACGTACGCGCTCTTGCGGCTGCAGCGCCAGCCCGCCCATGTTTCGCGACGGCACCGCCTACACGTCCGTGCAATGGAACCCTCGCAACATGGAGGGCCCACGCCTGCTTACCTGAGGCTCGGCCCATACGACCATTTCTTTTTAATTTCAGTGGTAAATTCACGTCAAATTCTCTGAGTTTCCCAGTAATTTAGCACGACATAGTTCACTATTCTTTGTGCCTTGTACGATTATGTTTCAAACTTTTGGAATATAAAGGTCTACACCATTTTTTTTTTTGACTACCAGAATTCATTAATGACATTGGCCATACATAAGATAGGTGCGTGCCCAACATCAACATGAATCAAAAGAGGACTATACCACACCATGGTGTTCACATCTATTTTTATATCCCATCCAATGAGGTTAACACTTTGAGAAATTGAATTGTTTTGCACCAAACATTACAACATTTTCATGACGATTTCTAATTTACCTAGTGCGTAGATTAATCAATCTCTAGTATACACCATGTAAGAATCAATGGCCGTCAGCAAGTTTTGATGATTTCAACTTGACGGACACAATTATCTAACATGGGAATGAACATGATGATCCGTCTTTCATCTTACGGACTCATCACAGCCCTCGAACCATTGGCTATAGATTCAATTCAAAATGGGACCTTATCATAAGGAACCCATCCATCATGATCTCAATCAATTGAGTATCAATGGATGATTCACGCATATTATAGCTAAAGCTCAATGAGCGCTATAAACAGGTTAAAGGAGTCATTTGACCCGAGGCCCTGCACAAAATGAATAAGCACATGAACACCTTCAGGACTTTCAGTCTTTTGGAGTGCATGATCATGCTCTTCATAGAGTTACCCTAAGTTGCAATCTTGCAAAAAAAAACCTACACATGTGGAAGGATTTTTTTATCCACCATGTTTCCCATGTACAGGATCTCTGCAATATTATTCTGAACTTATAATATCATATTGTTTCAAACTGAGAAACTTGATGAAGTCTTAATATGGACACATCATCATCGTCCTCCAGACATGGCTACACTCATTGAAATGTATTTAATGTTCAGAATAACAAGATCGATGGATACTTTATGTCATCCAAATAAATGCAAATGCAACAAAGGATAATAGCCTCGTGTGTCTAATTCAGGATTCAAGCATCTTAGATTCAAAATGTGACAACTTTAACTTTGTCGTCAGTGTGATCACTACAAACACACAACTAAGAATACCACATCCTAGGCCACACAACTAATCTGTACCCAAACTATGGTGAGTTTTGTTGCTAGTGTTTAGAGCTAAGATGTGAAATATACTTTAATCTTCAATCTAACAGCAACTGGGATAATTGTTGTTTACAAAATAACAACTAAACTCTCTACCACCATGAGGACCATATAAAAATGGAGAACAAGTTCGTCCAATTTACTTCGAACTACATGTTGGAGATCAAATTAGTTTCCCAACTCCATAGATATTATGTATCGATGTCTAATTGCATGTTGTAATGTGCTTATGTTATCATCACTTGACTATATTGTATGACACAAAATGTGTCACTAACGTTTAGTGTACAATAAAGTCTTTGTATTCTATATATCCGAAATAAGTTTCATAATAGAAACTTCAATTGTTATATAGATTTGTACGAAGTAAATCTGATGAGAAAAGAAAGATTCTAACTGGACATTTGCACCACAATTTCTATACTTGGGGAGACAAATTCTATTTCTCTGAAAACTGAGATATGAATATGTGATGACAATCGCTAAACGCGGTAGCATTTTGCTGGCATTGGTCGCGCCATCGTCACACTCCTTAAGGGCACTCTTTAAGTATCCTACCAAGCTATAGAGATGTCTATTAATTATAGATATCACAAGCACATTTGCTTGGAAACGTATCTTTCTTGTCATCAAGATTGTACTGCATATACATAATTCGTACAACATGTTGCGTACAAGGTAGTTTTCCACATCTTGAATCATTCAAGACTTGGCTGCATGCCTTGGTCATCCCAACATACGGATGATAATGGAAATTAAGAACAATTCCATTGGTCAATAGTGCAAAATTTTCACAAATCTTTAGATTTTGTGTGCACCCCATGTGCCATAGGAAAACAAATTTTAAGTCTCTCTCATCTTAAAATTTGAGCTACAAGCCATTCAAATTGCTTGAACATATTCAAGGCGGTTTATGTGGTCCTATCTGAACCATTACATGAACATCTTAAGTACTTCATAGTTCTAATAGACACATATATACGATGGTCTCACGTGTGTATCCTATCCACACAACGCCATGTATTTTCTAAAACAATTGCTCAAAGTTTTTGATTTTGAGCATATTATCACTGGGATTCAATCCATTTACATGGAATGCACTGCTGAATTCTTGCCTAACATAACAATTGTAAGGATAAAGGAATTCAGAACTAGCATGTAGTCCCATATGTTCATACTCAAAATGGTTATTGAATTCTTTCATCAACAGAAAGCAAAGTTCATTGCACGACCTTTATGGACTTGCGCTCTTCCAACATTTAATTGGTAATATGTGGCTTTACACACCGCATGAGTAATCCAAATTCACCGCGCTGCAATTATATGGCTCCTTCCATTACATTTAGTACGTGGAAATTTGGCCTTAGCCAATTATTTCCTATCTGCATATCGGTTGGCATTCTATACGTACCGAGATCACTACCTCAGCATACATATAAGGGCATTGGGGATCCACACAAGGTATTATTATCCGTCAATCACATAATACTTTGGGTCTCTTATGGGAATTTATTCACAGCCCGTATGTTGATCACACTTTGAGGACAATTCCAGACATTAGGGGGAGATTCATACCACACTATAGAATGCCAGGAATCAGAATGCCTAGCACATTCGGTCCTCATATATATCTACGTACTAATTGTCAGCAGTCCAACATATATTTGCAACCCTTTGCAAATAACCTGCCAACTGCATTTACTCATCAAAGGTGTCATCTAATCCGATTCTCATCATACATGTTCCAGAAAGAGTGGTGTTGCTTAATAAAAACCACTCAACTCATCGAATCAAACTAAGAGGGGGAGAAGTATGGCCATGAGGGATATAGCTTTTTGCAAGCATTCTCAGAAATAAGGGGAGAAATCCTCCAAGACAGTAAATGCACATCAACATCATGTTGATAGACACCTTATGCCTAAGGATGATAAAATCATCCAAAAGCCCAGCACATGTGTACACAACATCAGGTGCTGGGTCAATGGAACGACCTTATTCTATTGTTGTGGAAAATGAAATAGAGTTCAAAAGGGTTAATATTTTCACAAGCTACATTGATTCTTTTGAATCAATCATACAAAGACTACAAATTGTCGACATCTATTTCTTCTCAAATTGCTGTACACCTTCAACTGGATCCAGACCAAAAGTCCTAGGCAAGAGTGTTCTAACACTCAACAAGGGTCAAACAAAGGTGGCAATTAAGAAGGATTGCTCTCGCTCAACTATAGGAACTTTTCCCATAATGTTCCCATATGGAAACAAAGGTGGTGAGATAACTTAGGGCTTGTAGCACATGGTTTCATGCAGAGACCAAACATAGAAATATATCCCCATGGTATGTGTGAAATTATGTTCCCAAATTTTATTGGCAGAATAAATGAATTGGATAGATTCAGACATATAAGTTCTCAATGGACTTCGTATTCTGAATTGAAATATAAATCGCAACATACATTGTGTAAGCTCAAGTCACTCCATGACTTGAAACGGATAGTTGATTGTGGTACAACTAACTAAATGAGTTCCTTCCACAAAAGGTTTACTCAAATAACATGATTACATAAGTGTGTCCATTGTAAAATCCTAACTGGATTTTGCATCATCTCCAATTGGACATATAACAAACATACAATCCTATTAAGATGGAATTAGAGATGACAAATTTGGGTAACACCAAATTATGCTTAAGTCTACAGTTTAAGCACATACATCAGTGTTTCAATATTCAATTTATATTGTCTATCAATATCCGAATATTGAAAAATCATATCCATCAACACTTATGGTTGTTCATTCCTAAAGATGGATCAATATTTATCTAGATCCTAGGATGACAACTTTAGTGCTTAGATCTGAATTGGCCTTACTCTTGGTAGGGTCAATTCAGTTCTTTGTGAATTGTCGAATATAAGCGACTTGGTCGAAGCCAATCACTTCCGATGCTGCTTTTTTTTTTGGGGGGGAATACCTCGTTCATATATGATTTGACGAGTTACAGTAAGCACCGCCTCGTTAAAAACCTCACCCCCTGGTCAGGGTCCCCTTGTGAGGAAAAGAGTACGGGCTTTTTTGAAAGAAAGTAAAAATGCTATTCTACTCAATGACTTCGTT
>CM014271.1:75375860-75411989 GCA_004135705.1 Alloteropsis semialata | reverse complement strand
ACTTCTCCCCCTCTTATTTGCAATTGGGAGTCGAGTGGTTTCACTTAGTACCACTATTCTTTCTGGCTCATACTTGCAGCAGATTTAACAATCAGTAAATGCATTTGGCAGTTTGTTTGCAATATTACACAAACCATTAATTCATTTTATTTAGTACGTGATCCTGAGCTTGAAATGCTTTATGCATTCCAAATATTTTCCGGGCATTATATATGGTACTACTAATCTCCCCCTAATGCCTGGAAAAGCTCATTTATATGAAAACCAACATACGGGTTGTAAATAGATCCTCTCCAAGAGATCTAGATACTGAACAATCGACGGAGATTGAAATCTCAGATTGATCCTGTGTGAACCCATCAATGTATGCTGCGGTGGTGAGATTGGTACGTATACAACGCAGTCTAATCTTACGCAAATAGGAAATCTTCATGGATTCCTACGTACTAAATGCATATGGGGTATGCAGTTAATCATAAGTCAGGAGTGTGTAAGTCTACCTGACTCCAACATAAAGTTGGCATATAGCAATTTACTAATAGTGGTCCTGCGATGACATCAATGTCATACTTATAGATTCCAAATTATCCATTTGGATATGTAACTAAACTCTTATTATACCCAACAATCGTCATTGAAGGTACAAAAGTTTAGTAGTGTTTAGGATAATGCTCATAACAAGAGCCACTATCTACCAAATGCATGGCTAAGTGTGGAAACTTCCACACTCTAGATCATCTCATAGATGTATCTATACAACCATGAAATGCCTGAGCTGTCTAGACAATCTTTGTGTCGGACTCAAAATATTCTTTCGAATATGATCTAGGAATCTAAGTCAATCTGATTTTTTTAAGATAAGAGGGTCTTAAAAAAAATTTCTGTGGTAGTTACCGTATCCATACTTTGGGAAAATACTGACCAAAAGAATTGCTATTAATTTTTCACGCATCTCTTTGGATGGCCAAATTGATCATTCCAAACCTTGAATGGATCAACCTTGTGAAAAAATCTTATGCGCAACATGTTGTACGGGGATAGTTGTATGCATAATACAACCAAAATGAGACATATCTCATTACTTATGTGCCATATCTAATGTCGTCTGTTTGTGTTTCTCTATGAAAACACAAATGTCCATTAGGAACATATCAATCCCTATTGGGATGATTCCCGTACAATCTATATATGACAAGAATTTGATAGAATTTTTGTCTAATATATAGAAATCCATAAATATTGTCAAGTATCAAATTTATCAAAATGATACTCACAATAGTTATGACAAGTGTTACAACGTATTTTGATGGACATTAGAAACTTCCTCGGGAGCTTTAAATTTAAGATTGAAAACCCCTTCAAATATTAAGTCTTAGCTCCCCCTGTTATCCATTTCTGTTTGATATAGATCAACCTTGAGTTTAAGAGTATGACATTGTTTAGCATTCTGCTAAATACAACCACTTATATGACTTTATTGTGTCAATATGTGGTTCTCATTGTCACTACTCAGTTGCACATGGGGCCTTTTGCTTCCATCATTGGAAGTAAATTGTATGAACAATAGGATCCTAGTCTTAAAGACATGATCTACTTTATTGTTCATAATACTCATGAAGAGTATGCCATAAAGTAAGTGCACTTCCTTCCATAAGATATTTTTATCGATAATCTTGATGGATGTAGTACCTTAATAACAACAAGGCACAATTTCTTTGATCTATAATAAATAACCCCTAAGTGAGGGTCATTAAACTTTTCTAGTAGTTTATGGGATAAAACCAATTATTAATGTCCATTGTCCATGTGGGATATTGATGCCATCAAGAGCGAGTTCAATAAACTCCTCTGAAGTCAATATCCACAACATGTGACAGACCATTGATTGAATGAATTTACAATTAAGGTAAAAATCAAAATCAATATGGTAATGTTGTAATCTGAAAATGCAATATTTTATAAGTGTTTATCTTATCATAGTTTTGGATTATTGTAGGTAGTCACATTAATGTGTAGACCATACAATTTAATCATCATAAGTTTTGATATACACAAGGCAGATAATCTCGATGTCAAAGACAGAGAGTAGATCTCTATAATAGGCAAATATTTTGCTGCCTAAGCACGGTCTCAGGGCAGAATAATTCACAAAGAATTAAACGCAGCCAGTGCATTTAGGACTCTACTATCTTGTGTAATAATAAAACAATATGATGACAAAGATCAATCCAAAACCTTTATTTTGATTAGAACACGGTGTAGGTAATCATCAAGTTTCAAAGAAACAAGATGTAGACCAATCAGTAATAGGTGATTGAATCACTGCTATGGCACGGTCTCAGGGCAGGATAATTCTCAAGGAATTAAATGCAGCCAATGCCATAGACTCCATTACCTTGTGTTAATTTAACCAAAAATAACCAAGATATTTATATTGCAATTTTAATCCTATAATCATATAATGATTAAAGTTTTATTATTCTATGAGGAACTTTGTTAAATTGCCACTAACTTAAACTAGCAAATTTAACCTGTATGTGGTGCAAGATTGTGGTTTGAGTGCACCAACATACTCCAATCTATTATATAACTACAAGTGTAACCTATATGTTGGTGCAAAGAAGACGGCGCGGAGACGTTGTCGTTCGTGAAGAATGGTCGAGTACGGTGAGGACAGCGGCGCGGAGGCATCCAGGGTTCCCATCCAGAGAAGCGACGTTGTCCACGGCGACCACGGACACGACGTCCACCACGACGGCCATGGCGTGTACCGCGAGTGCAGAGACAGCAACGGCCACGGGATCCACCGACGGGAAGAGCAAGCAAGCCAGTAGGAATGGCTAGGAAAAGTAAGTTCTCGAAATCCATGGCCTACTGGATGATGGCGACAGTGATGTCCTTCGGCACAGGAAGATGCAGCAAAGCCGGCGAACATCCTTCCTATCCTCTGCCTGTAGCGTCAGCGGTTGCAGAGCGAAAGTTGCTGATGCCTGAAAAAGAACAGACAGGGAGCGGTGTTCCTGCATGTGGATTAGCAATGCAAAAGCAAGAGTGACAAATTGAATTCATCTGGCAGTTTTGATGACGCCTCCTGTTCATTGAATTCATCTGGCAATCTTGATGACGGTCCTGTTCTTCTTGTTTAGAGGCCAAGCGGGTCCTCTGTTCTTGACTCAGTAGAGAGCAAAGTGCATGATAACGTGTTTAGAATAATCTATGCTTCAATGTAAATGAGAACCGATTGAGAGAATGAATCTGTGATTGTATTGATTAAATGAATGAAGTGTTGGTTTACATATTTATACATGGGGAAGAGGCATGAACATGTCCTTTCGGAGGGACACACCCCTACCGAATAGGTGCCTCTTCGTGAATGGGTGTCTTTTACTAATGACATAACTAATTGCTAATTGATCACTAATTATCCTATTCTAACACAGAAGGCTCAATTTTTAGAAAAAAACACTAGAAGCCCTAAATGTTTATAGGTTAATTAGGCCGGTCTCAATACAAGTTTCATTGCACAGTTACCAAGACTCAGAAACTAGGTAACTGTGCTGAGAAAGTTTCATAGGGATGAAACTCCTCTCACATCTCGTAAAACTCCCTCTTTTTCTCCCCTCGCCATATTAGCAAATTTGATGATTTGGCATATAACCTAATGCCATGAAACTCTTCGTAAAACCCATTGACATTGGACTTAGGAGTAATTAGTAAACTTTTAATGTTATTGGATTATTAGGGCGCATGCCCCTGCATGCCGACCACCTTAACTAATGGTCAAATAGAAAGAAAAAAAAAGACAGCCATTGTCTTGGTACCATAGTTAATCATTCTGTTTCTCAAATCTAACACGAAATAATGCTATGATATTCACCACGATGTTAACTTTACTGTCGCTCGCGAGTTTGGAAACTCACGGTCGATCCATCAGCGCGCGTCGTCCCCTCCCCGGTCCAGCTTGCGGCTGTTTTTTTTTAAAGCTCACCTCTCCGTTTCGTTTTCTCTTTTAAAAAAAACTGCTACATAGTCATGGGTCCACATATACAGATACGTCCCCATACATGACCATATGATTGGTTTACGAGTTATTTTTTAAAGCCGACAAAGTGAACCACGTTAATGACCTGCTCTCTTTTATACCAAATTATTACGTAAAACTTTTACACAACAAATATGAGAAATGAGGTAGAAAATTACCACATTTAGGTAAAACTTTACATAAAAAATTTTATGATAAACTTTTACATTGTAAACTTTTATGATAGACTTTTATGATAAACTTTTACATTATAAACTTTTATATAAATTTTTACATTACAAATATAACTTAGCAGCAGTACTATCAGTATTTTTAATCTAAAATTTTTATAATATTAAATTTACATTGGAAAAATATGGTGTTTTGCATGTCTTAAGAAATCTATTTTTCTTCGATTTTGGTCCCTCTGCCATAGAAGGCCAAATTAGTTAGTGTTCAGGGTTGTTGGGGTGACTCCGTCCTATTGGGTTTAGAATGATGTTTGGGGTTTAGGGCAGCCATGTACCGCTGCCATAGAAGGCTAAATTGCTTCAACATCGATCCCCCTGCAATAGAAAGTTGAACTGGTTAGGGTTCAGGGTTGTCGGGGGCGATTCCATCCTATCGGGTTCAGAAGGATGTTTGGGGTTAGAGCAGCCATGTACCCCTGCCATAGAAGGCCAAATTACTTCGGTTTCGGTTCCCCTGCCATAGATGGCTAAACTGGTTAGTGTTCAGGGTTATTGGGGGGCGACTCCATCCTATCGGGTGCAGAAGGATGTTTGTGTTTGGCGGCTATGTATCCTCTGCCATAGAAGGCTAAATTGATTCGGTTTTGGTCCCCTGCCATAGAAGGCTAAGCTGGTTAGTGTTCAGGGTTATTGGGGGGCGACTCCATCCTATGGTTTGGGGCGGCTATGTATCCCTTGCCATAGAAGTCTAAATTGCTTCGATTTCGGTCTCCTGCCATAGAAGGCTAAACTGGTTAGTGTTCGGGGTTATTTGGGAGGGGGGCGACTCCGTCCTATCGGGTGCAGAAGGATGTTTGTGTTTGGGGCGACTATGTATCTCCTGCCATAGAAGGCTAAATTGATTCGGTTTCGGTCCACTGCCATAGAAGGCCGAAGTGGTTAGTGTTCAGGGTTATTGGGGGGCGACTCCGTTCTATCGGGTACAGAAGGATGTTTTGGTTTGGGACGGCTATGTATCCCTGCCATAGAAGTCTAAATTGATTCGGTTTCGGTCCTCCTGCCATACAAAAGTTTCATTTAGAACGTAAAAGTTGTTTATGGAAGTTTGCTATAAAACTTATGGATGAAAACTTTTTGTTAACTATTTGTAGAAAAATTTTGTATTAAAACTTATCTGCAGTTCAAAAAACTTATGTATTACGTAGTTGTAGAAAACTTTTGTATTCAAACTTATGTGAAATTCGAAAAACTTGTGTAAGTAAGTTTTGCACCAATTTTTTCTTTTATTTGTACTGTATTCTAGCTTTAAAAGTTGCTTTTATTTTTCCTCGCCCTTTTCTTCTCCCTCTTTTCCTCCATCCCGAATATTTTGGCTTCGTGAAAAAAAAATGCACGCGGAAACAAGTAGCGCATGAAAAGAAAATGGTTAGCACGTAGAAAGAGAAAAGAAAAAAACATCCGCGTGAAAAGGATATGGCTGCTGGGCACGAGGCACATGGCCACTGGATCGACCGGACGGTGACCTCCTACCGGTCGCCCGTAAATTATAATCTCTGGATATTCACACGCGATTAAACTAATGAAACTAGAAGTACAGCTGGAACCAATTAAATACTATAATTCACGTGCCACGACGGAGACTTTGAACTGTCAATGCTAATAATATTTTGATCTTGACATGCCACTTGTAGTCATCTCACTTGCGCTGCTCTTTGTTTATACTTCATACATTGTCACTGTCTCACGACTGCCATCAGAAGCAAGCTCAGTGTTCACTTCACCTTGTCCACAGAATCCATCGAGCTCCAAGAAGAAGATCGCCCCAGCATCCATGGCGGAATGCAAGAGAGACGAAGCTTCTCCCCTGCACGTGGTGGTGTTCCCATGGCTCGCCTTCGGCCACATCATCCCCTTCCTCGAGCTCTCGGAGCACCTCGCCAAGCGCGGCCACTTCGTCACGTTCGTCTCAGCCCCGAGGAACCTCGCCAAGCTGAGGCCCGTCCTCCCGGAGCTGAAGCCGCGCATCCGCCTCGTGCCGCTGCCCCTGCCGCGCGTTGAGGGCCTTCCCGACGGCGCGGAGTCGACGGCCGACGTGCCGCCGGAGAAGGTCGAGCTCCTCAAGATCGCCTTCGACGGCCTCGCCGCCCCCTTCGCCGCCTTCCTCGCCGAGGCCTGCACCGCCGGCGAGGCCGGAGAAGGGCACGGCAAGAAGCCCGACTGGATTGTCCCCGACTTCACGCACCACTGGCTCCCGCCCATCGCCGACGAGCACAAGGCAAGCTTATTACTTACTGATATTTCCTTCACACAAGCAAGCAAGCACATGGCGTTCACACAATCAAGCAAGCACATGGCGTTAACCCAAGCCGACAACAAGTGCAGGTGCCGTGCGCGCTGTTCGTGATCTTCCCGGCGGCGTTCATGGCGTTCATGGGCCCGAAGGCTCTGAACGAAGCGCATCCGCGGACAGCGGCGGAGGACTTCACCGTCCCGCCGCCGTGGATCCCGGCTCCTTCCTCGATCGCGTTCCGGCGCCACGAGGCGGAGTGGATCGTCCGGGCGGCGTGCCAGCCCAACGCCTCCGGCGCCTCCGACATCGAACGCTTCTGGAAGACGCTGGAGCCCAGCCGGCTCTTTGTCTGCCGCTGCAGCCGCGAGATCGATGGCCTGCTCTGCCTGCTCGTCGGCGACCTCTACGGCAAGCCCTTCCTCCCTTCCGGCGTCCTCGCCCCGTACGACGCCGCGCGCGCCGCCAGCAGCGTTGCCGGTGACGGCGTCGACGAGGAGAGCGCGGGCCTCATGCGCTGGCTCGACGCCCAGCCGGAGAGGTCCGTGCTCTACGTCGCGTTCGGGAGCGAGGCGCCGCTGACGCCGGAGCACATCCACGCGCTGGCGCGCGGGCTGGTGCTCGCCGGCGTGCGCTTCGTCTGGGCGCTCCGAAAACCCATCGGGGAAGACAAGCCGCAGCTCCCGGACGGGTTCGAGGCCCGCGCGGCGGGGCGCGGCGTGGTGCGCGTCGGGTGGGTGCCGCAGATGCGGGTGCTGGCGCACGCCGCCGTGGGCGCCTTCATGACGCACGCCGGGATGAGCTCGCTCATGGAGAGCTTCCTGTTCGGGCACCCGATCGTGATGCTGCCGCTGTTCGCCGACCAGGGCCTCACGGCGCGGCTGATGGCGGAGCGGCGCGTCGGCCTGGAGGTGCCGAGGGGGGACGACTGCGGCGGCTCGTTCGGCGGCGAGGACGTGGCGGCGACCGTGCGGCGGGTGATGGTGGAGGAGGAAGGGAAGGTGTTCGCCCGCAAGGCCAGGGAGCTGCAGGAGGTTCTCTGGGACACGGCGAGGCAGGACATGTACATCGATGAGCTGATCGAGCACATGCTGCAGCACCGCAGAGATTAGGATCGCAATAAAGGATTTGTCAAATCATTTTGCTGCTGTTAGGATCGAGAAAAAAGGTTAACCTTCGCGCGTGTCATTTGAGAAAATCCTTGGAAAATCGCCTGATTTGAGAAATCAACAGTCACCTTCGGATTGGAATATGACAGAGCCTGCATATTAAAATTCTCAGCTCTCCGACCCCCTGCAACGTCCAAGGTGGGCCGCTCTGACGAGGCTGGCTGTATGGGCTCAGGACATGTGACAATTGCTGCCTCCGTGATCTATGGACCATGTTCTTGTTTGCCTGTTTAGATGGACAAAACTTATCCTGATCGATGTCTTTATCAACACGTGACAAGTACAGCGTATGCTTGGTTTATGTCCACAACTATTCATGTGTACTTACCAAACTATGTCTAAAGTGTGGTAAGAGCATTGTAATCTTCTAATAAACCTTTCCTAATAATTTATTATTTTTTTGTTTTTAGATTTAACTGTAGGTCGTAGAGCAATGAGAGGATATCTATGCCCTACGCTCGTGTTGAGGGGGAGGGAGAACGACAATGGATCTTGAAGAGGAGCAACTTTTTCATCTTCCAGTGCATATATGCTCGGTGGAGCTTGAAAGCCGATGGATAGGAAGGGATGTAGAAAGAGAAGTAAATAGGAAGAGGAGCTTGTAAAACCCAAGTGTCATAAGGGTGAGCGGGGGCAATATTTTAAATATCTTGTATTGGGACATCATCCCTATTAATATTAAAAAAAATGTTTGTTACAAAACTGTTGGAGATGCTCTAATAATTTGCTAGCTGTGATCTAGGTCATATTTGGCAAAGATGTGTCTAGCCATGGTTAAAAAAAAATGTGTCGAGACATGGTTGCGGCAAAAAAATAGGGGACCTCACCTCCGGAAGCAAATCCTCTGCAGTACTGCAGAGGGACTTCTGTCACTGTCAGGTGGGCCAGATCACACATCAGGCCCACCAGTCAGTGGCGGTGAGTCCCTCTGCAGTACTGCAGAGAAGACTCACCCCCTCACTTCCACCCCCAAAAGAAATTATCCGCAGATGAAGAGGAGAAAAAAAGAAGAGAAAGAGGGGGAGAGAGAGGAAGAGGAAGGACAAGTTGAGACCACTCTCCTCTCGATCTCTAGGTCCGCCACGGCTAAGAACTATGCATATACCGAGGAAATTGCGTGGCAGGTTTTGGACGCCATCCAAACAGACATCATAACACTTATAATAAAATTTATTGAAGGTATACCATAAGTAGATATGTTCTACTAGCTTTTAAAATGTTGCGAGCGTAGAAAACAAATGTGGTCCATTTCTATTAGTTACGAGTCTCTTTCCATATAATGTACTAGTATTAAATTTAAGATCTAGGCCGTTGTAACACCACATTTAATGGTGTGTATTTTTCCTTTCCTTTCGACGGCGACTGCCTCACTGCCATCGTAAGTTAATTCCTGCTACATCCCCGCACTATTCATACATCTCGCTCGTTGTCACCGGTGTTCACCTCGTGCACAAATTCGACCGAGCTCCACGAACACGACTACCCCATCCATGGCAGAATCTAAGAAAGAAACTTCTCCCCTGCACGTGGTGATTTTCCCATGGCTCGCCTTCGGCCACATCAACCCCTTCCTCGAGCTCTCCGAGCAGCTCGCCAAGCGCGGCCACTTCGTCACCTTCGTCTCGGCCCCAAGGAACCTCGCCAAGCTGAGGCCTGTGCTCCCGGAGGTCAAGCCACGCATCCGTCTCGCGCCATTGTCACTGCCAGCCGTCGACGGCCTCCCAGATGGCGCTGAGTCGACGGCCGACGTGCCGCCGGAGAAGGTCGAGCTCCTCAAGGTCGCCTTCGACGGCCTCGCTGCCCCCTTCGCCGCCTTCCTTGCCGAGGCCTGCGCCGGAGAAGGGCACGGCAAGAAGCCCGACTGGATCATCCTCGACTTCGCGCACCACTGGCTCCCCTCCATTGCCGACGAGCACAAGGCACGTTCCTTTACCACCATTCCTTCCGTCAGTCGCAACCCTTGTGGTGGTTCTTGACAATGTCAGTTCCAAGTGCAGGTGCCGTGCGAGGTGTTCTTCATCTTCCCTGCTGCCGGCCTCGCGTTTGTAGGACCCAAGGAGCTCAACGACGCGCACCCGAGGTCCACGGCGGAGGACTTCACCGTGCCGCCGCCGTGGATCCCTTCGCCGTCATGCCTCGCGTTCTTGTTGAGTTATGTTCCAAATTCACAGACTATTAGTCCCATATCTAAAGGCAACAGCAGGGGGACACCGAAACAGGGCAATAAAAGGAGAGGGGAGGCAATCTGGCAACTCATCCCGTTCGGAGCATAAATACCCAGTTTAGGGTTTTCTCCTTAATTATTATTATCTTCTTGTAAGCCGTAGACGACGGCGTTGTAACCCGACTCTTGATACTGAAGTGTTGCTGGCTGGCGCCCGTGGTTTTTCCCTTCCGCATTGAGAGGGTTTTCCACGTTAAATCTCGTGTCTCCTGCGGTTTGATTTGTTCTTCTTCATCGTTTATTCATCCTAGTTTCTAACAAGTGGTATCAAGAGCCTTGTTCTCAGATCAGGGTTTCGCGATGGCGTCGATGAAGTATGATCTACCGCTGTTGGATCGCAATACGAGGTTCTCGCTGTGGCAAGTCAAGATGCGGGCTGTTCTGGCGCAAACTCATGACCTAGATGAGGCGCTGGAAAACTTCGGGAAGAAGTCGGTCAAGGATTTGACCGATGAGGAGAAGCGCAAGGATCGTAAGGCTCTGTCCCTAATTCAACTTCATCTATCTAATGATATCTTGCAAGAAGTGCTGCAGGAAAAGACTGCTGCATCACTGTGGCTCAAACTGGAATCGATCTGCATGTCGAAAGATCTTACCAGTAAGATGCATATGAAGATGAAGCTGTTCACGCTTAAGATGGAGGAGGGTGGTTCGGTGTTGAACCACATATCTGTTTTCAAGGAGATTGTTGCCGACCTAGTGTCGATGGAGGTGGAGTATGATGATGAGGATTTAGGCCTATTACTATTATGCTCTCTGCCCAGTTCGTTTGCTGGTTTTCGTGACACCATACTTCTAAGCCGTGATGAACTAACCGTTTCGGATGTTTATGAGGCACTCCAATCCAGGGAGAAGATGAGAGGCATGGTGCACTCTGATGGGTCGTCCTCCAAGGGCGATGCATTGCATGTGAGAGGCAGAACCGAGCAGAGGTCCTCCAATGATAGCTACGATCGTTCCAAGAGCCAAGAAAGCAGAGGACGTTCAAAGTCTAAACCTCCGAAAAAGTTCTGTAAGTACTGTAAGAAGAAAACTTATTTTATTGAGGACTGTCTTAAGCTTAAAGCTAAGGAGAGCAGGAAGAATAATTCGGATGGTAAGGCTTCCGTTGTCGCTGGTGGTAATTCTGATTCGGGAGATTGTCTGGCTGTTGCTGCTTGTGTTTCTGACCATGATAAGTGGATACTTGATTCATGAAAGGACCTTGATGTCGCCTAGAGGGAGGGTGAATAGGCGATATACCGCAAAATCAAACTTTTCCCCTTTTTACTCTAGCTGCCAGGGGGTGACCGGTCAGACCGGTGCTCCACACCGGTCAGACCGGTGACGTGCAGTGCACTCCCCCAACAGCAGCTCGAGCTTCTTCTTGACTTCTAGCACGAACCAAACTTGGTGAGTTGCTTCTGTAGGTGATATTCAGCAAGGCAAAGCTATCCCTGCACACAATATAAGCACACCCAAGTAGATCGAAGCGGAAGCATAAAATATGCTAGAAATCAACAAGTGAGGCAAACCACAACGGAGACACAAGGAGTTGTTTTCCCGAAGTTCGGATTCACCGCTCGCACCAAGCAACCACCAAGGTACGGTGAATCCTACTCTCCGTTGAGGAAGCTTATGCGACCACCACTTAGGTCAAGCTATCTTCTCCTTCCACTAGTTTGCTTCTTCCCTTCCGGAGGTGAAGCACAACCTGCACAAACAATCCCGAGGCTCACCACACAATTTGGTAGCTCACCGGGCAACGCCTAACCGTCTAGGAGGAAGAACCTCCAAGAGTAACAAATGCTTCAAATTGCTTTCTTGACAGCGAATCGAAGTGCTCAAGCTATGGTTGCTCTTGTTTTGCTCTCTAATGCTCACTCAATCTTGCTCACTCAACCCAACTCAAAGATATCACAAATATCACACAAATCTCACAAAGAGAGGTTGGGGAGGGCTTTCCTTTCTTCTGGAATGTATCAAAGTCGTGTGGAAGCAGCAGCCCACCAAGAGGGGGGCTGAGGGGTATAAATACCCCATCACACAAAAACTAGCCGTTGGAGCTCTGTCCTGACCGGTCAGACCGGTCACCCTGACCGGTCAGACCGGTCAGCCAGAGCTGATTTGAAAAACTAGCCGTTAGAGCTTTACACCGGTCAGACCGGTCCCCTTGACCGGTCAGACCGGTCAGGCTGAGTGTGTCCCAAAAACCCCTCAAAATAGCTCAAGGTTTCATCCAAGGATAAAACCACACAATGTTAGATGATCTGGGATTTGTTAGCACACTCTGTGTCTCTCTCAAGGCTATTCTCACATGGGTCAACTATTGAGCACTTTTGATATTTGTCAATAAGCAAATGTTGCATCCCTCTTGATAGTACGGCGTACTTATACTCAAGGATAAATATAAACACAAAGACATCCTCTTGAGTTTCCAAGTTTTGATCAATGCCATACTTTGATAGTTGTCAACTTGAGGGCTTTCAACATTGCTAACTTTCTTGAGCAATTCCATACTTGAGCTAGTGACTTAGGATTTTCCATCATCCATTGACAAAGTGTATTTGAATCCTTAAGTCACTCCATTTTATCAATCACAACTAATTGATGCTTTGCATTGCTTCCCTCAACAAAGCTTGGATATGGTTCTTCGAAACCCCACGGACCTAGATACTTCACCTTAGCAATTTGCACACATGGAAAGCTGTCGCTTAGCCAAAGCTTGCTTAGTCCCTCGCTCTAGTCATCTCGGTTGATTTCTTCACCACTTACTCTTGCCATATTGAGTTTAGCTTTGCTTCATCATTTTGAAATCCCATTTGAAAGAACTCTTCAAATGCTTGTTCTTGATTGACAAAGTACATTCAAACCATTGCAAGCTTCCAACAATGAGACCAACGTATATCACATAAGCATATGTCCCTTTGGTGTAAATGCATGAAGCCTTGCAATTTCCACTTTGAATGATCCCTTCATATATTAACAAGCTTTCTCATAGATTGGAACCACATAGATATACCTTTGTTGACTTGTCCAAAATATATCAACACTCATGCTTGTCATTCATTATTTATGCACAAAGAGATCACACACTTGCTTGCCTTTCTCATTATGAGCCAAAGAACATTCATTTCATATATAATTCAACATCACAACATGAATGTACAAATAAAAACCTGCTCATAGTCTTAAGCAAACAAGTTAGTCCTTTAATCGTTTTGTCATACAATTCACCAAAACCCACATGGGGGCCTAGATGCACTTTCAATCTCCCCCTTTTTGGTGATTGATGACAACTCGATTAAAGCTTACAAATATGACAATTAAGCTCTTTTAGTTTCTTAGATATAGTGTGAGCTCCCCCTTAATGTGTGCTTCGAATGGAATTTTAAAATTGGCCTCACATGCCAAGAGCACACATTTCTCAATAAAAAGCATGGGAGCTTCCCCTGTATCTCAGAAACCGTGGGGTGCAACAAGTGTGTGTACAAAAATATCCGTGATGCATATGACAAGAAAAGGCGCACAAAGAAATGTATGTGTGCTTTCAGGTGCCTGACCGGTCAGACCGGTCAGCCCCAGTCAGCACTCATACAAGGGATAAAAACAACCACCAATCAATTCATGCATCATATACTAACACAAAGTTACTTAGAAGCATAAATAAAGGTCTTACACACACAATAGCACACATTACAAGTTCTCAAGTCCACAAAGGAATAGAATTCGAGATTAATTACAAAGTTCCACTGCCAACTACACTTGACCGGTCAGACCGGTCACCCTAACCGGTCAGACCGGTCAAGGCTGCTGCCACTGCCCTGAAACTGAAAGCTGAAGCTTTAATCCAACACTTCTCCCCCTTTGTCATCAAGCATCCATAAAAGGGCCTGGAGAAGTTGTAGCTGCAGTCACTCCTGTCCATTGCCACCGTTTCCTCCATTTCCTCCTTCACTAGGTGAAGCCCCTGACCAAAGATGAAGTCCTTCATGCAAATGCGAGAGAGGAGGCATAAGATATATAGAATCTGATACGGTGATCTCAGAGGAAGGAGCAAGAGTGGGATCAGTAGTACCATAGGAAACTGAAGTGTCGGGATGCACAGGAGGTGTATAGCCAAAGATAGAAGTAGAGAGCCTCGCTGCTATGTCAGAGGTCTCCGGTGCATCACTAGAAGGATCAAGAATGCCACTGCTGAATGGTGGAACTGAAGAACCCGCCATCATGCCCTCACTATGAAAAGATGGACCCACAGAGGATGATCCTGCTGGATATGTGCCTCCCATCATGCCTGGCACAAAGCCCGACGAGAACGTACTAGGCATACTGGCAGAGAGGGTCTGGTATAGTGGAGGTGCTGGCGGCTGCTGTGGCTGAACTGGTGGAGCACCTGATGAAGAACTAGCCTCTGGAAAGAATATGCTCCCATACTGATCAAAGTATCCTGCTGATGAATATCCTTGGAGCCTATCATCAAGAGATGAAATCTCAACCTCTGGAGGTGGTGGAGAGGGAGGAGAACACTGCGGCTGAAGGTTCATGGCATTGTGCATCATCTTAATTGAATCATTTATCTTCTTGTTGTCCCTCCGCTGATGCTGCTGCTCCACCTCTATATCTCTTTCGTTCTTACACATGCCAACAAAAATATTGAAGAGCTTCTTGATGGGAGAAGTGGGCTTTTCCCTTGGCCTGCGAGAGAACACAATGGGCTCAGGCCCGAACCGGTCAGACCAGTACCGGGCACCAGTCAGACCGGTGCCGGCCTGAGCACCAGGCTGAGCCGGCTGAGGCTGCTCCTGTTGCTCAAACTCTCCTCCAACTGGCTCATGCTGAATCTCTGGCTCAGGAGAAGGAATCCTAGGATGTTTATTGACATTAGGCTTCAATGGTTTGTGCTTCACATCACTAGGAAAATCAATCTTGGTCACCTTTCTAATCATATACATGATATAGGGACTATAGCTGCAGATCTTCTTTGGATTTTCAGATACATGCTTGATCTCTTGCCAAATAAAATCCCCAACACTGAATTCAGGTGCCTCCGGTCTCATAGCATACATCAAATTCTTTTGGTAGGAAGTAATCTCAGATGTATTGCCATCTCTAGGGGTTATTGTCTTTTTAAAGAGCCTATTGAGAACTCCATAGAAAGTGTACAAATGCTTCACTTTCCCCTATTCATTTTCTATATTGCGAGGATACATGATCTTCATCATAGATAGTTCAAGTTCATCCTCATCATGCAACATTTGAAGGCCTTCTTCATTACCAAGTTTGAACATGTTGCAGAAGGCCGGAAAGGTGATGTGATATCTAACTCCATTTGTCATCCAAAACATGGCTTTAACATCATTCCTAAAGCCAAAGTACACTGTAGCATAGAACTGAGCAATAATCTCTTTGTTCCAGCTTTGCTTGAAACCCATGATGTGCATTATTCTTTGTCTTGTACAGGTCTCAATGATCTCATCAAAAATTTGATTATGCTGATCTGTCATGTGTTTCCAATCCACATACTGAGCCTCATGAGTGATTTTGGACATCTTTAGAATAACTGAGGTGTAGAAATCCTGCTGAAACATAGTCCAAAATCTATTGTCACTAGCTGTCCTAGGCCCACTGTAAGGATCTGCATCTCTCATTTTCAGCACAGCCTTTGTCATCCCTTCCCCATGATAATTTGTCATTCTTGTACCATAGAGATAGTTAGGCCTCACAATGACAGGAGTTTCATCATCATCTTCACCATCACCGTCACCATCATCACCATCATCATCACCGTTGCCATCACTATCACCACCACCATTACCATTACCACCACCATCACTCTCACCGCTGCCATTGCTGTCATTATCAATAGCCGGGCCTTTGCCATGGCGAGGCTCCACTCTATAAGGACTTTGCTCCTCATCATCACTACTAGTCTCAATTTCCTCCTCTTCTTCCTCTTCAACCTGCATCTCAACTGAGGATCTTTTCTGCCCTCTAGGTCTCAATCTGCTGGTATAGTCATCTTGCATAGAGCTAGCACCTTGAGAACTAGAATCATCTTGCCTTCTCTTTTTCCTTCTCTCGGCATCATGTCCCTTAGTCATAGCTGCTGATCCTGGGTCACAAAGATTATGAAGAAATGTCTATAAGACACCAGGACACAAGATATGATAGATTTGGCAAAAACAAGATTTGAATACCTTTGGAGAGAGGAACTCGAGATGAATCCAAGGGGCCGGTTAGGGCACCGGTTAAACCGCCCAAGGAGACTTGAATCCTTGAGAGGGGCGAGCTTTTCCTTGGTTGAATCCTCAAATCGCCAATGGAGGATGAGAGGGGAACTTGGGCGCTCGGGCAGGAGAGAGCAAAGGACGTGGATGGGAGTAGAGGGTGAATGAGGATAAGGATGTACTGTTGAGTCACGGGAGGGGGTAAAAGGGTAACTCCCGGGGTACACCTGTCAGACCGGTGCCGGGAACCGGTCAGACCGGTGCCTTCTCAACAGCAAAGTTGAGAAGGCTGATTGATGAACTTTTGATCCTTTTAGCCCTTACAAGGTTGGACATTAGATTTGCAGTGAATATTATCCAGAGTTGGCATATCTCATAAGAATATGGAATAATGCAAATTATTTCTCATTTCTTGATTCTTCCAAGAAAGATAGATGTATAGATAAAGATTTTACGGACTTGAGAAAATCTTCCCACTTGTGACTAGGCATCAATCAAACAAAGTGAACAATAGTCACAAGTGAGTCAATCGGGCCACAAAGACCAAGAACCAAAATTTTCAAAGAAAGCACACTTCCTACACATGCTAGTTGAATTTTCGCAAAAACTACCCTATGCCACAAGAGACATGCATCCATCTCAAGTCAATAGTCATCATAGCATATTTAGCTCATATCTTGCAAGAGATGACACCAAGTCAATTCTCAATGAAGACATCAACTAAATATCTAGATTTGAAGCTCAAAATGACTTGAAACAATTACATGCAAAAACACATACTAGCAAGGTACAAAGGCCTAGATGCAAAAGATAGGAATAGAAGGTTCATGAAAACATACCTTTGCCTTAAGCCCATTCGATTTGTGCATATTTCAATTTAGCATGGTGCTAGCTCTCATAATTATTTTTTTATTCAAGTATTGAGTTAGCACAAGATACACTAGCACATGTGACTACAAATTCACTAGAAGAAATTGTTAGTCCCACAAGTGACACAAGTATTGGAATAAGCTCCCCCTTAGATAGTGCATAAGAATTTTGAATTTCTTTTGAGTTGCACTTTATTCAATTATGAATATTGAGGAGTTTATTCACAATCTTGGTCCAGGCATATAGAAGGTAATGAACAAATTGAAATTATGCTAGGGATCTCAATCATAGTCACATAAAACTTTTCATGCTAAACACACTAGCATGAGGGAAGGCCTAGATGCATTGAAATGAATATATGAAATTGAAAGAACTCTTCAAATGCTTGTTCTTGATTGACAAAGTACATTCAAACCATTGCAAGCTTCCAACAATGAGACCAACGTATATCACATAAGCATATGTCCCTTTGGTGTAAATGCATGAAGCCTTGCAATTTCCACTTTGAATGATCCCTTCATATATTAACAAGCTTTCTCATAGATTGGAACCACATAGATATACCTTTGTTGACTTGTCCAAAATATATCAACACTCATGCTTGTCATTCATTATTTATGCACAAAGAGATCACACACTTGCTTGCCTTTCTCATTATGAGCCAAAGAACATTCATTTCATATATAATTCAACATCACAACATGAATGTACAAATAAAAACCTGCTTATAGTCTTAAGCAAACAAGTTAGTCCTTTAATCGTTTTGTCATACAATTCACCAAAACCCACATGGGGCCTAGATGCACTTTCAATTCAGCATGCTCATTTCATATCTGCATTAACAGAGATTGGTTTAGTTCTCTTAAACCTGTGCAGAAGGGAGGTGTCGTGCGTATGGGAGATGATAACCCACGCGAGATTGTGGGCATCGGCTCTGTCAAGATCAAGGCACATGATGGCATGACACGCACGCTGGAAAATGTGAGGTTCATACCCACGATGACTAGAAATCTCATCTCGATCAGTACGCTTGATGCAGAAGGTTTCAAATACTCCGGTTCAGGTGGAGTTTTAAAAATATCAAAAGGTTCTCTTGTTTATTTGGTGGGTGATCTTAATTCTGCAAATTTATATGTCCTTAGAGGAAGTACTTTACATGGTTCTGTTTCCGCTGCTGCTGCTGCTGTTACTAATGCTGAACCTAGTAAAACTAACCTTTGGCATATGCGTCTTGGACACATGAGTGAACTTGGCATGGCAGAATTGATGAAGAGAAACTTACTGGATGGTTGTACTTTGAGTAGCAAGAAGTTTTGTGAGCATTGTATCTTTGGGAAGCATAAGAGGGTCAAATTTAATACCTCTGTCCATACCACCAAAGGTACTCTTGATTATGTACATGCTGACTTATGGGGTCCTTCTCGTAAGCCTTCTCTTGGTGGTGCTCGTTACATGCTGACTATTATCGATGATTACTCTAGAAAAGTATGGCCTTATTTTCTGAAAGATAAAGATGATACCTTTGCTGCATTTAAAGATTGGAAAGTTATGATAGAAAGGCAAACTGAGAAGAAGGTAAAAGTGCTTCGTACTGATAATGGTGGAGAGTTCTGTTCGCATGCTTTTGATGATTATTGCAGGAAGGAAGGCATTGTCAGGCATCACACCATACCGTATACTCCGCAGCAAAACGGTGTGGCTGAGCGCATGAACAGAACCATCATCTCGAAGGCTCGTTGCATGCTGTCCAACGCACGGATGAACAAGCGTTTTTGGGCGGAAGCTGCTAACACCGCATGCTACTTGATAAACAGGTCGCCTTCTATTCCACTTAATAAGAAAACTCCTGTTGAGGTATGGTCTGGTACACCTGCTGATTATTCACAGTTGAAAGTTTTTGGCTGCACTGCTTATGCTCGTGTTGATAATGGAAAATTAGAGCCTAGAGCTATTAAATGTCTTTTTCTTGGTTATGGTTCGGGAGTTAAAGGATATAAGTTGTGGAATCCCGAAACAGGAAAGACTTTCATGAGCAGGAGTGTTGTTTTCAATGAATCTGTGATGTTTAATGACAGCTTGTCCTCAGATTGTGTTCCAGATAATTTTGATAAAGAACTGCAGCATGTCAGTGTGCAGGTGGAGCATGTGGATGATATACAGGAGGAGCTGCATGTGCATGATGATGGTGGTGTGCAGGTGGAGCCGCCTGTGGAGCCGCCAGTTGATGATCAGGAAAATGATGTTGTTGATAGTGAGGCTCATGATGATGATGTTCAGCACTTACCTCCTGTTGTGCAGCCAGTGGAGGATTTGTCTATTGCTCATCGCAAGTCAAAGAGGGGGTGTGGACCTCCCAAGCGTCTTATTGAAGAATGTAATATGATTTATTATGCTTTGAGTTGTGCTGAACAGGTGGATAGCAGCTATGAGCCAGCAACATATTCTGAAGCCATTGCTTGTGATGACCGTGAGAAGTGGATTGCAGCTATGCAGGATGAGATGCAGTCTCTTGAGAAGAACTGCACTTAGAAAGTTGTTCCCTTGCCAAAGGGAAAGAAGCTTGTTCGCTGCAAGTGGATCTACAAGAGAAAGGAGGGTTTATCTCCTAGCGAGCCTCCAAAGTTTAAGGGAAGGTTAGTGGCAAAAGGCTTCAGTCAAATTCCTGGTGTTGATTATACTGATGTGTTTTCTCCAGTTGTAAAGCATAGCTCAATTTGCACATTCTTTAGTATTGTTGCTTCAATGATCTTGAGCTTGAGCAGTTAGATGTGAAAACTGCGTTCTTGCATGGAGAACTTGAGGAGGAGATTTACATGGACCAGCCTGAAGGGTTCATAGTGCCTGGCAAGGAGAATTATGTTTGCAAGTTGAAAAGGTCCTTGTATGGTTTGAAGCAGTCTCCTCGGCAGTGGTATAAAAGGTTTGATTCATTTATGTTGTCACATGGCTTTAAGAGGTCTAAACATGATAGCTGTGTTTACATGAAGCATGTTAATGGGTCACCTATATACTTGCTGTTATATGTTGATGACATGTTGATTGCTGCCAAGAGCAGGGAAGAAATCACTATGTTGAAGAAATTGTTAAGTAGTGAGTTCGACATGAAGGACCTTGGTGCTGCTAAGAAAATTCTAGGTATGGAAATTACTAGAGACAAAAAATCTGGTTTGTTATTTCTTAGTCAGCATGGTTACATTAAGAAGGTTCTTCAGCGTTTCAACATGCATGATGCAAAGTCTGTTAGTACTCCTATTGCACCGCATTTTAAATTATCAGCTACACAGTGTGCTAGTACAGATGAGGATATTGAATACATGTCAAAAGTTCCATATTCTAGTGCTGTTGGTTCTTTGATGTATGCTATGGTTTGCTCTCGCCCAGATTTGGCTTATGCTATGAGTTTGGTTAGTAGATACATGGCTAATCCTGGTAAAGAACACTGGAAGGCTGTTCAGTGGATTTTCAGGTATATCAGAGGTACAGCAGATGCTTGTTTGAAGTTTGGAAGAACTGATAAGGGACTTATTGGCTACGTTGATTCAGATTATGCTGCTGATTTGGACAAGCGAAGGTCGCTCACAGGTTATGTGTTTACTGTTGACAGTTGTGCTGTGAGTTGGAAGGCTACATTGCAGACTGTTATTGCTTTGTCTACTACTGAAGCAGAATATATGGCTATTGCTGAAGCGTGCAAGGAGTCTGTTTGGCTGAAGGGATTGTTTGCTGAATTTTGTGGTGATGATTCTTGCATTAACCTTTTCTGTGACAGTCAAAGTGCTATATATCTCACTAAAGATCAGATGTTTCATGAGAGGACCAAGCATATTGATATCAAGTACCATTATGTCCGTGATGTGATAGCACAAGGTAAACTGAAGGTATGCAAGATAAGCACTCATGATAATCCTGCTGATATGATGACTAAACCAGTTCCTGTTGCTAAGTTTGAGCTATGCTCAAGCTTAGTTGGTATAATGGAATAGTCCTAGAGGCTATTTGGCGCCAGAAGTATTTTTTCTTTGGGTTCAGGATGAAGGTATTGATTTATGCTACAAGAGGAATTTGTCTCAAGGTGGAGTTTGTTGAGTTATGTTCCAAATTCACAGACTATTAGTCCCATATCTAAAGGCAACAGCAGGGGGACGCCGAGACAGGGCAATAAAAGAAGAGGGGAGGCAATCTGGCAACTCATCCCGTTCGGAGCATAAATACCCAGTTTAGGGTTTTCTCCTTAATTATTATTATCTTCTTGTAAGCCATAGACGACGGCGTTGTAACCTGACTCTTGATAGTGAAGTGTTGCTGGCTGGCGCCAGTGGTTTTTTCCTTCCGCATTGGGAGGATTTTCCACGTTAAATCTCGTGTCTCCTGCGGTTTGATTTGTTCTTCTTCATGGTTTATTCATCCTAGTTTCTAACAGTTCCGTGGCCACGAGGCCGAGTGGATCGCGCAGGCGTGGCAGCCCAACGCCACGGGCATGTCCGACATAGGCCGCGTCATAGAGACGGCGCAGCGCTGCCCGCTCATCGTGTGCCGCTGTAGCCACGAGGTCGACGGCCCGCTCTGCTCGCTCCTCGGCGACCTCTACCGCAAGCCCGTCCTCCCCTCCGGTCTCCTCGCGCCCTACGACGCCGCCGTGCGCGCCTCGGCCGCCGATGGCGACCAGCATGACGACGACGACGAGACCGTGGAACTCATGCGCTGGCTCGACGCCCAGCCGGAGAGGTCCGTGCTCTACGTCGCGTTCGGGAGCGAGGCGCCGCTGACGCCGGAGCACATCCACGCGCTGGCGCGCGGGCTGGAGCTCGCCGGCGTGCGCTTCCTGTGGGCGCTGCGGAGGCCGATCGGGGAGGAGCAGCCGCGGCTCCCGGACGGGTTCGAGGCCCGCGCGCGTGAGGCGGGGCGGGGCGTGGTGCGCGTCGGGTGGGTGCCGCAGGTGCGGGTGCTGGCGCACGCCGCCGTGGGCGCCTTCATGACGCACGCCGGGATGAGCTCGCTCATGGAGAGCTTCCTGTTCGGGCACCCGATCGTGATGCTGCCGCTGTTCGCCGACCAGGGCCTCACGGCGCGGCTGATGGCGGAGCGGCGGGTGGGGCTGGAGGTGCCGTGGGGCAGCAGCGGCGGCGGCGCGTTCGGCGGCGAGGACGTGGCGAGGGCCGTGCGGCGGGTGATGGTGGAGGAGGAAGGCAAGGTGTTCGCGCGCAGGGCTAAGGAGTTGCAGGAGGTTCTCTGGGACACGGTGAGGCAGGAGAGGTACATCGATGAGCTCGTCGAGCACTTGTTGCTGCATCGCCAAAGAGAATAGCAGGATTTGCATGCTGCTGCAATGCTCCACTGAGTCACTGACAAGGGTCAACCACTGGATTTCCACGTCGACGCTCAAGTATTGTTGGCCTTTCTCCCCTCGCACCAAGAACTCCTCTCTCGTCAGTCGTTAGTATTTGCCGTGTCATGGCTATTTATTTCTCATGTTCATTCATGGCATCCGGAACAATGGACAGATCGAGCAAATTTTTAAAGTTTTCACCGTCTTTGGCGTGTGTTTGGTTTTGTTGGTCGAGCTCAAGCCCATATCCTAGCCGGACGAGGCTCGTCTGACATTAAGTACGTGACGTTGAGTCACTGATGTGTGGGCTCAACCATGGTGAAGCCCGCACGTCAGTGACTCCATCACCTAAAGTGACGTCAGAGGAACCACGCCCCCGTTGGCTAGGCTCGATGGACCTACGGGGAGTTGGTTTGGTAGCCTTGGCATCTAGCTAGGACACAGAGAGACATTGTTACTTCACGGTGCACAGCTCTGCCTAGTGCGCTAAGAGCGCCTCCAGTGGTTAGTCTGATGTGGCAACCAAAAAGGAGGAGAGAGAACAGTCACTAGCGACCAACAAATAGCCTATCTCATTCACGTGGTTCGAGAAAATGAGAGAAGGATGGGTGGGACCAGTAGAAGATATAGTATAAAGTATCATTATTTTTCTTCTCACTCTTCCACATCAGCTAGCTATGCAGCTAATATTGTTGGAGGTGCCCTAAGCCAGCCAGGCTTGAAGGAAATGAAAAAAAATTCCGCAAACGAAGCTAGTCTTGGCCGTCTTGGGCGCATTTTGCATTTGCACGGCCCAAGCTCAGCTGCTACTGGCCTACTGCACCCAACCCAATCACGCGTGTCACATCATGGGAGCCTGGTTGGGCTGAAACCATCCAACCAATCAGACCATAAGGCCGTCCCCAATCCATAGTTTCTATGATTTTTGGTGTTCTTGCCCCTGTTTCAAAGTATAATTGTGATTTTACCCTTATTTTTTGACACGGGTGGCGTGTCGGGCTCGAGAGCCAGAGGGCCTGGCTCCCCGAGGCGGAGGTCCGGCGCTCAAACTCCGCTCGTCCGCAGGGCAGCCCACTTCCATCGGCAAGGTCTTCGTCCCCTTCATCCAGTGGCCATTCCCCGTCGCGAGCGCCGCCGGGCAGCCATCTCCTCCGAGATCCGCAGGCCGTAGGCGCAGCGGCTCTCCCACGACAGGTGGAGTCGGGCCTCCATGCTCGAGCCACCCATGGCCATGACAGAGGATCGGGAAGGTCGTGGGGCCCGTAAAACACGTGATCAAGAAACTCCGTCGCCCCCAACACAGATTGACCCCTTTCTTCGTATCTTGGTTCGCGTGTCAACACCGTGTCTTGCATGAGACCCATTTTCCTCTGTTTTTCTTCTCTCTCTTCAATAACTCTGGTGCCACCTCAGCATTTTGCCTACATGGCAGTCTATTTAATGCCATGGAAACTAGACGAGGTGGAGGGTTGGGGATGACCTAAATGAACAAGCCCAAAGAGAACAAAATGTAAACTCTGAGGCAACAAAAAAACGAAGTTTCCCGTGGTTTGAGAAGCAAGCTGTTCCCTGAGCTAATCTAATCCAATTGAGAAAATGGGATAGACTTCGATTGTACTTCGATTATATCTCTTGTTTGCTCAAATATGAGGGTTGCTCTGATCTTATTATTATTATTACGCGTGATGTAGAAATTGTTATAAAATTTATGTATATCTTTTTGTGTAGAACCCATGCTTATTTCTACCAATACTACAACATCGTATTCAAGAAACCCTCGAACGCCAAGAATCCCAAATCCACATGCTACTGCATCGATAAAAAATAGTGCTTGCACCGGAACATTTGAACAATCGATAATCCATTCAAAGTTCTTTTGTTTTTGTCTCGCTTAAAGTTGAGATTTATGATTTGGCAGGGGAGCACAGAAAAACATGAATGCACGTCTGACCAAACTAGATATAAAATTGTCCCCTAGTGAAAGGAGTGGATTGCACTTTGCATGATAAACTAGTGTATTAAACCTGCCGCTAAGGCTTTCCTTTGTATTATACTTTTTCCTTCAAATAAATATTGATCAATTACCACGTGTCCATGAAAGAACAACAGGCATGATTAATTAGTAAACTCGATCCTACCCATAGGAAACGAAAAAGAGTAACTACTATCCTCCGTTCACAAATATTTGACAACTTTTACCACTTTTAAATTTTACAAATACTTAGCACTACACAGTTTTCGAGATAGAGTTTCCTATTTTACCTCTCATAAAGTAGTACAAGAATTTTCTAGAAACATTTAGAGATAACTTTACAAGGCATTTTAGTAGTTTCATACTAGAAAAGTGAATCGTCTCGATAACCGTATGTTGGTTAAAATTATATTGTTAGTTATTTAAAAATGGATGTTAGTATATGCTAATTAGTAAAGTCGATCCTATCCATATGAAACAAAAAGACCGAGGACCAGGCTATCCAAGGTACCACCAAGTTAGGGCTCATGCCCCGCCCCTCCCATTCCACATCTCAAAATGTTCAAGAAGGTGTCTGCATCGATTTTTTGATTTTTCTTTTACTTATTTTGGTTACTCATCAACAACGATTGGTCCATACTTGTTGTTACACAATTCTACAATTTTGCTGCAGCCCAATTTCACCTCTAGCAGCTGCCATTACCTTCGAAATTGTGTATTTCTTCAGTATTGGTAGCACCCTCTATAGATGATGGACCAACCGTGGGTACCTAAAATGGTTGAAAAGCATGTGGTGCTCATGTACATGCAGAGGTCTTCTCGGTGAATGTGAAATTGTACAGTTTTACCTCTGGCTAATGTTGTGACAATTTTTTGGCATCAGTGGCGTATTGGTCGAAAGTTTTAGGACTCATTTCTCTAAATTTTAGTATGATAGGTCATTCTGTGTTTGCTAGGAATATGTGTAAGTTGGTAAGTTCAGAGTACAGAGACATGGAATGGAATCTCGTACTTAAGATTTTTTTTGATCGAAAACTGTGGAGGAGTTCTCCACAGCACTTTAGATTAAAAAGAGAGGCAGTGTACAGGAATACTTACAGCGAAGAAGGAAAAAAAGAACAAAAACAAGCAAGCTATAGTACAGATTCTAGCCATTGTAAAATGATGGGTTTATCTATCTCCTTTACTCTATGTAGTTGAAGAAGAACCTGCTCTCTGAACCTCAGGCACCAGAGATTAAAGGAAGGGATAGCTCCATTGAAGATCTTGTCATTTCTCGTACTTAAGATTGAAGTGAAAGCATTGAATTAGTAGTGGTTTATTTTGCTGAAAAGTATATATGCTCACGAAAATGCACATCCAAGGTACTGTCGAGTGAGGGCACATGCCCCACCCCCTCCAATTCCACATCTCAAAATGTTCAAGGAGCTGCACCAATTACTTGATTTTTTTACTTATTTTGGTTACCCATTAACAACGATTTATCCATACTTGTTGTCGGTTACACAATTAAATAATTTTGCCGCAACTCAATTCCGCCTCTAGCAGCTGATGTTACATTCAAAATTGTGTTGTATTTCTTCAGTATTTGTAGCGCCCTTTATAGATGATGGACCAAGAGTGGTAGTACCTCAAACGACTGAAAAGCATGGGGTGCGAGCTAGCGGTCTCCTTGGTGGGGGTGAAATTGTGCAGTTTTACCTCTGTCTAATGTTGTGCCAATTTTTTGGCATCATTGGGGTTCGCGCTGGTTATGGTTTCTATGCTTTGTAGGACTCAGTTCTCTAATTTTAGTATGATACATCGTTTCCTATTTATTGCACTTTTGTGTAAGTTGGTAAGTTTGGAATACAAAGACATGGAATGCAATATCGTACTTATGGTTGCAGTGAAAGCCTTGAATTAGTAGTGGTTTGTTTTGCCCAAAAGTTTATATGCTCAAGAAAATGCACATCATGCAATTGCATTCGTTTAAGGTTACCCTATAAATATTTTAGATATGTAGACAGTTAATCGAATGTGATTAGGTCGAGTTCATCCAGTCTCTCAATCCAGTGTGAATTACTAGTTGCCCATGATATGAGAACCACGAGTAAGCATTTATATATTCGTGGGATGTGGTATGGTTTTGTGGAAGCCACAAGGAATCCGGAGCTGTGTGTACTGTGCAGCCGCTACACGATGCTGAGAACTAGGCACGTTAACTACTTTTGCCGCACATACTATTTGAAAAAAGCTAGGCCAACCTTCTAGTACTGTCCTGCGGTGGCAACAAAGCCCTTGGACGAAGCAGGTCTGATTTTCATGGATGGCGGCATCAGGAACTGCGTGCAAGGAGGGAAATGCATAAGCTAGCGATATACGTTTTCATAAAAAAATTTTAAAAAACAAATATCCAAAATAAAATAACTCATTCTCATAAAAAAACCATCTTTTTGTAAGAAACATAAACAACATCCGAATAATTGAAACGTTGAGAAAAAAATGATGAAACAAACTTGTAGTGCTGTTACTAATTTCCAAATTACTCCATCGAGCCATTGAATGATTTTTTTTTTTTTAGCAACCTCTCATAGTCTCATAGAGGCTGGATGGATCGACAGACCTTATGATTGGTTGGTTGACATGGGCCGTCGTCGTCATGTGACAGACTGTTCCATATATCTGGGCAGGCCCATGACCAACAAGGGCCCAGCTAACAAAAACGTTGGTCTAAACAATATCCAGTCGGTCGCTGGTAGACTGATTTGACTTTCTCCAAACAATCTCTAACATACGAATCCTGGGTCATTCCGTTAATCCGCTAGTCGTTGGATCCAGCGATCACACGTTGTGGGCCGTCTGATGCGGGTCTGCGCGGGTCTTTCACCCGTTAAGCCGCGGACCCGGCCCCTCGCGAACCCGCTCGAACTCGTCTGCTGCGCCGCCCACGGTTCCCTCCGCCTCCGGCGGCGCTCTTCGCCCTTTGCTCGCCGCCTGCATCTCCCTCCACCTCTGCTCGCCGCCAGCCGCCCTTTCTTAAACACTTCTTCCTTGAGGCGCCCGTCCCCTCCCAGCGACGGTGGCCCCTCAGGGCGGCGCCCCGCGCCCGTTGCGTTCGATCTCAGCAGCGGGGCACGGCGATGGAGAGGGACGTCGAGGTCTCCACCCCCGCCGCCATCGGGTCCTCATCCTCGTCGTCCGGGCTCAAGCTACGGCGCTATCCAGCATGCAGTCGTCATGTGCAAAAGAGTTCGAGGAGGATACAGAGGTCGGCGCCCACGGGCTCGCCGGGATCGACGTGCTCGGCGTCGGCGCGGACGGCAGTGCTGGGCGCGAGCGCGAAGATGCGCGTCGAGGAGTGCAGCTTGGAGGTCCCTGCATGCCTCGCAGACCTTAAGCGCCGGCTCTGTCTTCTTCTCGCGGCCTCAAACGCAGCCGCGGACGGCGGCTGAGGACCTTTGTCGCCGCAGTTCATTCTCCAACCAAGCACACGTCCCTTTCCGCAATGGGCTGACTGGCCCGGGCAACCAGTCACGCCACGCCTCTACCCTCGTCAGCTGGAACTGCGTCGTCAACCAGCACAGCTCTGGTGCCTGTGCCCCCTCCATTGATGACAATGGTTATCCCTACCGAAGATAAGGCGTAGCTCTACGCATACCTCTGTTAGCTTGTATTTCTGGCATTGAGTTGTGATCGATTCCACCTTCGAATGCTCTGTACAAGTTCAATTTGTGAAACCAATCCGTAGCTGATCACGATTTAGCTCTTAAACGCTAGATGAGCTCATACTTGCAAGTTCAACAGCTAGCACGCAGAATTGCCATGAAAACTGATTCCTGAGAGGCACGTTCTTTTAGATGAATCAAATTAACCCTGTTTTTAAATAACTTGGCAAGACATTTTAATTTCAATCTGAAATCTTGACCAGCTAACTTTGGCACAAACTTGACATGCAAAAAGAATATATAGCTGATGCTATGAGCCTATGACGCAACAATTAGAAGTTCTAGATACACAATGTACAAAAGCATACTACTGCTGGTTACCTGACTACCTATCCAATCCTAGCAGAACCTAAGTAACATTCTAATCCAACCATAAGAATAAAACCTGGATAAGTGCGTGGATAATTGGAGCCGTTGGTTGGAAATTTTCATAGCATTCCTACGCCTCGTTCTTCATCAGCTTGGAAAGCATCAATTACTGAGTCTGTCAGCTTCTCTTCATGAATCCATGGAGTGCCACCATCACCATTATTGCATCCCTGGAGCCTGTTGCGAAGAGCTTGCAAAGCTGCCAAGGTTGCCTGCCTAATTGCTTTGTATCACACCATATACTCTCTCTGTCCACTATTCTATTTTCTTTCCTCTACTTTTTATGTTTTCCTGTAATCTTAGCCTCTACACTAGACAAATAGTAATATACTAATTGTTTACTGATAACTAATCTTTTTTTAATATTCCCCTGCATATGGCTTACACGAATGTTCAGATATGGCAGATAAACTAGATGAAAGTCCAACAAGAGACAGAACCCAATACAACAAATAGAATTTGAACAGACACATACGAAGCAAATGGAAAAGAAGGTTACCAGTCAACCACAGTTTGACAGTATAATCGTGGGGGTTTGAAATTAATTTGGTCTAGTATATTTTAAAAAGTAGTTTGAGATGGATTTAGAGAAATCAAGGAAACATTATAAGCAATCTGCCATTTTATTGCTTTAGCCAAGTCACACTGGCTCCAACAACAGGCTGCTACCAATAAGCAAGGTAACATTATAAGCTTTCCTTTCATTCAATTTAGGAGCATTGTTTGGACCACTGATATGGATTAAACTCATTCCTGACATGGAATGTGTTGTCTGTACCTGTAGTTCTAATGCTTGCCTTCAACTTTTGTTGGTTCCTGCTAAGTTTTCTCCTCTGCCAATTTCTACTACAACTGACACAGGAACTGGAGGACTCCTTGGATCCCAAATATATTCCTTTATTGTGGATGGAACCTTGCTTCAGAAGTTCATGTCTTTGACACTTGAACAACTGACATTTCTTTCCTTTTTATTTCCAATATGAAGATACTTTGTCAATTTCATCACATAAAGTAATTCACTGGGCATTGTAGAAATTGGATGGAACTTAAGAAGAGAAATTGCCATTATCGCAGACCATTAGTCACCTTCAATATTTCCTGCAATCTCTGCCTTATTAAAGGCTATCTTTTAGCATGCTTCCTCTTTATTTTCCTTTTTAATGGCACCACTTTGCTAGGTTTCTCACTATGAAACCCAAAATGACTGTCCATATTCTTGCTCTTTATAGATATTTTAGATTTTTCAAACGGCAAGAGGGATATTTTACTCTTTAAGGGATTTGTGAGCAGAAATACAGAATCTGTTGCTGAACTATTTGTATCATTGTAAGTAAACTGAGTAACTATAGGGTCCACCTTGTACACGTGTTTGCGGTGGGAGTTAATTGAATTATTAAAACATGTTTCAATTCTCATTATTTGTACCAATAGTGACATGTCATTTTGTCTATTTGATATTGTAGCCAGGAACTATGATATAAATAGGAGAAAATTCCTTATTTGACACTGTGAAAGTTGTCAATTCCTTTCTTGGCCCTCGAAAACAAAATCTTTCCTATTTGACACCATGTCGCAGTTTGGTTCCCTATTTGACACTTCCGTCAATTTTGACCAGTCAAGGTGTTAAGTAGAAGGAGAAAAGACCATTTTACCCTTGACTCAACCAATACAGATTCGTCAGGCAAGTCGTCAATGCTCCCTGCGGCGCGGCACGGCTCCATGAAAAGAGCGCAGTTTCCCAAAGCGCACACCGATCTCCCCCCCACAACCCCCCACCCCCAAAAAAAAACAAAACCTCCGAGAAAAGAAAAGGCCCTCTGGCCGCACGAGATCACGCGGCCGCGACGAAGGCCGTTCGTGATCCGACGGCTCGACCCTCGATCAGCAGCTAGCTGCGTAGAGAGAGAGATCGAGAGCCGGAGGAGAGAGGGCTGGGATCAGGGGCGGAGCCAGGGCAGGTGCTGCCGGTGCTGCAGCACCCCGCTTGGCCCATGTATCTTCAAGCAAGCAATTGTCATATTGCAATACCTCTAAGAACACTTAATTAAGCAATTAAATTTGAACAATTCAGCACCCATCTAGTCATAGCACAAGCATCTAGCACCCCCCCCCTTCATGGATTTCTTGCTCTGCCCCTGGCTGGGATGGAAGTCGGCGGATGTGCTGGGGAAGGGGAAGGTGGCGGAGCTTCTGTACGCGGAGGACTATGGCGAGCACGAGGGCGTCACGGAGGAGCCCATCGCCGAGGCCATGAAGTGGCTCAAGCTCGCCGCAGGGGATGCCGCACTGCCACCGCCGGCCGCGCTGTACGCGGCGGTTGGCGGGGGCGTGTCCGGGCCGGCGTCCACGGTGATGGCGTCCGTTGACGAGCGCGCCGGCTCCTTNTCGCGCCGCCTCGACCGCTCATGCCGCGCGGGGCTGAGCCGGCCGCGGCTACCTGCCGCCGCCCGCAACGTCGATCTAAGGTTTTGTGGAGGAGAGAAAAAACTCGGGAGAGAGATGGAAACCGAACTGATGGAGGCGTCGGTCGGGTGGCCTTTCACGGGCTTGGGCTTTTTCCTTTGTTACTCAAGGGTAAGATGGTCTTTTCTCTCTTCAGTTAACACCGTGAGTGCCAAAATATGACGGAAGTGTCAAATAGGGAACCAAACTGCGACATGGTGTCAAATAGGGAAGATTTTATTTTTGAGGGCCAAGAAAGAAATTAACAACTTTTACAGTGTCAAATAAAAAATTTTCTCTATAAATAGCCATTGTGGCAATGTGCTGTTTCCTGGGCAAATCAGTTGAGCAGGAGCCAGGAGTGCATGGTTGCCTGCTAGTTGAAATGCAACGCAAATCCATTGGCTACAAGCTTTGGTAAAGGCATTGCTACCCTTACCGTCTGAAACAAAGTCTCCAGTGCTACAGTATCACTATCACATATGTACAGTAACTCGCTCGGCAGAATAATTTAGAGAAGCTTCAGTGACCTCATCCTCCAATTAAAATATCGCTACGAACAATGACATGGGCTTCGGTGCAGACACTGGCCTAGCTCTGATGTCGGGCGCGGCAAAGCCGCGCCTAGATTCTAGTGTAGATCACGGTGGCAGGTGGCTCCATTTATATATTATAAAATAAATGGTGGAGGAAGAACACGTGTAGCCAAAGATTGACAAAGCCTAGAGGAAGAAATCTTACGGGATGTTGTTGTATTTTTGTTTTGGGTGGAACACGTGGAAAGAGCGTAACAGTGTGACTTTCCAACATCTCTCCAAGCAACCATTTGAAGTAAGCTTTGGTCGGCTCATTCATAAATTAGCTTAGTCCAGCAGCAAGCCAGCAACAGCTATATATTTCGGTCGTCTTCAACTATATAACAGATTAATAGCCTTCTGGAACATAGCCCCTCTTGCACAATGCTAAATTAATGCTAAGGCATCGCGGTGGCAGGTGGCTCCATTTATATATTATAAAATAAATGGTGGAGAAAGAACACGTGTAGCCAAAGATTGACAAAGCCTAGAGGAAGAAATCTTACGGGATGTTGTTGTATTTTTGTTTTGGGTGGAACACGTGAAAAGAGCGTAACAGTGTGACTTTCCAACATCTCTCCAAGCAACCATTTGAAGTAAGCTTTGGTCGGCTCATTCATAAATTAGCTTAGTCCAGCAGCAAGCCAGCAACAGCTATATATTTCGGTCGTTTTCAACTATATAACAGATTAATAGCCTCTTCTGGAACATAGCCCCTCTTGCACAATGCTAAATTGATGCTAAGGCATCGTGCATTGTGCAATTCAACCTTCTATCTTAACGGTACAATGATACGCAACGTTCATGCTTGTTAAGAAGAGACATCAACCATTCAACCTCCTTACCTGTAGCTCTTTCATGGAGTTGTGTGGTTTTGTAGACTTGCAGTAGAGTATTGCTCCTTCCCTTTCCCTGCTGCAAGTGTGCTCTTTCTAATAATTCTTGTTTTCCTATTTCTCTTTTCCTAAAAGCTATTCCCGTTCTTCTGTGGGAAAAAAATCCTAGTCCTACCAATTATGTGTTCTCTCATTCTATTTTCTATCTCGAAGGCCCATCAAAGACTTAAACGAGATTAATTTGGACGGTTCCTCACACGGAGCCATTGAAGATGGGGGATAAAGTTTTTGGTATCAGGTGCTGGTGGACACCGCCAAGCAGGCCGGAGACAATGGTGCTTGCGTGAGGTTGCCTGCAGGGAGTTAAGTATTGCATTGGAGAATAAGCTTGCGAGCCACGTACCAGCAGTAGGTTCAGTTGAAAAAGGAGAATTGAGTGGTGGAGCGCCAATAATGTCAAGAGAATCACAAATATATATACCAACTCTTTGATTGATTGGAACAAGATCATTAATATATAAACCCACACGGACCACGCTGTCAATTACTTTATGTCACAGCCGCTGAATAAACTAATTATCTAAAGCACGTCATCGGCTTGATTTCTCCATCATATAAGCTAACCCGATCGACGATGCTCTCTTAAGCCATCCACCATCTGCAGAGACACGAGCCAGCCAGCCATGGCGGACGCCAAGGAAGCAGCTTCTTCTCCTCCTCTCCACGTCGTGGTGTTCCCGTGGCTGGCGTTCGGCCACGGGATCCCGTTCCTGGAGCTGTCGAAGCGGCTGGCGCGGCGCGGCCACGCCGTCACCTTCGTGTCCACGCCGCGGAACGCCGCCAGGCTGGGCGCCGTCCCGCCGGAGCTCTCGGCGCGCCTCCGCGTCGTCACACTGGACCTGCCGCCGGTCGAGGGGCTGCCGGACGGCGCCGAGTCCACGGCCGACGTCCCGATGGACAAGGTCGGGCTGCTCAAGAAGGCGTTCGACGGCCTCGCCGCGCCGTTCGCGGAGCTCGTCGCGGAGGCCTGCGCCGGCGGCGGCGGCGGCGGCGAGGCGGGCGCCGCGTTCTCGAGGAAGCCCGACTGGTTCGTCATCGACTTCGCTCACTACTGGGTTTGGCCGATCGCCGAAGAATACGAGGTCAGTAACACATCATGCCAGCGTGGCAGCTCGTGTCCTAGTAACACGCTAAAACCTCATGCAAACTTGCAAAAACTTGCAAAAATGCATACGAGGTTTTTAAGCATTTCGGCAATAATGAACCTTTTTATATGAACCGGAAAGCTGACTTGTTTCCCCTCAATTTTGTTGCCTGCCGCAAGATCCGATGCGCCTTCTTCCTCATCGTGCCAGGGGCGTTCTTGGCCTTCATGGGCCCGCAGCACGAGAACGAGGCTCACCCCCGCAGGACAACGGAGGACTACATGGTCGCGCCACCGTGGATCCCCTTCCCCTCATCCATGGCGTACCTCCGCCACGAGGCCGAGTGGGTCGCCGCCGGGTTCCGGCCGAACGCCACCGGCGTGTCGGACATGGACCGCTTCTGGCAGATGCAGCAGCGCCCCTGCTGCCGCCTCATAGCCCTCCGCAGCAGCCCGGAGGCCGAGCCGCCGCAGCTGTTCCCGCTCCTGACGGACCTCTTCTCCATGCCCGTCCTCCCCGCCGGCCTCTTCCTGCCCGACGACGTCGCCGACGAAGACGACGCCGTGACCAGGGCCGACGAGTCCGCGCTGGCCGCCATGCGCTGGCTGGACGAGCAGCCGCCGCGGTCGGTCATCTACGTGGCGCTGGGGAGCGAGGCGCCGGCGGGGGCGGACCACGTGCGGGAGCTGGCGCTCGGGCTGGAGCTCTCCGGCGTGCGGTTCCTGTGGGCGCTCCGGCGCCCCGTCGGCGGCCACGCCGCCGGCGAGCTGCTCCCGGACGGGTTCGAGCGGCGCGTGGCGGGGCGCGGCGTGGTGCGCGCCGGGTGGGTGCCGCAGGTGCGGGTGCTGGCGCACGCCGCGGTGGGCGCGTTCCTGACGCACTGCGGCTGGGGCTCCACCGTGGAGAGCCTCCGGTTCGGGCTCCCGCTGGTGATGCTGCCGTTCGTGGTCGACCAGGGGCTGAACGCGCGGGCGATGGCGGCGCGGGGGCTCGGGGTCGAGGTGGCGAGGGACGGCGGCGACGGGCGGTTCGGCAGGGACGACGTCGCGGCGGCGGTGCGGCGGGTGATGGTGGAGGAGGAGGGCGCGGCGCTCGCGCGCAACGCACGGGAGGCGCAGGCGGCGGTACTGGACAGGGCGAGGCAGGAGGGCTACATGGATGATCTGGTCGAGCATCTGCAGCGATGCAGATGAGAGAATTCGCTCTGCTCGATCGGTGTTACTGTTACATATGTTTGCGTGCCGAATAATGTCGCGCTACCATTCCAAATTTATGAACTGAAGCTGTATTCGCTTCTTCTTTGAATTTTCTGAGATGTTTTGCTCCCACGGCAGCCCATAGCGAGCATCTTCCAAATCTGTATTAATTTCCGGTGGAAGCTAATACAAAGTGGGCTCATTCCATTGTTTTTCCTAGTCTCCTCCTGCCTCCAATCTGTCCGAGGTCCATGCTGTATTCTAAAGCCTAACCACTGGAAAACTTGTATTTTCACTACTGGAAACTCGAAATCCCCTGAGGGCTGAGGGTTGCAAAAATGTCAGGGAGATGCAAAAAAAAAAAAAAAAAAACGACAGCAAAATTTTCACGTGTGTTTTAGCAAACCTAAGGTTTGGCAATCTTGCTGTGTTTTTTTCGAAACCGGCAAAAAAAGGCTGATTTTTCCTCTGTGTGTCTAAAAAAAACCAGGGAAATTGGTCACACACCGGGAAAGAGATGGTGTAACCAAAACTTTTTCATAGCAAGTTGAAGTTTGTTCCTACTGGGAATTATGCATGCTTTATAGGATGGCCTAGTTGCGTACTTCCAGACTTTTGATCTTTACTTAGACTCTAGGTCTGGCATATTGGTGTATTTTAGGGATAGATGTATGTGTAAGTGTATGTGTAAGTCGTTCGTCATAGTTGAACAAACTCAGATGGAGCATGTAGCATAAATTCACGGGTTAGTCAGAGAAACCATGGTTGTTATGTTGTGTTATGCAAGACCTCTTCCGACATTCCATTTTCCAAAATTATATTCTGTATTTTGGAAAAAAAAAACTTGGAGGGACTCGGGCTAATAAGGCCGGAGCCAACATGTCAAGCAGGGGTAAGTGCCCCTCCACCCCCACACCCACAAACATCCAATCTATCCGAGGTCCATGCTGTATTCTAAAGCTTACCCACTGGAAAACTTGTATTTTCACTATTGGAAACTCGAAATCCTCTGAGGGTTGCAAAGTCGATAGGGAAATGCAAAAAAAAAAGTGACGTGAAATTTTCCCGTGTGTTTTAGCAAACCTACAGGAAAATTATACATTTCCCTATAGGTTTGGAAATTTCCCTGTGTATTTTTTCGAAACCGACAAGAAAAGGTGAATTTCTCTGTGTATGTCTAAAAAAAATCCAGGGAAATTGGTCACATACAGGGAAAGAGATGGTGTAACCAAAACTTTTTCATAGCAAGTTGAAGTTTGTTAATTCCTACTGGGAATTATGTTTATAGGATGGCCTAGTTGCGTACTTCCAGACTTTTGATCTTTACTTAGACTCTAGGTCTGGCATATTGGTGTATTTTAGGTATAGATATATGTGTAAGTCGTTCATCATAGTTGAACAAACTCGATGGAGCATATAGCATAAATTCACGGGTTTGTCAGAGAAACCATGGTTGTTATGTTGTTATGCAAGACCTCTTCCCACATTCCATTTCTCAAAAATATATTCTGTATTTTGGAAAAAAAAAGTGGAGGGGCTCGGCCTAATAAGGGCAGAGCCAACACGGCGAGCAGGGGTAAGTCCCCCCCCCCC